>CM052083.1:10663739-10685752 GCA_028453745.1 Agapostemon virescens | reverse complement strand
CTGGGTAACGTTATCTAATAATTTGGTTACGAATAACAATGTAAAAATAATTTTTTAAACTATATTTTGCTTCTGCACAATTATTGAAAGTCCTATTAATAGGCTTCCCGTTGGTGAAGTGATACATTACAATGAAAATCGTAAATAATCCAAATAAATGAAATCTTGCCATTTTTATAAGACAATACTCACTAGCCAATTTTAATACTCGGTAAGTTTAGTGTTAAAAAAAGATACAAATGTCTACGTAGTTCCTGTATCATGTAATTAATATAGACAATTTTTATTTTCCATTAACATCCGCAATCTAATTATTATACTCACCAACTTTAGTCAGCACCAAGTTCCAGCAACACGCGCTACGACGATTGTCTTTCTTCTACCGTTGTCCATAATGTTCTGTAAAAATCAATCGATGAAACCGACAATTCACTGCATACACATAAATTATCGAAAAGATGTTAGTGATCTCATACAGTAGACTATCGCGAAAAGTGACCAAGAAACTGTTTGTAAAAGCTGTATATATATGAACTATAATATATGTACTAGTAAATGTGCAAAAAGTTATTTAAGAAACCCCATATGCATGTAGTTTAAGTGGCACAAGAAATTGTTTAGAAAGACCGTACACACGAACTTCGTGCGACAGCCGGCAACACAGTAAACGTACAAAACGTTGTCTAAAAGAAATACGGTACACTTACTTCCAACGAAAACACATACACGCAGCCTTTTTAAACGATTTTTTTGACCGCGTTTCAGGTGAGCCTAAAGAAAAATTATGAATAATCATTCAGCACAAACAAGCGGCAGGCAGCCAGGTATGAAATCTTTCACGATCCGTTTCCACCCACGTCAAACAAGTCCTTTATTGTAAAAATTCCTGCATACATTAAATGAAATGTACATAAAGTCCGTGTGCTGAATTCCTCAAAGTTTCCACCATTACATTAACTCTAACATTACTTTGTACTAAGCTCAACGAGTTCCTCTCGAATATATAAATAACTATACCGTTCGAATTGTTAACCAGAAACATATGTTGTATTAGCGAAGATAAAATAAGCGTTTCGTGGCAACGAGATTCGTCTCATTGCATACGGGAGGGTTAGGAGGGAGGAAGGGAAGGGAGAGCAATTGTCTCTGCAGTCGCCGTAGCGAAAGCTTGGACGATGCAATTATTAATGCATCGGAATTGTTAGTCTGTCTGCTCGGTAATTTCTTTGTAACGCCGTTGGGTCTTCCGCCATAACGCCTGCTTCTTCTCAGTCGTCGAATCTAGCTCGATTTTAGGAAATTCGCTGGTTGCACCGAGGCCGGTTTTGCTGGGATTGTTTGTCATGAGTACCTGCGACAGAAAATCAAAAACAACCCGTTTACGCGCAACGAATTCCTTCTTTACTTAGATTAAACCACATTCTCTTAATTCTTAACCTCTCAACACTTTACCGACCGCCGATTATTTCAGAATGTTTAAAGTTCATAATCCATCACTGAAAACTTTTTAATGGATCCCTCAACGTCGACAGCAATTTATATTTAATGGCCTTAATACCAAACGTAATACTAAACAGTAGTGGTGCTAGTTTCATTTTCTTTTATTCCTCATTCTTCTACGGTTTCGAGAAAAATTATGCTCACGATTAGACTGTCGATCTGTATGCACATTTCTAAATTCGTACTTGATTTGTTTCATCGACCGGAAGATTCTTTGCGGTAAAAATAAAATCAAAATACTTTTGTGTATTTTATGGTACTACGTGTACCCTGGATACTGAAAGCCACAGTTTAGTTGAGATGACAAGCGCTGAAAGAATTTTAATCTTTCATCCTACATTTTTCTATTTACTTAACACTAAAGGATATGGCCTAAAAAGATGACGAGATTCAATTTATTTAAATTTTATTTAGATTCAATTTTTATGAAGGCAATTTCTGTAACTGCAATAATTTTAAAATAAAATGGGAAGGGTTGTTGAACCTCCTGTGGTAGGTTTAATGTTAACATTATCATTTCTCAATTATGCAAGTAGAGATTATGTTTATAAAATGTTGTGACGAATATTTATTTCGACACACATGACATTTATTGCATTTGATTATACCTGTAAGGTTTTCTCGATCATTTAAACTTGATTTCTATGTACGTGTACAATGACAGGTATTTGTTAGACATCAAGTGCGTAAAATGCAAACTAATTTCTGCACAGACAGCACACAATATCGATCGAGTGCACTTATAAAAGCAGCTGCGTGAAATGAACGAGTTGAAAGTATTTAAAAGTAAGTTCAAAGCATCGAAACCATCTTTGGCATCTCTTTGAAGTTACCGTGTATACATGCACGCGGTAGGAAAACACTATCACCACTTTGCTGCTAACAAAAATATTTTCAGTAACGCAGTTTTCCTCTTTTGCCCCGAATGATACTATTTCCAACACCGTAATGCAGCAATTTCCGAGACTCTCGGAACGAAAGTTTGGAACCAACATTCCTTAACAATTCTTGCGTGAATGTACATTCCATTCCTTCGGTCCTCCGACTGCGGTGCCGGAGTCTATTTCGAGCCAGAGTAATAACATCGTTATTTAATTACACAGTTTCTAGCGATTCAATTTAATTAATCACTGTTATGTCAGGATCAACAAAAGACTAATGTATCTGCAGGAAGTAATACAAAAATATGTTTAAAATAATTAATGAATAGAGCAGCGAATAGTCTTAAACATCATCAATTGTAAAAGTGTAAAATTGTAAAAATGGTTCGTTGTCCGAGGATTAAATAAAAACATCCTTTCATTCTGATGTTCTCAATAATTTTAAGCAAAAGAATCAAAAGCTTTTGCCTTGACTGGTAGTTCTAATAATTCCTTGGCCACTCGAATGGCCACTTTGAGGCGCCAATAAAAATTGCCATACCATTATATACCATATACTAAAAATTTAATTACGTGAGAAAACAGTTTAAATTTCATGTACAGAATATAAAAAGATTACAAGAATAAAAATGTTCCAGGTTCGAAGAAATTTCTTAATTTTGGAATTTAACCCTCGGAAGACTGTCCAGTTTTGCTATTTTCTAATCGATGACGTTTAGAAGATAGATATATATTATATACCTCTTGTAGATACATTAACCATTTTGTCTATTCTCATTTAATTTAACCTCTAGAATCTGTGAAATGAAATAAAGTAAAATTTTGATACTCTGGGTCAGAATAGACTCCGGCACCGCACTCAGAGAGTTACGTAGGTAGCTTCAAGCGAGAATTATCACTAAACCTACCACAATTAGTAAATGACCCATTTTAGATTTTATATTTTACGATTATTCAAGTTATAAAATTGCCTACGAGGATTTGTTTCAGTAAATTTCTTTATTAACTCAAGTATTGTATTAAAAATCGCAGAAAATCCAAATAAATTAAATTTTGTCATTTTTATGAGACAATATGTGCTAGCCAATTTTAATGCTCGCTAGGTTTAGTATTAACGACCGCAATTTTCATGATCAGGGACTATACTAGTAGTCTCCTACGCGTTTGCCGCGCAAACAAAGAAATCATGCGACATTTTATTTGGCAAAAGAGCGCTCGCAGTCGAATCGTCTCTGCGAAAGAAGACGTCGAGCGAGTTGCTCAGAAAGCCACGATCCTGGCTCGAATTACAGAGGTCGATCCTGTTTAAGCAAATGATCGGTCGTCCGGCCAATTGTATTGTTTGCCCGACGGTCGATTCGCAATATCGCCGGCAAAACGAACGAACGCGAAACGCAGAGTTCCCGGTATCAAAGGTTCAACCGCGGAGGGGATGATTCTATATAATTCTACATGATTATACATTCTTCAATATAAGCATTTCAATTTGCAGAATAAACGACAAAATCGCCACTTTCGAACGAAAATATGTTTCATTGCTCTGTCCTTTAACCCTTTGCACACCAAGCAATTTTAACTCCAATATCAAGACATATTCTTTTACATAGAATAGTTACATTGTATATGGTTAATTTCCTTTCGTGGATATAAAATTTGTTACTATTATTCGTACTTACAACGCTTTAATTTTTATCAATTTTTTAAATCTAAACATGATAATGCAATAGTTGGTTTAACTATTTTAAGCTTAACTTATTTAGTTTAATGCTAAGGGTTAACTCTTTGCACTCGAAGCAATTTTAATTTCAGAAACAATTGATATCTTGACCTAAAATAGTTCATGGTATTCGCGTATCACGTATATTTCAATACGTCAATTTTTAATTTACAGCCACCTGGTTCGCGGAGGGTTCAACAGGGACATATAAAATATTACGAACTGCTTATTGTACAGTTACAATGCGATCTTCAAGTTTGGAAAGTGTATAGTGTATAGCGTATAGTGTATAGTTGAAAAATAAAGGTTAGAAGTAGTTCCTAATATTTATCGCAACATTATATTTAAAAATGGCGGTTTTTAGTTGCCTGAAGTGAGTTTAATGCCACCTGGTTCACAGAAAGTTCAACAGGGACAAATAAAATGTTAGGAACTGCTTATTGTACAGTTCAATGCGATCTTCGAGTTTGGAAAATTAAAAATAAAGGTTAGAAGTAGCTCCTAAAATTTATCTCAACATTATATTTCAAAATGGCGGTTTTTAGTTGCTTGAAGTGAGTTTAACGCCACTTGGTTCACGGTGGATTCAGCAGGGACATGTAAAATGTTAAGAATTGCTTACTGTACAGTTCAATGCGGTCTTCAAGTTTGAAAAATTAAGGGTGAACAAAAGTTAAAAGTAATTCCTGAAATTTATCTTAACCTTTTCTACTGGAACGATGACTCTCAGGCACCACTGAAAATAGCTGCAGC
Organism: Agapostemon virescens; assembly: GCA_028453745.1. Lineage (NCBI taxonomy): Eukaryota > Metazoa > Arthropoda > Insecta > Hymenoptera > Halictidae > Agapostemon > Agapostemon virescens. The sequence continues at coordinate 10,680,901 of CM052083.1, read as the reverse complement.
ACTGTTTAAAACAATCTTTATATCGTTATGCTTGTGTCAAAGAAATTCGTAACAATTTAATCGTTGCAACGACAAGTAATAGTAAACAAATTTCGTATGCATAAGATAAAATATATCGTGTAGAATGAAAATATTCTAGGTCAGAAAAAATGCTTTGGAGTTGGAGTTAAAACAACTTCGAGGGCAAAGGATTAATATTACATTACAAAAAGTTTAGAAAATTAGGGGTGAACGAAAAGTTAAAAGAAGTTCCTGAAATTCAACTTAAATTGAAGTGTAGACATTTGTTCTGTGAATCTAAATGTTGCTAATAAACATTTTGTTCGGATAACGGAATCTTCAGCAGAACATCCGGATACAACAGAAAGACCTTACAATACCTCATTGCAAATTTCATTTTTCTATAAATCTGAATAAAACTCTTTGCATTCGAATCGTGGCTTCGAGGCAAGGGTAACAATTGTCATACCATTATTCAAAACATTTTTCGTATTATTCTATATATTGCTAATTCAACTGTCGCATGAGAAAACAGATTGAACGTCACAGGTGCACAGTATAAAAATTAACAAACTTTCTTTTAGAGAACGAGGCATGAAATGAGAAAAATTTGTTTGATGTTTTCGACTGACCTGGCGTACAATCATCCCTTCCACGGTTGTACGATTGATTTCGAGACACCCTGTACATTCAAGGAGCGGGTCGGTGTCGGGTTCGGTCAGGAAAGCGAAAAACGTGACGGCGGGTTGGCGTTCTTATCGAGAGAGGGGTTATTTTAAGTTTTGAGTCGCATCCACTGGGCAGAATACCCTTTCACGTATTTGGGCCAAGTGGCCTACCCCGTCTGGCTTGTAAATGAGGCCCTATCTACCGTCGCCGACACTTGACTTACTTGGTTGAAAGGGAAAAAGACGAAAACGAAAGAATGGGAAGAGCATAAAAAAGGAAACAAGAAGAAAGGATTGCCGTGCGCCGAGAAACACGAAAACAAGCACCGATGTCTAGCTAGAGATAGAATTCCCCCGGGGGAAAAAGACTTTTTACCTCGAGTGCCGCGGCCAGAAATGAAAATAAGAAGCAAAATTGGAACGGGAATTTGCGAGGCTCCTGATATCGTAGACGCTACAATTTAATCCGATGTCGAATACAATTTAATCAGATATCAATCTCCTACCGGCACCGTATCGACGTTCTTATCTATTCAAAAGCTGCATCGGAGGGTACATTTTTACCATTTTTTTATCAGTGTAGAATCACTGTAGAAGACATTTCGGACTCTTTCTGCTATTTGGGTTCCCGAAAGGTTTCTCAATGCGCATACTTAACACGTTGCCGCAAATGACGGCTATAGCCGTCCGATCTTTGGCGATATGTAGGCAAACGACTGCTATAGTCTTTGTGCACATTTTAATCAATAAAAAAAAGAACAGCGTTAGTACGAAGTGTGCTAACGCATACACTTAGAGTAATAGATTATTGAATAATAGATCGAAAAAAGAAGGTATAGCATGCCAGACAGCATATTAATTTTTCTTTTATGCGTTTTCTCATGCTTTACCGCTTCGGAACATTTGGGCATCTAGAGACAAATGCGTTTCTGAGCACGATCGTCGAATTAAAAGTGTACGGCAACGTGTTAACCCCTAACGCTGCGGTTCATTTTACAGTCATTAGAATTTCGTTAACAATCTCCTGAGAGCAGAAAATTTCTATCTATTGCATGTCCATGTATTTTCTAATGATCGTGTATTGACAACGACAAAATAGAAATTACTAACATATTTCATAGATTCTGTTCGACATCCTCGTCACGAGTCGACTCGACGTTACAGTGCAACGGGTTAACACGTTGAACGCGAAGCTATTTTGCTTAGCTCCCACGTCACAGTTTGTTTAACTTTAAATGAAGAGGATATAACTATGCACAAGCAAAAGAAAATAGTGTGAATATTTCTTAATATAAATTATATGTAACACATTAATGTGTAAGTTTGATACCGTCAGTCCCCGGGGGCTGACGTAGCTTTTAACATGTTAATATTCTTACGTTATTAATTATTGTTAATATTATCTCCTCACGCAATTTAGTTTCTTAAAAATCCACTATGAGACTCTTCAACGCGCGCGTCGATCGAATTCGAAAGGCATCTTTAAGAGAAATAAACAATATACTTTTAACCCTTGCTGAGATACCAAAAAATTTTGTTAGAACGTTCGTAGGTATTATAAATTTATTAAATTTTGGTCTGCGGAGGATACACGTCGCTGAAGTTACAATTTCTCCCGTGCCTAATATTAGCTGTCGAAAGTTAAGAAATATCTCTTGGATTATAGAGCGCCAAGCACCCCCGGAGGATCTTGAGATGCGCTTTATGCCTTTCCTTTGCTCGGTTTTTCTATGGCTTGAGAGAACCTCCTTTGAAATTTTGTAAGTGGCCGCAGAATGCAACACCGCGGATAGTTTTCAGGCCTTAATTGAGCCAAGTGTTCTTACTTTCGCCTAGGTTGGATTCATCGCGGCCGCTGAAATATCGCATTAAGGAAACAGCCAGGTAAGAAATGACGAAACGCGATAATTAACGTGCTTCTGATAAATACTGGGTCGCTGACGAATTTCTTCCTAACGCTCCAGTAAAGCACACGCTGCCATCCATTCGGCCGCAATCCACGACAAAATCAATTGCCAAATCAATCGAACGTTTACTCAACGCCTGAAGCAACTACTTCGTATCACTTTGTGCAAATCACAAGAATATATAGTCTGACTTCCAAAAATTTTTATCATAATGTACAGACTATAGGAATACACTTATTAAATCAATTTTGCACGAACGCATCTTTGTAATTGCAATAATTATAAATTTTAAAGTTTCAAGCTCGTAGTTTAACCCTTAGCCTATGATTTGTTGTAGAATAACAGTTACGAGATTTTCTTTGTCCTCCGTAGAGCGACAGAAAGAAAAGACAAATTTGTAGTTACTGCGTGTCTAATTGTTCTCCAATGACCGTATACTATCAACAATTAAATAAAATGTTATTTCTGTTTAAAGAAAATTAAGGAAATACATATTTAGAAGATTCACTTCGAAATCTTGATCACGAGTCTGACTAGTAGTTGTAGGGCAAGGGGTTAACACTAAACCTACAGAGCAGTAAATTGGGTAGTGCATATTGTCTTGTAGCAGTGACAAGAATTAATTTATTTGGATTTTGTGCAATTATTATTGCGATGTAAGTTGGAATAAAAAGAAATCTAGCGAATCCATATTTGCGAAAACGATTTTACAACTTCAGTAATTGTAAAATAGAAAATCTGAAAAAGGTCATTTGACCCGTTATGGTAGATTTAGTGTTAAGTGTTAAATCGGACAAGACTAAAAATATGAGATACTTAATTTAAACCAAAGGTGTAATTTATACACAATGTTGTTCATATATAATAATAACAGCGGGAAATGAGGGATTCCTGAGATCATTTGAACCAATTTTATCCTTAGCGAAAATTAAATCTGCGGCTTCGTGTACGAGTTATTAAAGAAAAATCACTGACCAATCAAAGGAAAGCACGCGAACTAACACGTGCTCGGTCGAGCACGCTCGAACCGTCCGCCGGTCAGGCGCGCGATGACAAGTGAAAGAACAAGTCAGAGAACGCGAATTTCCCGAATTTTTTTTACTACGCAACGATAATAATTTGAAGAAAAACGCTGTTCATTCTTATGTCAGAATGTCTAAAGGATAATTACTAATTTTTCAGACCCGAAATAATAAAAAATTTAGCCGTGTCAACCGTTTTAATTTTCTGGTATGCATGACATCTCACGCGTACCATACGAAATTTTTATGCGATACGTACTGTGAAGATAAACAATAAGTAACCCCGTCGAAATACGTAAACGATATTTTAATTTAAATAATTCTGTGTCCGAACAGAATTCAACGAACGATTCGCAAAACTAATTTAATAATAAATAATCGTGTCAAAGAACATGCAGGACATGTGTGTTTGAGAATTGTTAAAAAGTGTCATTAACAGTACTCACCCATTCAGTTGCAAATCCACTGCATGGTTGTAAATGTGGACTGAACTGATCAGCTGATTCGATGGTGACGAACGCAGGCTATCCAATGTTCACTTTCATTACACTGTCACTAAACACTGACACCACACTTTATTTAATAATATTTAAGACGACGTTAATATTCACTATTTAATTAAATTTTATATTTATTTATTTAATGTTGTTCACACCGCACAAGAACAGTTAAAAAGATTTTATAATGCAATAACGCGATCGCGACGTTCCTTCCATCGGAAGGAACTGTGGAAGACTGGCGCGATGGTCGTGAAAATTTTGTTTTGATCCTTGAGAGTTTCAAATGTTTACTATCGGACGCGATACCATTATTCTCGACTGGGCTTCGTTCCGAGTGCGTGCCACATGCGACCGGGTCTCAAGGACGGGTCATAAATATGACAAAGTCTAGATTTTGGAGGGGGGTCGTTTGAAAGCCCTCGCGGGCGACGACTTACTCCGGAAACGGTTCTATTGAGAGGTATGTATTTACCTTTTTTGTTTTTCAGGACAAGGAATTTCTCTGTCCTCTTTCAGTTCGTTTTACAAGCTCGCTTGTAGGACAACGCGACCATCGCGGTCTTCCACAGTTCCTTCCGATGGAAAGGACGTCGCGTGCGCGTTATTGTGTTATAATATTTTTTTAAATGTTCTTGTGCGGTGTGAACAACGGATTGGATAAAATGTGTGAAACGTGTGTTTTAGGCATCGTGTGAGATATTTCTTTTTAAAATCGACTCTTTTCAGAATCATCAATTTAAACGAAGGAAACATCGTCTTAAATATTATTAAATAAATTGTGGTGTCAGTGTTCGGTGATAGTGCAATGAAAGTGAACATTGGGATAGCCTGCCTTCGTCTGCTACCTGCGTCCGTCGCCATCGAATAGGAATCAGCTGATCGGTTCAGCGTACACTGTAAGGGGTCAACGCACTGTTCTGCAGTCCACATTTGCAACCATGCAGTGGATTTACAACGGAATGGGTGAGTTTACTGTCAATGACACTTTTTAACAATTCTTGACACTAGAACTACCGAACAATGAATCTAATGATATACATTACTTTGTAATAATAACGAGACTGCATTTATTAAAACTTCATACAATTCTTATTGTAAGGTGTACGTCATTAAAGAAGTACATCCAAAAATTTCTGATGAAAACATTTTTATAATTTCAATAATTGTGAAAGAAACAACTAGGGACCAGTCAAAATGACTGGTTTGGTAGTTCTAGTGTTAAACACACATATCCTGCATGTTCTTTAATGTGATTAGTAATTATTATATTAGTTTTGCGAATCGTTCTTAGAATTCTGTTCGGATACAGAATTAAATTAAAATATTTAAATTAAAATATCGTTTACGCATTTCACGGTACGTATCGTATTAAAATTTCATGCGTACCAGAAAATTAAAACGGCTGACACGGCTAAATTCTTTATTATTTCGCATCTGAAAAATTAGTAATTATTCTTTAGACATTCTGAAATAAGAATGAACAGCGTTTTTCTTAAAATTATTTTAAGTCTAATTTTTAGTCTAATCTTATTACCAAACAAGTTGTGTGTCTTTGTTTAAACCATTGGCACCACTCCTAAATATTCGAACATTATTAAACCTTCCGGACGAGGATTTTTTTAAATATTTTCTCCAAGAAGCTAAATCTTGTATTAAATTTTTAAGTTTCGAGTGAGTGAAAATATATACTGATCTTACGACAGTACAATAATATAAATTACATTTTGTTGCAACATTAAAGTTTATATATATACGGACCTGACGTCGCCGATGCGACGACATTCGTCCTCAAAGGGTTAAGTTAATGGTCGTAGCGTACGAATAAATTCAACTCGTGTTTCGAGTCCAGAAATAATAAATTGTTTAGTTTGAACATTTTATATTTATCCTTGCGCTTAATTTAACCCTCTATATAAGGGTTAACCCTCTCTTTAATAATTATAGCTTTTTTCATGAGATGGCGCATAAATCTTAATTCTATAACGTTGCCAAGACAACCAATATTAATATTTATGACCGTTGTTAGGCACATCAACCTGAAATAACAAAATAAATGCTGTGTAAACTGTCTGCAGTAAAAATAAGCGAAACCATTTGATGCAATTGATATTATTTGTGCTTCTGTCAGTGATTACCAAACTGAAAATAGTACACATATATAGGTTTATAATTCCTGATTTTTCGTTCCCCCATTTTTTTTGGATTAAAAACAAAAATTCGGCCCATAAAGGGTTAACGAGGCTCGAAATGTAGGGGTGGTGCAAATAAATTATAAAGACACACGACTTGTTAGAACGTAGAACTAACATTAACCCTTTGCACTCGAATGGCGCCTCTAAGGCGACACTAAAACTTGCCATACCATTATTTAAACAATTTTTACATCGATAAGTTTGCAGTTGAGAAATTGATAAAAATGTTAAAATTCTAAATACGAGTCATAGTAATTAATTTCGTATGAACGAAAGGAAATGAACTATCTATAGTGGAGCTTTTATAGATAAAAATATTCTTTCGATTTTGGAGTGGAATTACTTCGAGTGCAAAGGGTTAATAATTCTGACGTACTGGTTTTTCTTACGAAAATAATACAGATTTACAAACGAGCGGTTTTGTTGAGTTGAAGTTGTTTCAGTGACGTTTCAAATGTGTATCAGCAAAAGTGTGAAAAGTGTGCGGTATTTATACAAAAGATGGTTCATGTAAACGCACCAATCAGATTCGATGATGGTACCTTGTTCAAGCGGCGCGATCGTAGGTAAACGCCATTCGGTTTGGCCGTTGCGCCTGGTCGCAAGATGTTGAACGTAGTTGGTGGTTTATTACTGGGAATTTACAAAACGCCGGCTTGTAGGAATACACCGGGTGCTCAACTTGTACAGTGTCGAAAAATGTGTATGCGCTTGTATATAATTTTGTTACGACGTAACAACACGATAGAATCATTTTTAAAAAATATTCGCGCGCTCAACAGTTATAAATGTTGCAGCATACGGGGCCGATGATGGTGGAAAAATCAAATAGTTACTTTCGACCCCCGGTGTTCCCTACATGAGATTTCGACCGGGAAAGGAGACATCTCGGCACGAAATCGAGCTCTCCCGGCGTGCGGTGCACGTGCACCTTTGAACTTTCGGTATGTCCGATAGAGGAAGGAAATTCCTGGGTCGAGGAGCCCAGACACCGCAGTCGGTCGGTCGATGCCAGTCGCCGGCATCCAGATAAAACGGTGCCGGTGGTACAATAACATATTGAGAATTCGCGGGTTCGCCGGCGACGACGGTGGTAGGGTGCCAGACGGTCTGTGCCAGTTCGAAAGTTTGTCCCGGTTTGCCCGTCTGGCATGCCGGGAAGCGACGCGGACGCACGTGCACCGCACCTTGACAGGTTGAATATGGGCTCCGGTGCGCGGAGACAGCATATTGGGTTCGAAACTTTGCCCGTTTACAACCGAGCCACTATGTCTGCTACCGTCGGCCACATCTCTCCCACCCCCGACGGCACCGCAACGCGCCCCTACCTGCGAAATAAATGTCGCGACTCCCCTCGCCTAACACGATTCCACCGTTTTCCTAGAGACCTGAAACGTCGTAACGTAAAGGTACGAGTGTGCAGGTGCCCCACCCGGTTATCGGGCGCGAAGAAAAATTTGTCAAAAATCAAGGGAAAATTAAGTGTACCGAAGTCGCGTTAAATGTCACTACCTCGGCTTCGAAATATTGCACTTATCGTGTGTAGACCGTAAGTCGTGATTTCAGGCAACCCGAGGGATATTCTTTGAGGTAGTGGGAAAAATATTGGTGCTGTTATCTTGTTGTTATTAAGGCAGTTAAAATTACTTTACTGTACAGAGTAGTTTTTACTGCATTCTTATATTTTTTAAAAATAAATATAAGTTTCGTGTAGACATAAGTCGGAATTCGCGGCCCCACAAAAGATATACTCGACGGTGTTTGGGATAATATTGTTGCAGTTATCCTGCAGATATTAGATCAGTTAAAACGGCCGTGTAACTTTTCCTTTACCGTGTCACTATATATTTACAGATAAAATTTATATTTCGCTCTTGTATATAAATTAAGAGTATTGCAATAATTTTAGTCAATTGTGGAAAATACGTAAAGTAGAATTAGTTATGAGTAATAGTAATTGGCTTGTTTCAACTTCTAATAAAACCTGAAAAAAAATCGCACAGTAAATGTTCACAGGACTTTGTAAAGGGGAGACTTCTGTTCTGAAATCTTTGATGATCAACCTCCAAAAAAATTTCTTCGCAGACTTATTCGAACTTAAAAAAATATTGAACAGCAACATCTCTGTCTTTGCAGTTCCCGTACGTCGTGGAAACATACACGATAAAGAACTGCTTAAGAAATCCACAAGTAAAGACGTTATATTTCAAAGTGAGCAAAGAATCATTACCCACGATGTTTCTTTACGAAGACATCGAACGTTCCTTTAACGTCGCACGACTAGTGCATGTATCTAAAACCAGATTTTGCACTAAAGAATGGAAGTTCGTTAAGCATACTATAGAGATGCTGAATGCACCGCAGAGTCTTAAAATGCATAAGATATTGCCAATAACGTGTTCACCGGAAAAAAAACCGTCTAGAGTCTAGAAATGCGAAGATTATAGCACTCTCCTGCAGTAATTAACCCCTCATACATTACCCGTTCGATTGTAACTTATCGTTGATTAATAAAGCCTTGCGCCGTGGAAGATTCGAGTGCTCCCGCAGAGTGGCGCAAAGGAAATCCAGAAAATGACACGCGAAGTGATAATATTTGCGAGAAAAAAATATCGGGAGGGGAAAAATAGGTACGAGGTCGTAGACACCGCAGACGCGGCGACCAGTTTGCATCGTCTAATTGGTAATCACGGTACATTGCCTCCGCTTGCCCGTGTCATTCATCCAGCCAGCCAGCTTGGCCTATTTGCCTATTTTCCACCCTTTTAGTTCCCGTCTTGGCACCGCGTGTTGTTAATGTATTAGATTGCAAATAAATGGCCGATCGGCTCCTTTGCGTTCACGTGTTACCGTTTAGATAGAGTTCGCGTGCATCGATCAACGTAACGTTCGCTTATGCGTTTTATCCATCGTGTTACCGGATCGTTTACGCTTTCCTTCAAAGAATTTCGAGGTGTACAATTCAGCCGAAACATTCTCTGCAACATACCTGGTTCGGTTTTCTTCGCTTACAAGGGAATATATTCGGATGCGAAAATCCGATTTTGATGAAACTTATGATAGCTTATAGATTTATTGTTTAAACAAGAAACTTTTGTTAAAATTTTCTTGAGCTACTACATTTCCCATTGAAAAACACAATTTAAAAAAAATTCAAATTTTTTCGACCTCGGTTTTCACCCCTTCAAAGTGGATGGTTGTCGATATAAAAAAAACACGTGTCAAATATTTTTCAAAGAACTATAAGCTCCCATAAGATTCGTCAAAAATGGATTTTTGCATCTGAATATGTTCCCGTGTTAGTGTCAGGCCACTAAAAGTTACCTCTTTGCATTAATTTGTCAAAATAATTTACAAAAATTAATACAAAAATTTCTTTGTAATATGTACCGAAAGAAATAGACCAGATGAATAGTTTCTCATTAATGCATATTTGTGGTTTCAATAATTGTAAATTAAAAATATTGCTACCCTTCGAAATGACCGTTTCTGTAAAATATACTGTATGCTCAATTATTAAAATTACTTGCAAACGTTGATAATTTTGAAACGACGAATATGTAAATAGAAATCTAGCTACACCGAATTTTTACTATTTTTGACGAAAGTATTAATTCTTTAAACTTACAAATGTACATTCAGCAGCATTCCAGACTTTATGCATTTATGGCAAGGATGAGTAGGTGTGACGTGAATCAGTGAAAAGAGCAAAAGAATTTAAAAGCATCGTAATTTTCGACCTACTAAAATCATCGAAGAAGGAAAGAAATTTGTAAGTAGTTTTTGCTTTTTTCAACTCATGCAGAAAATTCTTATTTTGTATTTTATGTTGCTGTCTATGGTTTTAATAATTTTATCACGCGCATATTCTCTATGGAATTATTGATAATTTGAATTTAATGATTCGATCACCTGTATATTGTCTGAAGAAGGTGTATTTGATATTTTTGTGTGCTACGGTTCAATTTTATCATTTGCATATTTTCCTAGGAAACTGTTTTTGATATTTTTGTGTACTATGGCTGTAATAATTTTATCATTTGCATATTTTCCCAGGAAACTGTTTCTCATATTTTTGTGTACTGTGACTGTAATAATTTTATCATTTGTATATTTTTCCAGGAAACCGATTCTGATATTTTTATGTACTATCACTGTAATAATTTGATCACCTGTAAATTGTTCGAGGAAAATGTATTTGTTATTTTCGTGTGCTATGGCTCTAATTTGATCATTTGCGTATTTCCTCGGGAAACAGTCTCTGATATTTTTGTGTGCTGTGACCATAATAATTTGATCAGCCGCATGTTTTCTCAGTGAAAAATAATTTCAATTCTTTTTAGAGATTCCAGTTCGCAGTTTGTTGACATTTATCATTCCCTTATACGTGGACCGAAATAATATCGCAGCACGGACATTTATTTTCTCATACACGCGAGATGTTAGTGCTATTTTTAAATGCCGAACGATGAATGTAATTTCATAATTAAGCGCAGCTCGCGATGTCTGTGCTTCGCATTACGAAGCTGCTTCCGTTCAGACGCCGCTTTATGAATATCTGTTCGCGTCGTATATAAGAAAGTAGCTTCGATCGTGCCCCAGACACTGTTAATCCATTTTTAATAAGTAATCCGGGTATCGTCTCGACCATCTGTCCAACCGCGAGCAGCTGTGATAAGTTTAGCGCCGAATGGTCGACGGACTGGCGCACAGTCGCCAATTTATACGAATCTATACGTTTGCCGATTACCAAATCAACAAACAAATTCGCTTGCATCAAACATTTTTACTTCGTTGAAATCGAACCACGAAAAATCACCAGCAGTTTTATCGCTAACCAGTTTCGACTACCTAAACGTTCGTAAAGTGGCCTACTATTTCAATGTAATAACATCTAATTACCAAGACAAGGAACAAATTTTCTGACAGATAAAAAATCAAGCGAACTCTAAGCTGGAACTAGTTGCGCCGAGAAGGCTCGCGAGGTAATTCAGTCGACGCAAACTTCGTGGCACCATTGATTGGTATGCGATCCGATGTAATACGGCCGCCTATCTAATTAACACGTTAATTAACATATCGCGCGCAGGCGAGTGACATAATGTACCGGCCGCCGATTGAAGGAGTTAATCGCGTTGACTATTAAATAAAGCCAATTCTGCGGACGTGTCCCGACAACCTTTCTCTTTTCCAGCGGCGGGCGTGCGTGTAACGTGCGAAAACTGTCGGTCTCGTTATCATATCACAAATTAGAAATTCTGCGGACAGGACAGTTCACGTTCAGCAACCTGGTAATTCCATTCGAGACAACTAGTTTCATCGTTCCGTCGGGTAGATTAATCATTCCGCTGACATAAATCGGGTAAAATGTATCCGCAAGGTCCGAGGGTAGCTTGAACCGGGAGAAGAAAAATAAAAAAAGAGAAGAATATAAAAATAAAAAAGACGACGAGTGAGCGCCGGTTATAATATGTATTTATGTATATATACAATATATAAGTGGTCTAGACAGGCCAGATGGATGCATCATCGCCATCATCAGCGAGAAAGCGAAACACGAGTCGAGCCGTTTTGTTCCTGAACGTCTCGCGAGCTCGTCAATCGAGTAATGACCGCTCATTTTACGCGCGCGATAACGCGTCAGTCGCTCGATCATGATACGTTCTCGTCTTTCTTTCTCGGCTGCTCCCTCTGCCTTCGTTTCGTGGATTCTTCTTCTCTGTTTCTTCGCCTTAGTCGACCGGTGGCCGGAGAACGCTGTCAAACACGCTGCCACCAGACGCTGAAGAGCGAGAACGGTCTGTGTAGAGTCTCGTGATTTGACTCTTCGCGGACAACAGCCTGTACAGCAGCAAGAGATCAATTATTCCCAAATTAGCTTTCGTTATGTATATATCATCTTCTGCTTAACCCTCGGACAACTGGTGATTTTTACAAATTTGTAATTGACGATGCTAACGACTTCTCGCTGCTCTATTTATTAATTTTTTTAAATGTTTAAATGGGCGTTCATTTTACGCTCGCGATAACGCGTCAGTCGCTCGATCATGATGCGCACTCTTATTTCTTTTTCTACTGCTCCCTCTTTGCCTTCGTTTCGTGAATTATTTTTCTCTGTTTCTTCGCCTTGGTTGACTGGCAGTCGGCGAACGCTGCCAAACACGCAGCCACCAGACACTGAAGAGCGAGAATGGTCTGTATAGAGTCTCGTGATTTGACTCTTTGCGGACAACAGCCTGTACAGCACCAAGAGATCAATTATTCTCAAATTAGCTTTCGTTATATATACCGTCCTTAACCGCCTTCCGATATTCCAGCATCTAAGCCAAGGCCCGCTAGTCAGCCTAACTAACGAGACTCTCTTTCTCTCTCCACTAACATTAACAGCCGCCAAAGTCCCTTCAATATTAGCCAATCTTTGAAGGCGTGCGCTGACCAGACTATCAGCTCTATCGACATGATTCCAACGGGAAAATCTTCCCTAAACCTTCCTCTTTAAGCAGTGCTCTCAATATCTAGGCTAGCATTGCAGGAAAATCCAGGTAGCTGCCTTGTTCCATAAGAGAAGTAGATCTTAAAATTTTATATAGTTATCATAATTTTCTATGTTCGAATGGAAACCTCGAATAAGGATCTATGTATGCCATCCTTTCTCTGCGTAAGTCTTGCGACTTTGGCTCTATCGAGCGACAATTCTAAAAGAGGTACCGATGTTCTTCGCTTCGAACATGATAAAATTTTCATTTAAAACAAAGACGTGACAGAAATTGAGAAATTCTTGACAATATTGCCTTACAAGAAAGTTATAGGTGACAGGAAAAGATGTGTCAGATGAAAGTTGCAGAATATAGAAGAGAGTACATGATAATTGCATCTGTTTGACGTTGCAGTGACCGTGAAAAGGTTTGTAGAGATTGCAATTGAAATATTGAGAGGAGATCTATATTTTTCATTACATATTTCTAAAACTAGACCTACCACAGCAGATCAAATAATTCTTCTCAAATTCCTTATTTTGCAATTATTGAAATTCTAAATTGGCCTTTGTAGAAGTCGATTGAATTTTGGTGAAAATTGCACGAAACCTGAATAAATGAAATCTTGTCATTTTTATAAGACTGTATATGTATCAGCCACTTTTTATGCTTAATGGGTTTATCGTTAATGGCGATACCAAGACGTTCTCCAAACGCCAGGATACTTTTATTAGATTTTAAACGTTCTTTCACAAACAGTTTTACGTTTGAATAGTTACTCAAATTGACAGGCCGCGCGTAAATGTTGCGTTTGAAAGGCTAGAACAAATTCACTCGTGTATTAGCTGCAGCGAATTTGAATGGAGATCGATGGCAATACGTGGTACGAAATTACTCGAAGCCACGAGGGCACTGCCTGGCACTTGGAAAATGTGGGCCAATTACTCTCGGTCAATGTTTTCCCTGGCAAATACTCGGACCAGAACTGAAATGAAACGCTAGAAACACCCATGAATCTCCTCCGCCCTTGGATGAAAGTTTTCGCGCAACTATCGGAGAGCCGGCAATCTGTTGTTCGCTGAGCCGCGGCATGTTTGCGCAGAATAAATTAGTGTTTGGTCGTCTATAGACACTGGACTTGCTAGACTAAACTAGATAAACCGTGAGACTGCCTTCCTCTTCGTCGCTGCCAGACACGCTTCAACTGCGCTCATGCGATTTCTGCGGATCGTGCACACATTTAAATATTTGCCCAGCTACATTCTGGCGATGCGATCGGAATACAACACGGTTTCGAAGCTCACTTTCATGATTACCAAGCCACGTGTCCAGAAAATCTGATCAACTTTTCGAAACTTTGTTAACCCCCTTTGCCCTACGATTTATTTTGTGGTGACAGTGACTAGATGTTCTTCGTCCTCCAAAAAAAACGACGAAAAGAAAAGGAAATTTTGTAGCTACTCTCTTCTCCAATGACTTTCTATTCTCCAATGACTGCGTACGAGCAATAATTAGATAATATTTTATTTCGATTTATAGAAATTTATAAATCCTGACAATTGTGAGTACTGTTCGTGTAATCAATTATATATTTAGGCAAGCAAGTAAATAGCAAGAAAACATTTCTTATCTTAAGTGTTCAACATCAATGACAGCCTAGAAAATTTTTCTAGAAAAAATCTCATCCTTTTGTACATTTTAGATTTCATTGAATTTATAGATACTAGATAAATACGAGTACCGTTTCTATAACCACTTGATGAAACTGAAAAATTATTTTGTTATTTGAGTTTTTACTTTATCTTTTGCTCCAACTTTGTATAGAGTGGTTAATACAACTAGGGGTGGTTTCGTTGCTCTCAATTTTGATACAGCCAGTATAGTGCCTTACAGAGCAATCTCTGTCTACGCGTATCGTAATTTGTCAAAAAATGTAATTTTAACTTGGTGTTTGCGTATATAATAACATGCTATGTGTCCAACAATTTAATACATTACACAACGAAGTTTAAAATATTCACTCTTCAAAAGTTAATAGAATATCCAGTAGCCCCTAAATTAATAAAACGTCTCTACGTATACTTTTTTAATTAAATAGTTACACAATAAAGATAAAAATAAGTACTATTAGAAAATTTATATACGAACATGTCTGAGAGAAATTATAATTGTAGATCTTCTCCATAAAATAAAATGAAGGATTACAGGACTTTTCTTAACTTCTTTGAAACATTTCTTGACTCCACGTACACCAGGAAAGTTATGTTCGTAGATATTCTCCAGAATGAAGGATTGCAGAAGTTTATTATTTTTTATAACACATTTCTTGACTCCACGTACATCAGGAAAGTTATGTTCGTAGATATTCTCCAGAATGAAGGATCGCGGGTTTTGATCCCACGATAATTTTCAAAGTGCATAATTTATGCCAATATGCTGCGTTCTTTTGGTTTTTGGATCGCGATTGAAGTAAAATTGTGTTGGCCATGGTTCATTAAACACAACACGGGTAAAGCAACAATTATCATTAAGCGACGTATTCATGGAACGAGGTTACAGATCGTTGTCAGTCCGCGTTGGTCATTCACGTGTCTCCTTCGCAGAATGCATTCGCATGCAATGTGCATCCGTCCTAGACAAGCATATAGACAAATAGGCGGACGTAGACTTGCATGCAGCATTCGGCCGCCTGCACATGCACGCTTTGGCGGCTTTATGGAGACCGGGCACAGAAATGCCGCGCGTCCTGACCAAACTCGACGCGACGTCTCTGCAACATGATTGCATGTTACCTTTTCTGTCGTTCGTCCTACCCATTTGCTTTTCTTAACTCTTTTGTTATCCTTAGCCAGGCCTTACACTACCTTTGTAAAACTTTATGCGACTGAAATCCGTAGGCATAAGATCGAAAATTTGACACGTTTCAACGGAGTCGATTTTCTTAATCGTAGATTATTTGTACATAATAAAAATTGTATACATTAATTGCAAGACGTGGAAACCAAATATAAATTTATTTCTCTCTTTAATGGTTTCATATTTCATAGAGTTATATTTATTCTATCGTAATTATTATTTATTTAATACGATAGGTAATTTATCAGTTAACGATAATATCATAAACTCATCAATTCCAGAGAATCCTGGGCGTCACATTTTGATACAGCGTTTGCTGACGTAACCGTGGAGGAGCATCGCACAACTGAGAACACAGCCATTTTTTAAAATTCCCTTTTAATATTTATACCATATATATGTAGTGTTTAAGTCGTCAAATAAATAACACGGCTCGTCTAAATCTACATCTGAGATCAAACACGTCTTTATTTTTTCACACGTCGTACCAGACTGAATAAAATAACGCAAATTATAAATATGAAGAAGGCAAATCAAGTCAATAACAAATATCGAATCGTCGTTGTAGCTACTAGTGACGATATTCAATGGAATTCTTCCCTACATATATGCTCCACTAAATACCCTAAAAATATGAATAACAAAGCAATAACAAAGGATTGTTACAGTTTTATAAGAAGGAAATGGATAAGTTTTGATGCTGTTTCGAGGGTCTGAAGGTAGCGTAATCCCTTCGGGCGACACAAAGATTCTTTCTAGTTGGTTGCGGCATTATCCGGCATGAACCGAGACTGGTCACTTTCGGTGCCGGGTAATTCTAGCGTTAAGGGTTGATCGCATACGAACGGGCATCCTTTTCGTTGGCATGCTCCCGTAGCGGTGAGCGCATCAAGCACGCCGTTGGGCGCATTAACAATGCTTTTCGGTGCGGCCTGGCGGTACGTAGTCGAGGATCTTCGGGATCGCGATCAATCAGTTTGAAAATTTGAAAAGAGTCTCGACGAGAGCCTCCGTTGCCGCGGACGGTATCTCCTGCCGGCGCGATTATTCCTGGGCTAGATACACGTCGGTGAAACCCCGTCTCGTCGGAGGTGCATATCCTAGTGGTAGTCGAAGTAGAACCGACGTATCGCCGGCACGCACCACACGTGATACGTCGGTTCTCCTATCGTCGCCAGACGGCTTCCGTCTGGGTAAACACACCGACAGTACCGAGGCAGTCTGGCTGGCAGGGCTTACCGACTACCTAGGGACATCCATCACAGGATTATCGCGCAACCATGCTCGCGCGCGGTCAGGACGTGCGGCGGGCCTCTCCTCCTCATCCTCCTCGTCTCTCGCTCTATCGCACTATCTCTCTCTATTTCCAGCTTCACCGGCTCTATCCTTCTCTCATCCTCTATCTCTCTCTATAGCTTCTCCGAATCTCTCTTTCTAGATTCTCTGGATCTCTCCCTTTCTCTTTTCCCAGCTTCTCTGGATCTCTCTCTCTCTCTCTCTCTCTCTCTCTCTCTCTCTCTCTCTCTCTCTCTCTCTCTCTC
>CM052083.1:10638389-10663339 GCA_028453745.1 Agapostemon virescens | reverse complement strand
TCATTATCTTGATCCCTGACTAACTCTCTTTACCTTGATCTCTGGCTAACACTCTCTATCTTGATCGCTGGCTTTCTCTCTCTTTCTCTGTGTCTGTTTTTCTCACTAGCCCTCCGTGTGTCAGCTCTCCATAAAACTGCCAAAGGATGCATGTGCAAGTGGCCCGAATGGTACACGTAAAACCCGTGTCTGCCCGTGCGTCTGTACGCGGACGCGCCGATGAATCGGCGTACGCATACGCATTGAACTCGCCTGGAATTGGCCGACGAAGTAGTTGAAGAGACCTGTTCCAAGGACCAGAGAAGGTTAACCAGGAGGAATCAAAGGTACTGGCTGGAGATGTTTCCGAAGTGAAATGCGAATGAAATGAGATTCGTCCAGGAAACGGGTTCATCACTGTTTGATAGTGATCGTCTGCCATCCGAGGATAACCGGGTAGGAAAATGATTGTAGAAAATAATAATTAATTCCGATCATTTCTTTCAGTGAAAGTGAAATGTTCTTTTCACTTGCTCAACCCTCCGACTGCAGTTCCTGAGTTTCTTTTCACGCAGAATATCAAAATCGTTTAATTTTATTGTTTGCAACGTTTAAATGAAGCTAATAGTTATCGCATGTGGGTCAGCACAGAGACCAATGTGTCTGCAAGGGAGACCACTAGAAATACATTGTAAAAATTGTACGACTTATTTTCTGATAATAGTCACTAAACTTTCTTTACCCTCTGCAAAATGACAAAAAGAAAAGTCAAATTTGTAGTTACCGCGTGCATAGCTAATTCTCTGCCGATTGTACGCGACCAGAGATTAAATAGAATGTTATTTCCGTTTAACACTTTGAATGCTGTGCCAGTCCCTGGGGACTAACGGTATCAAATTTACAAATTAATTTTTATTAATTTTCAACACTATTTGAACTAATTTTTATTAATTTGCAGCACTATTTCAATAGATTCGATTGAAATAGAAAAGCACAAATGGGCTAAGCGAGTCTTTTGCTTATGCATTATTACAGTTGCATTATTTCCGTTTAAAGGTTAATAACATGTGACGCGAAAGCTAAGCAAAATGGCTCCGCATTCAACGTGTTAAAGTAAATTAAGGAAACGCGTGTTTAAAAGATTCTGTTCGAAATCTTGATCACGAGTCTGACTCGTTGTTGTAGGGGAAGGAGTTAGAGCAGACGAAGTCCCACGGAAAATGTTCCATCGATATAGTTAATGCTCGACGGTGAACTCTCAGTGAGCTACTACGAAAGGCGCCGGTGTCTGCAACATGCAATATAGCCGCCGTTTCTGTTGATGCGCAGACTTGTTCGGTGGAAACGTGATTAACGTGTCTCATGTACTACACTTTACGCTACACGATATTCAAAAGGCAAAAACGACTCTTCTTCTTACTAGAAACACAGCACTGATCATCTTTATGTAGCAAACCAGATTGTGAATCATGTTCTTAATGCCAGGTAGCTTCTTAGATCATTTCTTTCGATAAATCGCCCGTCGATTTTCTTAATCCAACTATGTTGACCATAGATCGCGAAGAACCGTACGTGTCACCTAACATTTCCGAATTATAATTTGCCGAGGTAAACAGCGTCCAAGGTACCGTGAAAGCATACATCTTGTCATCCTGATAATTACGTATCAACCTGTCTTATTACAATTTTTGTGAAACAAGGACAGTCCAAACCTTTTCACCTAACTTTGTAGAATTACAACCATCTGATGGGGACAGAGTCTAAAAGCCTAGGATGCAGTACCAAATCTTCTATCACAAAAACAAGTTAAATCTGTATACGCATTTTCTGATGTTTAACGACTATAACTACTTCAATTGAGTATATTTTAATAAGAATTTATTGTCAAGTGGCAAAAATATTTTATTACAATGCAAAACTTCGTTCATTTCAATTGTGTTGTAAACCATCAATGAATAAGCATTTCATTTATCTGTGTTCGCTATAAAACCTAAACTGTATTACGTTGCTTTTACATCCAACGCCTCGAATACTATAAGATCCGGACTATACATAGTGCACAGTAAAATGAGAGGTTCATCACACGATTCCCTATCAACAGAGAAGATTTAATAGTTTTTCTGGAAAATGTTCCTACAAATTCGGAGCAAAACCGAGCTCACACAAGAATATCTCCTACAACGAGTCAAACTCGTGAACAAGATTTCAAATTGAATCTTCTAAACATGTATTTCCTTAATTTTCCTTAAACGGAAATAACATTTTATTCAATTGTTGATCGTGTATGGTCATTGGAGAATAGCTAGGCACGCAGTAACTACAAATTTGTCGTTCTGCAGAGGTCAAAGAAAGTCTAGTCAAAAGAAAGCTGAGAACGAACAGTTGGCGGAGCAACGTAAGAAAAAGTATTCCTATGAAATCGCGATCTGGCCAAACGCTACTGATAAGAGCGAGAGAGACGGAGGAGACAAAAGTGGCAGACAGGACCAGAGAGAGAGTGATAGAGAGAGAAAGAGAGTGAACAACAGAGAACGAGAGAGACAGCAAGGACCAGAGAGAAAACGAGAGACAGACAGAGAGAGTGAACAACAGAGAAATAGGGAGACAGAAAAGACCAGAGAGAGAGAGAGAGAGAGAGAGAGAGAGAGAGAGCGACAGACTAACAGACAGGCAGACAGAGAGAGAGAACAACAGAGAAAGAGAGAGACAGAGAGAACTAGAAAGACAGCGAGAGACAGATAGAGACAGTGAACAACAGAGAAATAGGGAGACAGAGAGGATTAGAGAAAGAGAGACAAAAAGGGCCAAAGAGTGATGAGGAGTAAGAGAGAGAGAGAGAGAGAAAAGAAGAGAATGAACAACTGAGAAAGAGAGAGACAAAGAGGACCAGGGAGTGATAAAGAGAGAGATAGAAAATAAGAGAATGAACAAGAGAGAAAGAGAGGGAGAGAAAGAGGACAAGAGAAGAAAGTGAGAAAGAGAGAAAGAGAAAGAGCGCACATCGGCCAGGCAAAAAAGTAACGCCGCGTAGATTAGCGAGAAATGCCGATGTAAAAAACGAATAATAGACGTCGGCGTCGGCTGCGCTCGGGTCCCAGAAGCGGGTTCCGCCATACTGCGATACCCCAGGGAGACACGTAGAGACGGAACGAAATTAACCGGAGCTCAGCCAGGAGGAACCGGACGCGAGCGCATAATGCTGTGCACACAGGAGGGCCGCACACGTGCGCGCATAACCACGTCGTCGGTTTAACAGTCTGTCCAACGGTGTGTACACACAGGCAGAGACCGGCCCGTATACAGGGTGTGCCGCTACGTGTGGTCAACGTTTCAAGGGGTGGTTCCGCGAAATCCTGAAAAGAAACTAGAACCTAGGGTGATCGTGCTACTATCTTGCCGCAGGCTTCCATTCGCTAGAGATCAACCCTTCCAGGACGAATGTCGACTAGCGACATTCACTTATTTCCTATGATGCAAACGAATGATTTAATTGTTATAATAATTCACGGTACACTAATAATAATAATACACGGTTATTGAAATCGTATTTTTTTGGTTGAAATTGAACACGTTATTCTGTGAATATGAACGACGAAGCAGAACAGAAGAATGTGATTTTCACGTGAAAATAGGGTTTTCTACTTCATACTGCCGAGTTTTGTAGTATAACTTCAGCTAAAACTTATTCGAGACATTATCACGCCCTTAAACAAGTATATTTTGAGCCGTGAAGGCAATTATAATAATGATAAGTGTTTCTTGAATGTATAATCTATATTAATATGTTTTTTTTTTTGTTGTTGTGCCTTGTTGTCTTATGGAAAATACGAAGAACGTGTCTAGCTTAAGGACGGCCTAAACTACTTACCGAAGGGTCATCATTTTCTAGCTACTTGCCTAGCTAGATTGCAACCGGTTTCTAATCGTTGACCACTTACGAACGAAGACGTTGTCGACAACGCATCTTCGTTTTTTAGTTTAGCATGTTTCAGTTTGCAACGAAAACAGACAGATTTTATCATTTCCCCTGGTAACTAGCAAGTGTGATATTTACCACGATAAAGAGCACGGTTCGCAATTCCGCACAGATGGTAGTGAATTTCGAACGCTGCGGCAGGAAGCCGCAGGTTTATTTCGTTTTCTATCGTTATGAATAAACGAAGATTTATGAAGTCTAAATGCAATGCTGGTTAAAGACCATAACTAGAAAGAATTATAAATCAATTACGTCTGTTTATACCAGGCTGTCTCAATAAATAAATATATGCCTGTTCGTGCTAAGCAATCTGAAATAAATCAATTTGTCTGTTTATACCAGGACAATCTCACATAAATCAATTTGTCTGTTTATACTAGACCATCTCAAATAATAATCTCGGATAAATCAATTAACGTCTGTTTATACCAGATTATCTCAAATAATTCAATTTGTCTGTTTATACCGGACCATCTCAAACAATAATCTCAGATAAATCAATTAACGTCTGTTTATACCAGACTATCTTAAATAATTCAATTTGACTGTTTGCACACGTCTGTTTATACTAGACTATCAAAAATAAATCAACTCTGTTTATCCTAAATCAATCTCCACTTGTTTCTCAAATAATTCGTCTCAACCGAAACCACTTGCCTTCTCTCTACAATGCGATACCTACTTAGCATTAAAA
This sequence comes from Agapostemon virescens, assembly GCA_028453745.1. Taxonomy (NCBI): domain Eukaryota; kingdom Metazoa; phylum Arthropoda; class Insecta; order Hymenoptera; family Halictidae; genus Agapostemon; species Agapostemon virescens. Next base: position 10,658,690 of record CM052083.1, on the reverse strand, counting down.
TGAAGTAAAAAGTACTGACCTATAAAAATAACATGATTTAATTCACTGAGATTGTACGCGCTCACACAAACTACGATTGACTAAAGAAACCTATCGAATCAATTGCAAAAATTAAACCTCTGAAACCGATAATCTGACCTCTGGCCTCTGGTAGGCTTAGGCATCCAATATTCATCGAGAACAGTACAGAAACGTACTGTGAGTGCCACTATTCGTAACACAGGTGAAAAACATATTTTCACAGGAAGAAAGCACAACCGCGCGCAGCTCTTTATGGCTCCAAACGAAAACCTGCTCGTTCCTAAGAAGTTTCTCTCGGAAGATCGCGAACCGTGCCGCGATGACAAAGTCGAAAGCGGCGGTGTCTCTCCGCGAGAGGATCGAACGATGCCGCGACACACGTCGATTTATTGGCACATGGCAGTCGAACACCCTGTATAGACGGGTGCGTATGTGTCGGCGGTGTCGGTAACGTTATTCGGGGCTAGGAATTCAGAGCCAGGAGAGCGGTCGATCGGTCTAGACGAGGTGTGCGTTATACGCCGGCACAGCATACATTGTCCGAACAATCGGCCAGACCCGGCATACAAATATGTACAACGAGAGATCTATTAATTACAACCAGCACCAGCCGGCTCTGACTCGTATCGACGAGCCCGAACCGCCCGCGCCCGATACGATCCGTGTGGAACGGGGACGGGTGCAGTGAGAGCCGCAGAAAGAACATCGACGTCGGCTGCGCTGCGATCCCGAAGCCTCCTTTGGCTCCTTTGATGAGATAATTGATTAAACGATTAAACGGCCCGATCTTTAGTCCAATTAACTGCATACCAACCGACGTTTTTAGACCGAGGCTCGGGCGCAGCGGCGACGGAACACTGTGCAGCGCTTCGCTCGACCGTGGAAGTCCGTTGCTGATACGCGATGGAACTTGTCTAGAATCCTCTAGCCCTTATCACTCTAACTGGCGGTACTGCTGCCAACCTTCAGTCAGTGTTACACTCCAAAACAAGAGCTATAGAAATTTTAAATAATAGAAATATTTCATAGAACGTGCGCGGCGTCTTCTTTCATCAATTTGGAACCGACGAACTTTTGATGAAGAATCATTGTAATATTGTTAGAGTGATATGGGGTAGACTTTGTGTCTGGATCTGCGCTACGATCGAGTAGCGTCGTTGTTATTTGTCAGATATCCATTGAGGTCTTTATTTATTAACACATTAACACGTTGCCGCACACTTTTAATTTGACGATTGTGCTCAGAAACACATTTTCTCTAGATGACCAAATGTTCCGAAGCGGTAAAACATGAGAAAACGCATAAAAGAACAATTAATATGCTGTCTGGCATGCTATACCTTTTTTTTCATGTATTACTCAATAATTAACAAGTGTATGTTCTTTTCTTTATTGATTAAAATGTGCACGATTCGCTCGATCATATAGCTATTCAATTCTATTTCGATCCACCTGAAAATTGCCATACACTCTGACCGAGCGTCTAGAAACGTGTAGCCAAAATTACAAAAGAATCGGAGACCTATGATTTTTCCCCAATTTTTCGCGATTTATAGAAGGGGGTTACCTTCAATATTTAGCAATATTTGGCAATATTTGGCAATCTTTGAAAGCGTCCCCCGACCAAACTATTAGAGCTATCGACATGTTTCAAAAGCGAAAATCTTCCTCAAACCTTCCTCTTTAAGAAAAGCCCTCAAAATCTAGGCTAGCATATCAGGGGACTTCGAGAAGCTATCTTTTATCAACCCCAATTTTTCCCATTTTCGCCATTGATTGCCCCGAGATTTCAAAGTCGCGCCACGCCTGCAATTCGATTCCGATCGACCTGAAAATTGCCATACACTCTGACCGAGCGTCTAGAAACGTGTTCCCAAAATTACAAAAGAATCGGAGACCTAAAGATTTTTCGCAATTTTAAGAAGGGGGTTACCTTCAATATTTGGCAAATCTTTGAAGTCGTGCCCCGGCCAAACTATTAGAGCTATCGACATGTTTCAAACGCTAAAATCTTCCCCAAACCTTCCTCTTGAACACGTTAAGCGCCACGCCGAATTTCTGTGCCGTTTCGTTCAAGCCACGGTTAGCCGTCAGGCGGGCCTTGCCAGGCCGCTCGCCGATAGACGAATCAGAGTATAAACAGTCGGGTAACATAACGCGCGCCGCGATAGCAGAACGAAAAATCTGTCACCGGTCCGTAGGGACCGACGAGGCCTGAACGGAAAGCTGAGCGCTTAACGTGTTAAAATTTTCTTGCGCGACTACATTTCCCATTGAAAAACACACAATTTAAAAAAAAATCAAATTCTTTCGACCTGTGGTTTTCGAGATATCTCAACAATACCCCAACTTTGAGGGCTGTTTTCACCCCTTCAACGTGGATGGTTGCTGATAAAAAAAACCACGTGTGAAATATTTTTTAAAGAACTATAAGCTTCCATAAGTTTCATCAAAGTCGGATTTTCGCATCTGAATATGTTTTCGTGTTAGTATTGGTCTAGTGGATGTACGATTTGATGTTGAGGTTTGATAAGGGATAGTAGATGTTTAAATTCTGGTGGTTATTCTTTAACTTAGTAGTCTATTTAGAGGCAAATAATGAGGTTTTTTTTAAATTATCCAGTGGCAAGTTTTGTATTTGTTTTATGTCTAGTTTGATTGACGATTTAAAATTGTATTAGACGATATTCCCGTGTTAGACGATATTCTATGCTGAAAATTTGCTAGTGAATGACGTCGGTGTACAACATCGACGTGTCGCGTCTGCGGGATTAATTTGCAAGAGTCCGAGTCTGTTTCCTTTCCGCATTACGCGGGGTATTGACTCCCGCCGATTGAGGGAATCGGCACGTTTAAATGGTATTTAACGGCGACTCGAATTAGCGAGCCGGGGATCCACGGTTCATCCGGATTTTCGTTCATCCGGATCAGACGCGGGCCCATTAAACCCCGGATATGAGTTTCCGCGTACAAGGTGCACCGTGGCTCGGTCTAACTAGGCATTATGTAAAACGCGCAGACGAGTTTTAGCATTGCCGCCGGTGTCGGGACTTAAATTCGGAGGAATCGAGAGAAGTTAATTACCGTACCTGCGGCAAAAACCAGTCTTTTAACTGGGTGACTGTTCCAATCGCTAACCACCACGAGAATGTAATGAGAGACGAGTAAAATTGAAAAGACTCGAAAATTGCACCGTGGTCGGCGCAAATACAATAGCGGTAAATACAGTGACTGCTAATGTAGGTGCTGTGACACGATGAAGCGAAAGACTGACTCGTTGCATTAAGAATAATTAAAAAAAGAAATGCACAGTAGTGAAAAATATAATGTGAGACGAATAAAATTAAGAAGACGAAAATTATACTATAGTCAGTGTAAAAACAATAGTGGTAAATTCAGTGATTCTCAATGTGGATGATATGACACGATGAAGTGAAAGAATGACTTCTTGAATTAGGAAGAGTACTGAAAAGAAAATGTGCAACTGTAAAGAAGCAATAAGAGACGAATGAATCTGGAAAAATGGAAATTTTACTCTGGACAGTGTAAAAACAATTGCAATAAATATAAAGAATGACTTGTTGAATTAGGAAGAGTACTAAAAAGAAAATGTAAAGTATCATATGACGACAATATCATTTTTATCGATCTTTAGTCTTGTTCACGACTCAACCACGGTGCTAAGCAACCACTACGTTCTCCGGATTAGGCCTGCCCTTCCCGCGGTCTGATTGGTCCCGTGTTTCTCGTTAATAACTCAAAAACGAAGCGTCAAATCGCGAATTGGCAAAAGAAAATGTGACATAGAATCACCTATCTCGAATATCTCCAACCATATCGAGATTACCCTTTACTGTATCAGTATTAACATAATGCATGACTTATCGTAAAAAAGGATACGATAAATTAAATACTAGATTATAGATACATTTAATATCGAACATACGAAGCATACAAATTAACATATAAATGACAGCAATGAAAACTTAAACGTAACAAAATGTATCTTACAGCACTTTTTTCTAATAGTTATTCGAGCTTCTACTTTCGATTTAATGTGCATTTGATAGCAAATAAGAGAAAAGCAGGTGCACAAGCTACAGGTAGATATGGAGATTAAAACGTGCGTAAACTATTGAAAGGTTATAAAATAATAAGACTATCAAGACATTAAAGTAATATCTTGAATTACAGCAATCCAGAGAAGCTGCTCTATTACTTATAATAATAAGTCTGCTTGGATTAGATGCGAGGTAAAAATTCTTATGTACAACCACATAACTACTCAGTCTGGTTACACGGCTAATCGCGTTAGATTTGATGACCGGATATCTTTGCATATTGTATGTAATTAGTAGATTGTTCGATTCTTATTCTTCTCTTTCTTCGTCGCTCGGTCTACCGATAATATTCATTTATTTCGTCCTTGCAAAACTTTTAATTTCATTTATAATTTTCATTTATAATTTTCATTTATAATTTCATTTCGATTATAACACTTTCCCAAATATTTTGTGAACCTACAATCTCCAAATTCGTCAAAAATTGATAATTCTTTCATATCATAAGCTTTGTGCATTTACAAAAACGTGAATAATCCCAATACGAAACAGTAAAAATATGAGTAGAATTTAAAGATACTATTTCTCGAAAATAAATTTCTATGAAGCTCATAGTGATTGCAGTTGAGATAGAAATTGTTACTTTGCACAAAAATCCATAGTCTATTCATTAATCGTTTAGCCACTTTTCATAAAGACTAAACCATCATCCAGGAAGTTGATAACGCTACTACGTACAATTGCCATAGGATACAATAAGAACAACTAACCAAAGAGGCAACGTAAGACCAACGATTTACAGATTCCACCAAGACACTGGTAAATTCAGCGAATCTGTTCTGCGACTGCAGCCGAAGCTAAAGCAAGTCTAAACGATCATCCAAAACGCTGGTGACGGTAGAGTCTGCGGTTTCCACAGGACACAATGAAAACGAGGAATAAAGAGGACAATGTAAGAGATTTGCAGAAAGACCGAGTACCCCGGCTGTGCAACGTAGCAACGATTACGCTGCCAGAAAGCAGCAGCCGCAAGGAACGTGTTCGCCGACCGCTAGACGGTGTTAACGATCAAGAGTCGCTTAGGGTGCCGGCGAGAGAGAAGCAGAGAAAAAGAAAGAAGAAAAGAGAGAGAGAGAGAGAGAGAGAGAGAGAGATAAAGAGAGATAGAGATAGCACATATGTAGCAGGTGTCGAAGGGTGGTAGACTGATAAAGAGCGACAAAGAACTGACGGCCGTAAACGAAAGCCAATAAAACGCCGGCTTATTTGCGCGAATTCGCGAGCCTCGGTTGGCTATCCGGCGCGGCGGAACATGCGGGTATCCGGCTGGTCGGGGGTGGTTAGGGGGCTGCGAAAAAACGGTTTGTCGAGTAAACAGGCAATCTGTAACGGCGTGCAACAACGGCTGGCCGGTCCGACGTTACACCCGCATGCCAAGCGGTGCACCTATCTGCAGCGGCGCGCGGTGCATGCGAGCGCGTTTACGCTCGAAAGCGTGTGTAACAACGCCTGCACAATCTCTGATGCCGTCGTGTGGACGTCGCCATTCTGTCTCTTTCTTTCTCCTTCTCCCTCTCTCTCTCTCTCTCTCTCTCTCTCGCTCTGGATTTATCACCGTCTCTCTTTCTCTCACATTATCCTCCTCCATCCTGTCGTCTTTCTTATCTTCCTCCAACTGGCCCTCCTCCTCTCCCACCCCGTTTCTCTTCCTCTACCACCCTTTCCATCGTTATTCCGCGTACGCTCGTTCATCCACCATCATCCCTCGACTCTCTCAGACGCCTGCACGGGGAAAAGAATAAACAAAGGGCGAGAGAGAAAGAGAGAGGAATACACAGAGACGAAGCGAAAAAGACAGGAGGGAGGAAGAGAGAAAGTAAGCGCGCACGGTAATCTGGTACCCATGGTTAGTCAGCGGATCGGCGTCTAGACAGCAGGGACGTTTGTGTTGGATTTATTTGTGACAGTAGGTTCCCACCTGTTGCCTCCCGCGCCCCTTACGAAACGCACCGCTACAACTACTTCTCTCTTTTCCCTTTTTCCTGCCCCTCTCACTCTCTTTCTCTCTTTCTCTTTCTCTCTCTCCTCGTTTCTCCTTCGCCTTCCGCCGTCCTCGGCTTCGTCCGCCTCTTTTTCCCTCGACGCGTAGCCCTGTCCCTCTTTCCCGGTCCGTTCTCTGCTAATCCGTTAGGCTACCATAAATCCTATGCGTTCTCCATTCACTCCGTTCAGCTCCTTCCTGGCATTCTCTCGTCCCATTACAAAACAACGAGAGAAAGAGAACTCTCTCTCTCTCTCTGTCTCTCGGGCTCACTCTTACTCGATCTTTATCTTTCGTGTTCCGTTCGATTCTGTTTTTCGCCTTCCTTCTCGCTTGTTCTGATCTATACACACGCCCACGCTGAACACCGTTGATGAAACAGCCGGGCGTGTTGTACGCCGCGAGGAGAATTAGCCCGTATTGTGAGAGAGCTAGAGCGTGGAACGAGCAGCGGAAGGACTCGCTGCCACGGCCAGATTAAAGAATGCCTCGTCAGTGACTTTGGAAATTTGAACGACCGACTGGCGGACGTCGGAGGCGGGATTTAATTTGGGGGACGACCTAAAGCCCCCCCCCCCCCCCCCCGGTTCGCATACTCGACTAAGAGCACGGGCCCTCCGACGGGCACGTGGACCCAGTACGATTGATTACTGGGATAATTTGCCAGGCCCAGGGAAATTGATTATTTTCGACGCAAACGGTCCAGCCGGTTTCGAATGGCTTCGTTTCGAACGCTGCTCGAACTGTTAAGCGAGTATGGATAATTGTTGATCCACCGGAAGAATCCACCGGCAGTTTGTCTCTTATTTGTTAACTACCGACCGGCGATTGTTTCAGAAATGTTTAAGGTACACAGTCCATGATTGAAAACTTTTTAACCGATCTTCCAACGCTGACAGGAATTTTGATTAACACGTTAAAATCTGTGATCGATTGAATACATTATCATACTACGTTATACCTTTTTAGATTTTTTTAAAGAGAATTGAAATCCTGTACGAAAATCTGTGACTGACTGAATACACTATCAGACTACGCCATACCTTTTTCGATTTTTCAATGGGAATTAAAATCCTGTATGAAAATTTGTGATGGACTGAATACATTATCATAATACGTCATACCTTCTTAGATTTTTTAAAGAAAATTGAAATCTTGTGGAAAAATCTGTGACTGGCCAAATATCATAATCACGTCGTATCTTCTTAGATTTCTCAGAGGGAATGAAAATCCTTTACGAAAATCTATGACCGACTAAATACATTAACGCAGCCCCGTAATACCATTAAAAAATTTTTTTTAAAGAGGATTAAAATCCTGTAGGTACATCTATGACCGACCAAATACATTAACGCAGCCACGTAATACCATTTTAAATTTTTTTAAAGAAGATTAAACTCTTGTACGAAGTTTCGCGAACGTCGACGGTTCCACCTTTGCGCAAAGGGTTAATGAAGTTCCAGATGTAAAACACCGCGGGTCGGTGGGCGGTTCATCTTCGTTGAATTTCAATGGGATAATTACGGCACTGAATTTTGATATAAACTTTTTAAAAAAACGCATTTCTCAAGCGTCGAACCTTACGAGAATACTTCAGATCGCCGATAACTTCCCCGGGACGAGACGTCGCGCGTTAATTGAAAAAAGCTGCTTTAAGAGTCACGTTGAAAAAGTGTAATCGATTATTGGCGGAGATAAAGGATCGTTAAAATGTTATTTTGTGTACGATGATGCCTGCGGAGGATCTCGGGATGGTTCACGGATCGAGCGGATCCCGGTGTCGATCGCTTACCGTGATTTATACGTCAATGCCCCGTCCCACCCTGCGAAATTATGAAAATTATGGGACAAAATTTTTAACGCGGTCCTCGTACTTTAATTCGACACGTTTGCATACGTAATGCCCCCCGCGTGCAACCACCATCGCCATCTTAAAAATCGGGGGGAGCGGGGGCTCGGATAATTGCGTCTTTTCACGTACAGCTCCCGTGTTCGCCCCGCGCGCGACTCTTTGTAACGTAAACTGGTTTTGTTTATTTCGGATCGTTAACATTAAATATGGCAGCGCGCCCGAGATCGGGTCGTTTCTTTTATGCGCGATTTAAATAAATTTAAATCGGAAGGCAATATGTTACGATCGTTACGGCCGCCCGGAGTATTTGTATATAAGGGGTTATTACAAGTTAATTTAAAAAGGAATTACATGTGAAAGTTCCCCGGAGAGATGCGATTTATCTCTGTCTGATTTAATTCCAGTCGGAAAATTACCGGTCTCTATCGTGCGCCGCTATTTGTCACAAGCCAATCTGTGTAATTTTTCAACAGCAGCAGCAGCCGCCACCGCCGCCGCCGCCGCTTCTCTTAAGTGTATTCCGATCTGTTTGCAACAAATGCCGTTTTGCATTATCCTGCGCCACACCCTCGGATCGCGTGTGTGTATTTACAGGTGCGTTTCGTTTCGCTAATATCGCGCCGCGCTTATTATCGTTCCATTTAGCGTTAGTCTGCCGAGAAAATTGACATTTTACCGGTGATATCTAGATCACGGGCTTTCCGACAGCCCGATAAACCAATCGCGGAAACGGGTAATAAGTGGATTGCTTGATACGCGATAGACCGCAAATCTTTATGCAAATACTCATTCTTGCTGGCTTATTCGAAGACTAGAACCAAACAATTTATTCTCGATGCTGGAAATTCTATCAGGTTTACAAGGAAAAATCCTGTCTTTTTAAGATATCGTTCGTATTTTCTGCAAAAATTATCGTGTCAACCACCATCTTATCGGATAACTGAATATATCAATACATAAGTTTTAATTGACTCGAATAGCTTTCTTGCATCATGTATTGCTTTTAAATATTACCGGTCGAGGTGTTATGTACAGTGAGTAACTTTAATATTCGGACACTATAAAATTTTTACTCTGTCGCATTGTAATTCTGTTCACGATGAAGGAAAAAAAGGTTAATTCTATATTACATTCCTACATAATGTCTAGTTAATAAAAGTATAAATTTTGTTTATATAATTACTAGCGTTTATTAAATATTCTATTTTCAACGAAACAATGTCTGGTTTTAACGTTACAATAATATTCGGACACTTTTAAAAACTGATAGTTTTTGCACTAATTTTTACAAACGAAAAGAAATTCAATATCGTGTAGGATATCCTTCTTGACGAATGACCTCTTTTAATAGTCGAGGCATATTGTAAATTATTTTTTTCAAATATTCTGTACTAATATTATTCCATTTCTCTTTCAGTCGTTCTTTTAACAGTTCTTTAGATGTTATTGCAGTTGTTCTAATTCGTCGGTCGAGTTCATCCCATAAATTCTCTATAGGATTCAGATCTGGAGACTGAGGTGGCCGTTGTAATAATTTTTGACAATTATACAGCAAATATTCCTGTACGATACGTGCCTTATGCTTGGGGTCATTATCTTGATAATACTTAAATGTATTCTGAATCTCCATTTTTATTGCACTTTTACGTAAATTATTTTTTAAAATGTTCACGTATACATTTTTGTCCATTATGTTATCAATAAAAATTAATTCACCCGTTCCAAATGTTGAGATACATCCCCATACAAGTACATTTCCACCTCCGTGCTTTATAGTCGGCTTCGTATTTTTAATTTTGAATTCTTCATTTTTCTTTCGCCACACCATTATTCTTAAACGAACTTAGTGAATATTTAAACACAACTGATTTTCTGAGGCTCGAGACAGTTTACACAGACTGTACTGTTCGTAAACATACATCACAATCGCATTAAATGTCACACTAGCTGTCACGCAAATTGTTACATTCCGAGGTGTCCGAATATTATTGTCACGTTAAAATCAGACATTGTTTCGTTTAAAATAGAATACTTAGTAAACGTTAGTAATTATATAAATAAAAATTATGCTTTTATTAACTAGACCCTATACAGTAATGTAATTTAGAATTAATTTTTTTTTCTTCATCGTGAACAAAATTACAATGCGGCAAAGTGAAAATTGTATAGTGTCCGAATATTAAAGTGATTCACTGTACTTCTTAGACAATCCGTGTGTCGAACATTTAAACAAGCTACGCAGTGTTTGATTTAGAATTATGACTATTATTTTACAATTTTTAGTTATGAGAATTATTGAATGCATTCTCAGTTCGACGGAAAGTGTGACGGAAAATAAAATAACTATGTAACTTACGCCGTTGAAAACAGTTTTCCATGGGATCGAACAAGTGAGATTCTCGTGAAATGAAAAATCGTGACCAACGATGCCCAGTGGTTTACCCGAAATAAAATTTTCCCCCGGACACAATTAAGTCCTGCTGTTCCACCCGTAGCTCCGACAGATATAAAAGCCAAACATCCGCAGTATAATTACGATAGAAAGTAGATAATGATGCGCAAATCCAGCTGCTTATGGCCAGCGAGGCTGCGTGGCCATGTCTCGAAGGTTCCCCATAAATACATCATCGTTATCTCAATATAAATACTCGGACGTTGATCTAGCACAACGTCCATCGTATCTCGGACCCCGGCCTCTCTTGAGAGGAGCAATAACGGCATAATAATCTAGTAATAACCCAGGGGTGGAGAGGAGGGGAGAGCTTGGCCAGGGTGCAAGAGAAAAACGGCTGGGAACGATTACATTACCGGGGAACACGATCGCCATTTATCGCCGGTGATCTTTGCCATTACCGGATAATAACATTACGGCCGGCCGTGGCTTATACTTTTAATCTATCCGCGGCTGATGTATTAATTGCGCACGATTGTGACTTATAATCGCATGGAGGGTTGTCTCTTTTTCGCTCTTTCTCTCTCTCTCTCTCTCTCCCTCTTGCTCCCTCCCTCTCACTATCTCTCTCTCTTCCTCTCTTCGAGGCTTATCTGCACATCGGCGCTTACGTCCGCAGCTAATAAGCCGGCGTAATGGAAGTATTCGAATGCTTGAACGAGAAATTTTCAAGAGCGTGCCTCGAAATTATAGAACATCTTGAAATTACCAGGACGAGGGATTCAGTGTTATATTAAGCTGCGAGCATTTCATGTTTTTGCTACTGGAAAAGTTAAACGAGATTTCCAGGATGCTCGGACTGGATGGGACATTCTGAAAATTGGTATTCGAACATCTATGAGAATACGGTTCAGTCGTTTTATACTGTAAAAAGAAAACTTGAGAAAAATCGAAAAATCGAGTCTTGATAAAAATGAAATAAAAGCATTATCAACATTCGTACACAACGAATGCATAAAGATTCGCAATCTAGTTATCAAATCCAGAAGCCACGCGTTAACATTCTCCTCTAATAATCTAATAATCATTCTTAACTAATAATCGTGAAATAATCGTTAATCATCTTCATCATAAACGCATACAATCCACAGTCTAGCTAAAACAAACGCGTGTACATCACAAATTAATCGAACGACGATTCTGATATTCCAGGTCAAAACTGACCCAGCTTCCGCGACAATCATAGTGCTGCAATCTTACCCTCTATTAACCCTTTGCACTCCGAGCAATTTTAATTCCAAAATAAAGACATTTTTTCGACCTAGAATAGCTCCATTCTACATAGTTCATTTCCTTTCGTGCATATAAAATTTATTACTACGACTATATTATTTTGTAATATATTATATATTGTACTACTTATTTTGAATAACAGTATGGCAATATTTAGTGTCGTTTCAGAGGAGCTATTGGAGTGCTAAGAGTTAACCCTTTGCACTCAATTTTAATTTTAATTCTAATTCAATTTTAATTCCTAACTCGAGACATCTTTTTGTCCTACAATGATTCCATTGGACGTGATTCATTTCCTTTGTTGGATATCAAATTCGTTACTATCAATCGTACGTGCAAACACTTCAATTTTTAGTAACTTCTTAAATACGAACATTATAATGTATAAAATGTTTTGAACAGTAGTTTGACAATTTTCAGTGTCGCCTCAGAGGAGCCATTGGAGTGCTAAGAGTTAAAACAAAATCCGTCAAGTCCTGTTACACGAACGTCACATTTCCGTGACCCTTTTGTGTTCACTCGAAGACTGACGACTGAAAACGACCGCGCCGAGTCGCCTAATTGCAAAGAAAAATACGAATCCCTTTCGTCCCGGTAATTTCGCAAGGGTGTCCGATAATCTGCAGCGTATCGTTCTTCCCGCGTTCACCGAGGGCCCTTTCGGAGGAACGAGGGCCCTTACGGAGCTCCGTGTGTGCCCCGTGGAGACTGGGGGCCTCCGGATCAGAACCGGCGAGAATCGGTCCGCGCGTATCTGCATAAACCGGCATAGCGATGAACGAAGATCGTAGATAAAGATTGCAAATTTTTTCGCATAACTTTGTGCCGTTCGACCGTGACCGACGCGACGACAGCACACCAAGTCGACCAACAACGACCGCCGAGGCTCCCTCTTTCTCTCTCTCTCTCTTTCTCTCTCTCTCTCTCTCTCTCTCTCTCTCTCTATCTTTCTCTTTCTCCTCCTTTCTCTCTCCCTTCGGCTGTCTTTATTTCTGTCTCTTTCTCCTCTCTCGGACACACGTGGACGAATATTTTCACCGATGGGCGTCCCCGATGTGGAAACACGATAGACAAGCGACGATAACGTACGAACCAGCGTGGAAACGACTCGCAGATCGTAGACGTTCCCCCCTCGAGCGAAACCTACTGTACACAGATCCGGGGATCGACAATCTCGCAAAACTTTTACTGGAGCTTCGACTTTATGCCGGTACTCACCGATAAGAAACCGTCGTCCCGGTGAACCGAGTTTCGATTGTTTCCAGCGGGAAATCGTTCCGATGCTTTTTGCCGGATCGCGCCGATATGGAAAAAGGACTCTAGGTCCGGCGTCGATCGAGCATATTTTCTATAAATTCTTCGACGTTTTCTTTCTTTTTTTAATAGTGCTGGAAATTGCGTTTGAATAATCGGCGAGGCGTGCGTATTTTCCATAAATTCTTGCTCGTCTCCTTTCCTTTTTAACAGTGCAGGAAATTGCAATTTGAATAATCGGCGAGACGAATATTTTCTATAAATTCCTGTTCGTCTTCTTTCTTCCTTAACAGTGCTAGCAATTGCATTCGAATGATCGATGAGGCGCGCTTGATACGTTATACGACAGACTGTATTTTCTATGAATTCTTGTTATTGACTTCGCATCAAAACGAATTAACTATCTATTTTATTTTACGGTTGAAGTTAGATTCATTCGAGTCTTCTTATCACTAGTGTCTTAACTCAAGATTTACATAGCACTAAAATTCGTTATTTTTATTACATAAGCAACGAGAATGCGTCTGTCCAAATCTTAACACATTGACAGCCAGCGACTTAAGAGACATTTAATGCCTGAGCGCCGGCAACGTATCGGCCAGTTAAACCCCGAACGCCGGCCTTATTTGCTTGTTTCTGATCACTGAACAGCCAAAGAAAATATTTAAAACATTATATATTTTCGTAAAATAGTACATTTTATTTGCATATTCGTCATATACAATTTAACGGTAATTAAAAATATAAACAAAATCGAAATTTTTAATTTATAATTATAAAAAAAATACAGTTTCTCATTTCATCAAATTTTCATCAATTCTCATCTCATTTCAAAAGTTTTGATATTTAAGGCAAGTGTGGTATTCCTCGAAACATTGTCTAAGATGTAAAGGTACTAAGCATTCAGCACACATAAAGCTACTCCCGCTTCTTCTTTTATCAGCAGAGCAAATTTTACTCTGACGTCGTACGTATCGTTTTTTTTCCCCTGATCCAAGAATTCTGGTGACTTTATGTTTCTTCATATCACCCGAAAGTCTCTGGGGACTATCAAATTTTTGTGTGCGAGGTGTAGGAACAAGTACAGAAGTACTTCTCATTCTAATACTTCAAGTATCATTTAATACATCTTGAGTATTTGCGAATTCCTCGATCCAAGAACGTCCAACAGTATATAAAAATTGTTTATATTTTCTAATGTTGCCATTCAATTTAATATATAATCTAAATGCATTAAACATTGCGCAATTTAAAAGAAACAAGACTATCTTCTTTGTCCACTTCATCGTTTTCCTCATGATGGAATAATATGATAAATACTGATCTGCCAAATCTACACCCAACATATATTTATTGTACTCTATGACGGAATGCGGTTTTATTATTTCTTGTTTCGTTTTCCAGTGTATTTTATTTGTTTTCATTAATTCTCCCAAATGTATCGTGGAAACCATGTATACGATCTTCTGTTTCAGCTTCCACGCCTGTACCAAAACTTCATCCTTTCTTTTACATCTATATTCTCCAGTTTTCAATCTGAGATGCCGTAAATACTCGGGAACACCCCTATTTGCTCTAATTGTACCACAAACTCATGTACCATTTGTCATAAGCAATTCTGCGGTTTTAATGCTATTATAATAGTTATCCATGTATAAGTGGTGTCCCAAACATATATTTTTATCAAGTAATGACATAATTGTCTGGTCCCATTTTTTGCCTTCCGCACAGTATATTTCTATGTTGGAAACATATCCGGTTCTAGCTTCGCATAGCATACGGCAAAGTAGGCCGTACTTTATTATTTTTGCCGGATTGTATGTTTTCATAGATAATTTTCCACGCCATGGCTCAGAATGGGCTGAATCTTCTCGAGCTTACTAAAACCTGTTATTGTTTGATTGTTTGAAAAATGCCACGTCCTCCAAATCTGGCGAAATCTATTACGGGGCATTATAGTGGAGAACGATGGGGTTCTCGTATAACAATCGGAGCACCAGTAATCATATTTTCCATCTTTCTTTACCTGGCCCATCATTATAATTATACCAAGAAATTTTTTCATCTCGGCTAGAGTAATATCACGCCACTTTGACATTTTCTTCCTCTCACTCATTTTGTCCTTATTTTGCTGGTAATAGATGTTGGATTCATTGGTCATTAATTGAAACAAATCATTGCCAATAAACAATTCGACGACTTCTTTTATGCTTTTCTTATTAGTAGGAAAAATCTTTGGGCCGGGCTCACCAGTAAAATCTGGTGTGTTAGGAATTTTATCGACATCTGACCATACTTCACTGTAACTATGCGATTCTGTGGATATTTCACAATCACTGGAATCATCGGAATCGCTTCAATGCTGTAATGGAATAACTTTTGATCTTCTTCTTGGACCCACATCACTATCGCTGTCCTCGACTTCTATATCAGAGTCTTCTGAATGCATCGAATAATCCGATAGAGAGTCAGCAATATGCTCATTAATAATTTCACTCATATTATATAGGTAAAAAGTTACAGAAGAAATAAACTTGTTATACTGTTCAACCAAAAACATAAGCGTACGAAAGATATACTGTTTGCGGAATACACTTTTAGGAAATAAGGTTCACTCTATGAAACTTCTAGGCTAAGTATCGCGGAGTCCCCAAACCTTAGCAAATTCGTTAAAGTGACCCAGTATTCTTCGCACAGGAATAATACTTTCGATCGGCACTAAAAGGGTTAAATAGCTCCTCATGGATGCATATTTACAATCTCAACAATCGCAATTTAAAACTGGTGAAAAACACGTCGATACGGCGTGTCGCGTAAATCCCAGTGTGAAAGTAGTCACGGATCGCAGTACACAGACACCGGAGTACCCGTTCGCCATAACGATGGTTAAAACATTGCGGACTGTTTGAAAATCGGAAAACCCGTCGAATATGTTTCGAAGGCATCGTTTGGCCAAAGAATCGGCGTTCTCTCGATCCGTTGATGGGACACGTTGTCCCCCTTGAATCGCGCACGCTTTAAATATCTCGTAACGAACACCGGCGCAACCCGCTAACAGGCTATTATGAGGGTTAATCGAGGGCCCAAGGATAAACAACGTTAAGCGGCCGCTGCGAGTCAAGAAAATCCCGGGTAAGACGAACAAGTAACGTATCCTCGGAATTCCCGGGGCCCAGGCACTCTTTTTTCTCGGTTTTTGATGAGGATCTCTACCCAGCGTTGCCCCGAATTCCAAAGACAATGGGGCCCCTCCGGGGTAACCGAGGGAGGTCGAGAGCTGATCCTTGCCTGTATCCTTGCACGCTCTTGCCTCTCTGCATTACATAATATCGAAACGACCTTGCGTTCCATCGTACCACCTGCGGCAGAAACTACACACGTACGAGACTTCGTACACACAACTTCCGCTCGGAGAATCCTCTCTCTCTCTCCCGCCCCCGCTGCTTCATGCCACGCTGCTTCGTTCTCTCTCTCTCTTCTTTTCTCTTTCCCCACAATTCAGACCTTTCTGTTTCTGTCCTCGTCCCCGAGAGCTTGTTCCCCTCTCTTCTCCTCTTCCTCCTCCTCCTCCTCCTCCTCCTCGCGACTCTTTTCTTGCCTTATCACTATTTTTGCTTTCGCCGAAAGGAAAAGGGGCCGATGGATGAATAGAAGGAAAGGAGAGGAGGATGCCAGCAACAGGTTTTGGCGGGCAGGCAACAACAGATCCCGGAGAACTGCGAGTCAAGACCTACGATTCACTTTTGTGCGACTCCCGACCTTTTTTTCGGACGCTATCGGACGTGGCGGGAATCAAAACACTCGGCCCCCGTCTTCTAGACTGCTTGGTGTGGGTAGCCAAGAGATGATGGTTGGAACCGAGTGGATGGCTAGGGTCCTTCCGACCCCTGACGATTGGCCTAAAGATTGTACAAATCTACAGTCGTTTTCAAATGTCTCCGCACATCCCTTTAAGTAGGGGGACACGTTTCAATGTGCACCAAACGAGCTGGGCTTCTTCAACCCCTTGCCGTACCATTTTCTTTGCAACTAAAGCTATTATAACGTCTTCGTCGCTAAATATGCTGCTGCGGAGAGAAGAGAATTTATAGCTTTCATACTGCTACAATTACTTCATTGCTCAGAAAAGAATAAAATTTGATTTAGTCTAAAATGGAAAGCATAAAATCTTCATCGCTAATCTGACTCGTTATATGGCAGGAGTTAACGCTAGGTTTACGCGTTATTTATGTCCTTGTATGTTTTGTTATAATTATTTATTATAATTTATTATAAACGCGTCCATATTAACAGATTTATTTCTTTGGGTATATATTATTTGAAAAGTGGCTAAATATTTTGATAAGTACATTCTTTTCATTTTTATTAAAATAATGTGAAATAGTCGCTTTTAGTGCCTCGTAAGCTTAGTGTCAAAAATGTAGAGTTCGTTCAGAATTAAAAATAAAATAAATGAAATAAATGTTATTCTGGGATCAAGAGAAGGACTGATGTGTCTGTCAGAAGAAAGGCCAAAAATATATTTTAAAAAATTCATAGATAGAGCAGAGAATAGTTTGTTGTCCGAGGGTTAATAGAAGACGAGCGGCAGAATTTTTATAAAATGAGAATCCACGTTGGTTCGAATCAGTGGATAAATAACTTCAATTTTTCGAGAAATGGTCAAATGTTTTATTTAAAACGTTAGTTGGTAAATCCATTATCCTATAGTTTAAAAGAACCTGACTAGTTTGAACTAATTTTGAAAAGGTTACAATTTAAAGAGCGTCGTGGCAATTTGCAACAGTAGATTATGGGGTTTTATGTAAGTCGAAACAGGTATTTGAAACCGTGTAATAAGATTGAATATTTTGGGGGAATATCGATGTATTAAAGAACTGCTAGTGGATCAAACAAACTTCCGTTCGTGTGCAGTTGCTGTAAACAAGTCCGTAAATACCTGCATTTGCATAAACGTCTGCAGAGAAGTGATAAAATGGAAATTTTCATACGTCCGCTGCCGAATCGGCACCGATAAAATTTCTGCAGAGTCGAAAAATTGTTTTTAACTCGGCAGACGCTGTACGTGTCCAGATTAGCCAAGCTTCTTATTTTGCAATTCCTTTAAATTTACTTTACAAGAATGTTACTGCATTGCACTTCGTATATCGCTAATTAAAAAAGCACAAACTTGTAGGATTTCGTAATAATTGTGGATATCAGACGAAAAAAAAAAGAGTTTTTCTTATATTGGTAATGAATATTATGTTTTTCGAGGGTTTAAATTAAAGCGTGGAGAAGATGAATGCAGCTAATATTGGTGAATACTTTTCGAAAATTTTTCCCGCGAAACTTCTCTCGTAAAATTCTATTCGCAATGTTTCAACGATCGACAGTAAAAGCATCAATCTCGAAATTGAACGAAATATACGAATGGTACGGTACACTTTCCTTTGAGAAGTTTTAATTTATCGTCGTGTAAGGTGTTTCAACATTTCAAAGCACTATCGTAGAGAGGCCAGTTCCAACCGGCGATTTTATGGAAGCACCACGAATCCTCATTCCGTCGAGGGGGGTCCACGTTGGATTATTTATTATGTCATTAATCAGTCAAGTTTTTCCACGGTGGCGCTGTAAAGGGCAAGCAGATGCAATATGGAAATGAACGTAAATCGTAAAAGGCACTACCCGGGATGTTCGCGGGCTGTATCCGTGAAATGGTCCGCGGCAGTCGCCGGTAGACGAGAAAGTCCATAAAACGAAATTGTTGCAGTTTCCGGATGCATTTTAAGAGTGCCTTACAAGGAACCGCTCTGCAACTGACGCATTGATTGCGACGAGGGGAAACTTTACAGCTCCAGGTGAATTACAACCTTGCTACTCATAAGTGATAAGGAAAAGAAACGGTGAACGACCGAATCGATCGTCAAATCTGATAACATTGATTTCGCTATAATTTGTCAATTTCTCCTTCGTTAAATGTACCGAACCAAGTCCAAAATTGTTAGAATCGATAACACGACAGCTCTCCAAACACCGAAACAATCAATCATCTTACGTAAATTTCCCTAATTTTATGGTATAACAATTTTAAAATGTTCTCAGCTATGTTATACAACATCTTATCGACAAATTAGATAACATTGTTACAACCACAAGAAGTCACCAAAATTTTCTTCGCTATAGTTTACTGATTTCTTTTTCCTCGAATGCGCCGAATAAAAATTATTCAGAGCATGAACTCTGCAAAACAGCTTTCCTTACATAGAAATCAATCATTTTATATTTTCTAAATTTTAGTAAAGCAATGTTAAAATGTTTCAACTGAGACCACAACATTATTCGATTTCCTGTATCACGGAATGAGAAAAGTTGCTATGAATGTAAGCTGTACAATGAAAAGATATTCAAAATATCTTCATCTCAAATGACTAATTTCTGTGTCTTCAAATAATGCGGTAGAAATTATTACAAAGTACGAACTGTAGAGAACAGCTTTCCATACGCAGAAATCAATCATATTATATAAAACCGCTTAAATATACAGTAGAGCAATTTTAAAATATTTTATCTGTGCCAGACCACACTATTCGATTTCCTGTATCACGGAATGAGAAAAGTTGCTATGAATGTAAGCTGTACAATGAAAAGATATTCAAAATATCTTCATCTCAAATGACTAATTTCTGTGTCTTCAAATAATGTGGTAGAAATTATTACAAAGTACGAACTGTAGAAAACAGCTTTCCATACGCAGAAATCAATCATATTATATAAAACCCCTTAAATATACAGTAGAGCAATTTTAAAATATTTTATCTGTGCCAGACCACACTATTCGATTTCCTGTATCACTGAATGAGAAATGTTGCTGTGAATGTAAACTGTACAGGAAAGGTCCGATCCAATAATCAAATTAGATGCAATCTTGGAACTAAAAGATATTATTAAAAATATCTTCATCAAGAATAATTTCTGTGTCTTCAAAAGTACCTAACACGGTAGAAATTATTACAAAGTACGAACTGTAGAGAACAGCTTTCCATACGCAGAAATCAATCGTATTATATAAGTCCCCTTAAATATACAGTAGAGCAATTTTAAAATATTTCATCTGTGACAGACCACAATATTCGATTTCCTGTATCACTGAATGAGAAATGTTGCTATGAATGTAAACCGTACAGAGAAGGTCCGATCCAAAAATCAAATTAGATGCAATTTTGGAACTAAAAGATAATATTAAAAATATCTTCATCAAGACTAATTTCTGTGTCTTCAAAAGTACCTAACACGGTAGAAATGATTACAAAGTACGAACTGTAGAGAACAGCTTTCCATACGCAGAAATCAATCATATTATATAAATCCCCTTAAATTTACAGTAGAGCAATTTAAAAATGTTTCA
>CM052083.1:10591918-10638379 GCA_028453745.1 Agapostemon virescens | reverse complement strand
ACAGTGACAGACCACAACATTATTCGATTTCCTCTATCAGCGGTTGCGAAATGCTGCCGTGAATTTAGCGAACGTCTATACGTCAAGCAGATTGCTAGGAGCTAATTAATCTTTCAAACTTCCGCGAGCGAAACTTACGATTCAATCGGGAAACGCTTATTATTAGGCGATAAATCTTGTCTCCTGACAGGACGATAATAAAAAACCGCTCACCTTACGACGACGGAGCACTCAAATAAATGAACCTGCCCGAGATTTCATTCGGTCAGATAGGACACGTACCACCTACACCTGCTAACGGCACTTTCGCAGTACTCGCGACAATTTTATACTTTATCGGGTCCTCGCGGTTTACTGGCAATCGCCATTCGAGAGCTTTACAATGTCTGGTTTACGGACTCTCGAATTGAACGCGGACTCTCTCTTTCTCGAGTCTACAGAAATATCCGTTTTCGTCCTCGCTCGGCTTTTCACCATCCCGCGAGTGTATTTCCACTTTACGATGTAGGCGACGCGTTCGACAAAAAGCTTGCGTCGCGTAAAAACAAAGGGCCGATATAAAATTGTGATTGCCGGCTGCGATGTAAAACGACTCCGAAGGAGGACGAGACCCGGACCGACAGTATTCGTCGAGGAACAACTCGCCCGACATCGAATTATAATAAATTTCACTTGGTCCGGGCTCGTGAAGCCCTACCAATAAAACCGAGCGAATGTATTAACTCGATCGGACAGCACCGCGGATTTTCTTGGTCAAAACATTTTTATCGTAACTTTACAATTTTTCAACGTTTGCATAACGTCACTTATCCCTGACCGCTTGGCAAGCTCATTTATTGAACGAGCAAGGACAATTGTCTGGAGCAATAACTATTCGTTTGTCTTCGTGCCCGATAGCTTTCTACTGCATTTTCGTCGAAGCGGCAAGCTTCTTTTCTAAATGTTCAGATAAGTAAGAATCCCTGTTCTAAACTCTCTCATAAAATCAAGTCCACATCCCTAGAAATATCACTCGACAAAATCAATGTAACTTACAGTAGTTAATGGAATCGGATACCAAGTATTGCGACAAAAATTAATTTGTGGAGATAAATGAATTTCTATCGGAAGCATAGAAAATGTATAGCCACGTATCTACCTAGATTCCACAATAATGTAAATAGGGTAAATGTGTATTACTTCAGCCCAAGACTTTCTGAAAACAAATTGTTTAAAAATCAGCCTACTTCTCCCTTTTAATATATAGTCTCACGTCCCCATGTTATTGGACTACCATTGCACCACCAATTTCACAAATCATGCTGTTACAATATTTTGAATCGCTCCTAAAAATATTCATTCTGCTCTATCTGCGTGGCCGAGACTATTCTCAAGAAAACACGATTTCGAAATGAAAGATTTGCCACAACCGTGAGACGCGCAAGAGCGTTCTAACAGAACGAACGCAAAACTATTGATAAGATTCATCCGAGAGAGAGAGAGAGAGAGAGAAGAACCTTACGAAAATCCCAGTTCATTAATTCTCTTCTACGGAAACACCATGAAAAACGGGTTCGACGGAACGCCGGAAGAGACCCGCGAGGGTGGAAGACAAGCGTCGTGTCTACGGGGGTGGCAGACAAATTCGTCCGCGAGGGGAAAAAGGAGAAGAAGCGGCTGAAGAAGAAGAGAGGGAAAAAAGGTGAAACGTCGGACATCATAGGGATAAAGGTAGGAGCAAATTAGCAGGAGCGCTGGAAGGTACACAGAGACGAGGAAAAACAACGATCCCCTTTCCCCGTGTCCCTTAATCCGTCCGCGCGACTCCTGTGGCCCGTCCTTAAGCCGGGGCGAGGCGTGCAATAGAGCATACGATGCGTCTAGACAAAATAATGATTTGGATTTCAATACATTTGCATTCATTACCCCGGGGCACCTCTCTCCTGTCCCCTTCCCGGGGCTGTGACGCTCGCCGGAGCTCTCTCTCTCTCTCCCTCTCCATCTCTTTTCATCCCGTTGCTCCCGTTTTCGTTTCCTCCCATCCCCGTTGACCCCCGTCGTCGACGGGATCCCCTCTACTATTCTGTTTCATGTCTCGCAGAGTTACGCTCGTTATCATACGAATGCTCTACTCGTGCCGTCGGCGCTCGTTTCGTCGCCGTCGAAATGTGATGCGGCCGGCCGAGTAAGCAGCAAGCTACCAGCAACAGCAACAACGGTGGCTGTCTAGCTTTTCGGCGGTGTACGTGTGTCGTGCACGTGTGAATCCGACGGGTCAGTCGGATAAGGGTGGCGCGTGGATGGAAGAGACCCCCGTGTGTGTAACAACGGCCAGAGGATCAGAGAGAAAGAGAGAGAGAGAAAGAGAAGGAGAGAAAGAGAGAGAGAGAGAGACCCAGAGTTTTTAGCGCGGCGCGAAAAAGGCGAACAACCAGTCTGGATTGTGAATTGCTGCGCCGCGCGACCGCAACCAACCGTCCGGCTAATGAATGGCCGACAAAGCCGACTCGTTTCTGCACACCTTTTGCATTGGACACACGTGCGCACCGACAACCAACGCCACCGAAACCCCCGGCACGGCGATACGCGAAACGACCGGTGTGCGTTGCCCCGTATACGCAATCGCCCGCGATTGACGTCAGCCTGATCACCGACGATAGCACACGTCCGACACCCGCGAGAATGCAGCCTGATAGACGGATCGTGGCTAAGATTGCCAATTGGGTCGTCGGTTTTATATCTTGGAGGCTCGTCGCTGGCCCGACGTCGCAGATGTTGATTGTAGGGTTTTTATACCTCGCATCACCGGAGAACAGTTTCAGATGTCCTACTGCTGAAGTCTTCAATTTTTTATTTTTTACCCAATCCCTTGATCGTTGTCTTATTTCTTAGGTTTTTTGTTCTAACCGAAGTCTTTTCCAATATCGCTTTCGAAAGAGGTCCTTGTACGTATTATCACCGGAAAACAGTTTTAAGCGTCCTACTGTTAGAGTCTTTTCAGTTTCAATCCTTTACAGATAGCATACAGATCCATAGTCTATTTGTGCACTATGGCAATAGTGTAAGGATTAAGTTGTGTATAAACATTATGTATAATCATGTATGGAAAGAGTCGAAGAGATTCGAAGTTGATAAATGTTTAGATCGCAGGCTAAATCATGTCATAGAAGTATAGAGTACAATGTAAGTACGTGGCTGACTAATTCTACTTTCGATGAAAATTCGTAACTTTGCTACTATAGAATTAACTCTATTGTTATACTTTACAGAAGTCTTATGTTATAAAATATATATGCTTCCAGATGGGATATGAATATTTCCAGAGATAGAACAAATACTTTTTTTACTCTTATACTGTTTAACGTTTGCACATGCACATGTTTTTTAATTTGTAAAATGTGTTCAATCGTGATTTGTAGTAATTATAGCTGTTTCTTTTAGTAGTTATAATAACTATAATAGTTTCCTTTATATTTTTCATAATGTATACAAAATCTTAATTATTATTTCTCATAAATTAGTGGCAAATATACCACAGTAGAGAATTGGTAAATAATAACATGAGTAATGTGTAGAGTACTTACCGGTTCGGTGCGACCATCTCCTTCTTTCCCAAGTGACTGACCCTCTACCCATCCCATCTTTGACAACAGCTTGAATCCTCTATTGTCTTTAGCTATAGATCTAAATAAAATAAAAATAATATGAAAACCATCATCTTCTATGCATAGAAAAATAAGAAATTTAAAATTCTTTATGAATCTCAAATATGTTTAGATTTTAGAGGATAATTAAATTTTAACTAACGTATCCATCGAGCTTTGCTGTGTTTTAGCATGATGGTCCAACGAACCGATGCATTTTCTTCTACTTTGTGCTCTGTCTTGATACCCCGATGCTAACTGACTCGCAGACGCAACGTTATCCTTTTCGACGCCAAATTTGTGCTTCAATCGCCTCAATTCCTGTTTGTGAAGCATTTTCTTAGACGTTTTACTCTCTTCAGCGCTACTGCACTGTTGGACGAGTCCCGGCTCACAATGACCACAAGTTTCATTGCCATTATGAATATGGCATAACAATTTGGTATTTCCGACTTGTACAATTGAACCATGTGTCACTTCGTGGAAGTCTGATTCTTGTTTCGCCACGGACAATCTTTTACCATTCAACAACGTACCATTTCTGGAACCGGAGTCTATAATTTGGTAGACCTTTTTATTTTCATCGTATATTAATCGAGCATGGTGCTGTAATGAACAATTAATTTATACAGAGTCTGTCTTTGACAATTGTCTGTATCCAGAATCCCGAAGATTTTAAGGATTTCCAAAAATTTTTGGAATTCTTAAAAATATTAGAGATTTCCGAGAATATTAGGTTCTAAAAAATTTAAGGATTCATATTCGGGATACTCGAATATATTGGGATTCTCTAACGTTTTCGAATATGTCAGGATTCTTAAATATTCATGTGAATCCCGAAATTTTCCAAAAACTCGATTCGACCCGACTATTGGGTTCTCACACAGTTTTAATGATTACGTACTTTGCTAACGTTTATATCTGGTATAACTACTGAATGATCGCCTTCTCGACCAATCGAACCACCGGTATATGCGACAACGAAGAGGCTTCCAACTTTTAATTTTGGCAAACTGGTTTCTTTTACTATGATTCTCATGCATGGTGGATATGTCTTGGCTAAATCTGAAACAAAGATTTTATATTAGTGCATCCTAAATTATTTATATTTAAATTCTTATTTTTACGTTATCAACACAAGATTGTTAAACACATGCTCAAGTGAATGTCAAAATAAATTAATAAATAACAGCGGTTTTTCACAATAGCAAAACGGATAACAAATACAAAAACCATATCAACAAAGTTAAAATGTTATTGAAAAGAAATTAAAAATAAACCTTGATCTTCCTCGCGTTCACTGTCACTACTAGTACATAATTCCGGAGTGATATCATTAGAATTGCTGTCGTTATCGTTGCTTGAACATTCACCCTCCTCAAGTTCTTTATTTTCCAAATGTTCTTCCCTTTTTGCAAGTTTGCGTTTTTTCCCCTCATCCTACAAGAGAGACATGTGTGCATATTAAAGGCATAGGATAATTACCTAGTACTTGACGCCTGTATTTTTCAATTGATATGTTTGAAAGGCCATTTATTAACTCATGTATGTCATCTGAAACCTGAAAACAAAAATGTTTTTCTACGATCTATCTTCCTTTAATAAGCCTTGCAACATTAATAAAATAAATCTGAACCTTATTCGCCTTTCTAGCTTTCTGCTCCTTCTTGCTTTGAACTTGTGAAGTTGCGTCACTCGCAGATACTTGTGCTTGGCTATGAAATTGATAAGTCCCATTAGTTTCGTTATAATAATAATATGTTCCCGTATTGCCATCATAGTATAAGCCTTGTTTCTGAAATACATTTGATATATGATACAAGATTTAAATATTCTTACAAATATGTTCTGCAGTCTATTATAATAAATACTTACTGCATCATAGTAGTATCCACTATTATAATCATAATATAAACCCGAAGTTTCTTCATAAACAAAACCAGATTGTAACAAAGCTGTTTCAGCTGCTTCTTTAATCTCCTCTGCTATGTTAACTGATGGTTGATCAGTGTTACTATTGCAAGTTTGCAAGAAATTTGATTCTTTATCACATTCCAAAGGATTTGTTTGAGTCCCATAGTCAATTAATACTTTTTTCTCTAATAACTTCTGATTTCTCTGTAATAATCATATAAGTAAACATTTGACGTTTAATCAACTATGGTAAAGGGAAGAAGTGACCATGTTTTACCTGTTCATTTAATTTGTTCCGTAACTTATTGATTTTCTTGTTCTGTTTCTTAATATGATCACGCATTTTTTTAATAAATTTCAAGACATGAGGAAAATCGCATAATTCATCTTGAAAGTTATCTTCGAAATCTGACTTTATTTCTCCTTCGTCGCTTTCACTGAGAGCTGTGCTTTCTGTCATCCTTATAATCGAATACTCAAAAATACAATATGATAATTAAAATCAAATAATATACATATTTTTTATATTTTTCAAGTGTTTATTGAGATAAAATTATTCTACTAAATATAATTCAAAAAATCGATTGAATATTTCTTGAATTTAAACAAACTTTACATTTAAAAATACAGGTATTGTATTGTAAATTTGTACCAAAAAATAAATGTAATATCAACCACAATTATAGCAATGATGTTGACATTTATTTAGAATAAAACAGTGAAATTCTTTCACATTTCTAATTGCACTAAATTAAAATTGTATACAAATTTGAATTACACGATATCACATTGATATGTTTATTCATTGTATCACATGTAAGATGAGTTACTGCTTCAAAGGAATAAATGTACCATTATAAAGTTTACGTTTTGTATCAGTATATACATGGTTTTGTACCAATATATACATGGCATAATACATATCACAAACAGAAACCATTTATTATATTTAATTTGTTAAGACCGTCATTCTCTACCTTTCACACTATTCTTCGAAATATGTACTCTCTTCTTTACAACGATTAACAAAAATAATTAAATACTGCATACAAAGCTTATTAAACAAGCGGGAAAAACAGAAGCATTATATTTACGTATTGCAGATATACGTAAACTATAGAACATGCTGATAGAGCCGAAAGTGCCGACAGAAATTTTGAATTTCGTCAATTAACTATTGAACCTACATACGGACAATGTTGCCGTTTCTGTATGTTGAAATTAAAAACGTGGAAAGCGCGGCAATATTTGATATTGTTACAAATGAGCTTTAATATTAGATTGATATTCAGGGTGTCCCAAAAATGTCGAATAATTTTTAAAAGAATGTTTCCTGAAGTAACTTTTTCTTTTATGAAAATATTCTCGGCAACTATATTAAGAAATTATTATAGAAAAAAAAACATAAACCAATCAGATTATGACTGTAGCAAACAAACTCCAACTCAGCCAATGTTAATTGGTAAAAATCGGCACGAACTTTCCGGATAACCTAATAATTCAAAAACAAAGCTGTATATGACATTTTTGCAAAAAAAATATTTTTGAATAACCCCAGGAATCCCCTTTTTAAGAAACTTTAATATTTTTGGAAAATCCTGTAGAGTTCTAAAAACGTACTTTCATGTGAAACCCAGTTACGAACATATGCGCACCAAGAATTAGTTACAGAAAAACCCGAGAGTTATCATCTCTGTAAGAATACTTTATGACACAAACGAATGAAATTTTCTATTCTGACTGCTCTGCCATCTGGAAACAGCTGTTTGTTAACACCCCTGAGCATCATGGCCGCTCCCAGACCGATGGAGCCGTTGAAAATGACGTTTATTGGATAAAATGCGATCAAACAGTGCCTAAATATTCTTCGTTTGTACGACGAGCGTAAATATCGTGTACGCAGTTAAATTATATTTCACGTAGCCCGCATTCGCCGTTTCAGAGATGACTTTCGTGTGATTTCCTTTCAATTCGTCTGCGAATGTTCCTCCTACGCTACTTGTCTTTTACAGATAGTAATCAGTGTTTTGTTCAGACATTATTCGAGATAATACACGTGTCGCATTGTCAGGACATGTTACAATGATGCCGATAAAGGATAACCAGGATGTGGCGTGTTTTCTGGTCACCAAACACTCATGGAAGGGAAAGTAAGTATACATGTTTCTTTGATCGTTAACACCACGTTGAACGTTTCGCCGATTACACATCCACTTGCAGTTAAGGTTGTAGTAAACAAAAGGATTAATGCTTTAAGACTAATTGCGTCCGATGAATCATTCATATTATAAAACAATTCGTTATTACACTTTTGCTTGTTCAAAATTGGAATGGTAGTATAAAGTAATATTATACTAATATTATTAGTTAGTTTACTAATAGCAAAATAGTTTGTCATTAGTTACTCAAATGCATACATAATGATTACACTTGTAATTGATTGTAGACATATTTCAAGTGTTCAATAGATGTTAATTTTATTTGTTTTCAAGTGTTTATAAGTAATTGGGAAATATATACTGCTGTCAATTTCATCGAATGTTACAAGTAGTGGTATTGTATAATGTTAATGTTAAATAAATAATATCTGTACTTTATATTATAGATACAAACGTATTTTCTCAATTGGATCCATGGGTATAACAACATATAATCCCAGTACATTGGAAGTCACAAACAAATGGGAGTACTCAGATTTTATAAGTGTACAACCAACGAACAGAAATCAGTTAGGATCACATGAATTTAGTATAACAATGCGTAAAGAGCGCAAAGTTGACAATATGAAATTTAGTTCAGAATACAGAGCTGACTTATTAACTGAAGCTCTCAAATATAGGAATCAATTTGTTGAAAAACCTAAAGAAATTCTGGTGAGTTATGTATAGTTTGTTCTGTGTATTAGGGAATGTTTCAGAATTGATATTTAATCAGGCATGTTATCAATCTAGCCATATGGCAGTAATGCTTTGATTAAATTGTTCTGCATTGTATCATAAATGAACTAAGACTGACTAATTTCCTTGAAATAAATAACGACGAATCAAGACAAATCACATTTTCGAAAATTTTGGGATTCACAGGTATAATGACGAAATTTATCAAGCCTCAAAAATTTTCGAGATTTTCGAAATATTTGAGAATTCTGAAATTTTAGAAAATTATCCCGATCTCAAATAAAACTTTCTACTCATTCCAACCTGAGTTTTTCAAACACACCTCTTACACACCTCTAATTTTAATATAATTTTTAATTGAACATACACATTGTTTAATTCATCCTTTTTGCCACAGAGATACCAAGCTTATAAACATCATTGGTCTGATACAAGATTACCTGTTGTATTAGAAGTGACACCTTATAGTCTAGACCAATTAGATCCAGCAACGAACATGGTACTAGCAAGTTATTATTATAAAGATTTTGAAGGGATTGCTACAATGAAAGACTACCCAAATGGATTTGTGATTGTATGCGGTGGATTTGGACGTTTGCACCTGTTTGCCTCTCAGCACATGGAAGAAATTAAAAAGAAGTTACATGAATCAGCCCTAAACAATTTAGGTATCAGCATAAAAGTTTTGAAAGAACCAATCAAACTAGAGGATTTCGTCGCACAAAGATTGGGCAAATTTAGTGGGGACGATCATATAACAAGTGTTTCAGAGTTTACTGTTCACAAGTATTCGTCTAGACACATAGACCCACAGAGAAGGACTCTATGTCTCTCTGATACTTGCCTATTGGAAAGAGACCCACAGACATATAATGTCTGTACACTTCGACCGTTGTCCGACATTTTTGCGTTAATTCGTGATAACGATAATCCGCAACTATTTACTATACAGTATCTGAATAGCCTAACACGCAGTTACACTGCATCAGATAGAGATTCTTTATTAGCATCTTTATTGGACGGTGTTAGAGCATCTGGAAATAGGGATGTTCACGTCAGAATGTTTCCGGTACCAAGAGGGAAAAGACTTGGATCTTTCAATTTGCCAGTCGATGAGGAAGTTGAAATGACTCATGTTAAATTTCTTCATCAACCACCTAGTGGACGTGTATTTGCTGAAATTCTAGAAAGATTCAATGCAAACATTCCGTACAGTGGTTTGAATTATTCAGTGACTCAAGATGTAAGATTGCTTACACATGTACATTCTCTTATAATATGTATAATACAATATCGTATTTATGTATAATACAATATCGTATTTATGTAACACTAATTCTGTGTGCCTACTTGTCAATATGTGAACGTTTAAATAGATGCAGTACATTAAAGCGGTAATAAATTAAAAATACAAATATATATGCAGAATAGAAACAACTATTTTGTAATCAAAATTTAATATTATAATAATACAAATTTTATATAGATTTCTCTCAAAGCTTAATAAGTTGATTGTTGAGTATTTTCCATTCATATTTAAATTTTCTTTTTTTTGTTTAGGATGTTACACCGCTTGAATGGACTGTACACACGTTACAACTTCAAATAAATCATGTGATGCTAAACTACTTACAGGGTCTTTTTACTGAAAATAAAGATAAAATCATTCTCAGTGCTTTAAACGCTGTGGTGAATAAAGAGTTAGAAACGAATGCTGAAATAGAGGCACAGTTTCACGTTTTAAGGAGACTGGTTGCCAGTAAAATTGGTTTCACTGCATTTACAACTCTTCCCGGATTCAGAGAAGCAATTGGTCATAAAGTTGTAAAAGCTTTAAAGAGACAAGATTACGCTGTGGCACAGGCCGCTATAGATTGTATCTGCGCTCTCATGCAACCAATGCACGACGATTGTGATCTGAGACAAGAACAACTGAATAAAAGTAGCCTTCTCAGCAGTAACAAGTTCTTGGAAAGTTTGCTTGATATGTGGGTGAACCATGTTGTATGTACCAAAGATCTACACTTATTAGTTTATTTAAAATATTATAATTATTATTATTATCTTGTATTCTTTTACATATTACAGAATCATGGTACAGGTGCTCTGGTAGTGTCCGCTATGCTTGATCTTTTGACTTTTGCTTTGTGTGTACCATATAGTGAAACAACTGATGGCAAACATTTCGACAACCTTTTAGAAATGGTTGCTTCAAGAGGCAGGTCCCTCTTCAAGTTGTTTCAACATCCGTCACTGGCTATTGTCAAAGGGGCAGGTTTAATAATGAGAGCGATTATTGAAGAGGGTGCGGCAGAAGTCGCGGCAAAAATGCAAGAACTTGCACTTGCTGAGGGAGCTCTGCCAAGGCATTTATTAAATAGTCTTTTCACTGCTGGCACCGACGGTAGGCTGTTAACGCATAGACAGTTGTGCAGACATCTCGTAGGGCTCTGGATTACAGGACATCCTACAGCTATGGGTTTATTGAGAAGAATTATGGTAAATTAATATTATTGACCGAGAATACGATATTATTACCGCTAAATCACTAGAATGAAAATATCTAAGTTTGTATTCATTGTGCGTTTGTACAGCCTGTTGGTTTATTAAATTACTTAGACTCCGAAGAGAAGATTCCCGAGTCTTTCCTCGAGAAAGAGAGGTTGAACAATCGTGACAATTTGAAAATAGCAATAGATCATGCATCGAAAAATAAAAAGAACCCACAGTGGATCGCGATCGAACGTCAGATGCGTGTTGTCGAAAAACACGTCGAACACGCTCTTCAACATTGGGGAGCTAGAATCGGTATCGAACGTAAAGAGAAAATTAAAGAACGTCCAATAGTATTAAGAAAACGGCGAGAGAGAATCAAATCAGAGGCGAATTGGAATCTGTTTTATTACAAGTTCAATCAGGATCATTCACTGCCGAATTTAATTTGGAACCATAAGACACGGGAGGAGCTAAGAACGGCACTCGAGAATGAAATTCGCGCGTTCATTTCTGACAAAGATTTGGCTGGTGGAACACTTATCGCCTGGAATCATAGAGAATTCGAAGTACAGTATCAGTGCCTGTCAGACGAGGTAAAGATCGGCGACTATTACTTGAGACTTCTGTTGGAAAGAGATAGTCCGGATAGCCCAATAAGAAAATCGTATGTATGGAAATTTAATCCTTGTAGTGTATGTATGTTTTCGATCAAGTATATCCAATGTATCGAATAACGAAATTGCCTTTGTTGTAGGTACGAATTTTTTAATGACTTGTACCATAGATTCATATTAACAACAAAAGTTGAAATGAAGTGCCTTTGCTTGCAAGCAATGACTATAGTGTATGGACGATATTTCGAAGATATTGGTCCGTTTTCGGATACAAAATATATTGTCGGAATGCTAGAACGTTGTACGGACAGAATGGAACGCGATAGGCTAGTCATGTTTATAAATATACTCATACTTCACAGAAGGAACGTAAAAGACATAATGGATCAAAATGGAGTACGCACATTAGTAGATCTGCTAACATTAGCTCATTTACATACGTCGCGAGCGGTTGTGCCAACACAAACCAACGTGATCGAAGCAGGACCGCAACAACAGACAACAATGAAGAAAGAATGGTATTACAATGATGGAGATCAACGGAAAGGGCCCATAAACCTGAAAGATTTGAAAGATCTATATTCAACGAATCACATAACATACAAAACAAAAGTGTGGGCACAAGGATTGGACGGCTGGCGAATGATCTCGCAGGTTCCTCAGTTAAAATGGACATTAGTCGCGAAAGGATCACCAGTAATAAACGAAAGCGAATTAGCAACATTAATTTTGGACATTCTAATCAAAATGTGCGAATATTTTCCAAGTAGAGACGTTGACGACGCAGTAATCAGACCACTTCCGCGTATGAGGCGGTTATTATCTGATCTTCAGTGCCTACGTCACATCGTGCAACTTCTATTAACTTTTGATCCGATTTTAGTTGAAAAAGTAGCCACTTTGCTATGTGAAATAATGCAGGATAATGCACAAGTTTCGACGATCTATCTTACTGGTGTATTCTATTTCATATTGATGTATACTGGTTCTAACGTTTTACCAATAGCAAGATTTTTACAATTGACACACACGAAACAAGCATGTAGAAGCGATGATGTAAGTGTACGCTACAATACGTATTTTTATCGCTTTGAACGTTGTTATAAAATCTATTTTTCAGAACGTTACATTCGATATCATGCAACGTAGCATACTTGGTCAGCTATTACCCGACGCAATGGTGAGTTATTTAGAAAATCATGGGGCAGAAAAGTTTGCGCAGATATTCCTTGGCGATTTCGATACGCCGGAAGCCATCTGGAATGCTGAGATGAGAAGAATGCTCATCGAGAAGATAGCAACGCATATTGCGGATTTTTCGCCAAAGTTGCGAAGCCATACCATGGCGACATATCAGTACATTGCTATACCTGCGATCAGATATCCGCAATTAGAAAAGGAATTGTTCTGCCAAATATTTTATTTGCGCCATCTGTGCGATACTGTCAAATTCCCTCAATGGCCTATTCATGAACCAGTAAGTTTATATTAAGCCTAGGTGTACGAAACGCTGAAAGAGACTATATTATATTATATTGTAAAAATAACGAAAATGTGTCTAGCTAAATTTTTAGCCATTTTAAAAATAATATTTATCCAAAGAAATAAATTTGTTGAATGATTCCTTACAAATGCATTTTACAATTTCAATTCAAGTAAATCAAAATATCAAATGCGCCACGTTGACGTGTCCTGTAAACGGAAAATAAGCAAAATGTTTCTGCATAAAATTTTAGAATACATTTCATATTTGATGCCTAGGTGCGACTATTTAAAGACGTACTAGATACTTGGAAAAAGGAAGTAGAGAAGAAACCGCCGCTGATGACAGTGGATGAAGCCTACAAGGCTCTTCAACTATCTCATGGGAAACAGCACAACGAGGCTGAAGTCAGAAAGTCGTACTACAAGCTCGCGCAAATGTACCATCCTGATAAAAATCCGCAAGGAAGAGTAAGTAGTTTAGCAGAAATCTCCAGTAACATTAACTGACTGATATGTGATCGATCCTATGTAAAACAATGTAACGTTGGCCATTTCAACTTGTGTGACTCCGGCCGAAACCACGCAAGCCGATTAACCTGCATTTTTCTGTATAGGATAAATTTGAAGCAGTGAATCAAGCATATGAATTCTTATGCAGTCGGAGTTGCTGGTCCATGGACGGTCCGAATCCCGACAATATAGTGCTTATTCTAAGAACACAGAGCATTCTCTTCCACAGATACTCCGACGAACTTAGACCGTATAAATATGCCGGCTATCCTCAATTAATCAAAACGATCAAATTAGAAACAGATGACGAACAATTATTCTCAAAGTCCACGCCGCTACTTGCCGCTGCCAGTGAATTGGCATATCATATAGTACAATGCTCTGCGTTGAATGCAATGGAACTTCGCAGAGAAGGAGGATTAGACGTTCTGTTAGATGCTTATACGAGATGCGTTTCCGTATTAAATAAATCGAACAAACCGAATGACGTAGCGGTACAAGTCTGTATGCACATTACAAAATGCTTCTCGGTCGCTGGCTCGTTCAGAGATTGCAAAGACAGAATCATTGAGTTGCCACAACTGATTAAGGACCTTTGTAGAATATTACATTTCAAGGTTGGTATCAACATATTATTGAGAGGGAAAGATAAAATTAATTTACTTAATAACTGTATTTGTGTTTTTTAGCATTTAACGAAGTTATGTTCGGTGGCTACAGAATGCATCTCTTCGCTTGCGTCGGATGGCGTGCTGCAAATGCAATTGTTGCAATCAGGTGCTCTGTGGCATTTACTGTTATTTATGTTTAATTATGATTACACGTTAGAAGAAGGTGGCGTTGAGAGAAACCAGGAGGAAAATCGTCAGGAAGTGGCTAATAATTTAGCCAAACTTGCTGTTCGGGCCTGTGCCAGGCTCGGTGGTTACATGACAGGGGAAAACGCAACACCTTTTAACCCTGTTACGGTCGCTGCTATGGAAAGCTTGTTGACGCCTTACTTAGCACGGCAACTTGGAAAAAACAAGCCGGAGGAAATATTAAAGATTTTGAACTCCAATTGCTCGAATCCATACTTAATTTGGGACAATGGAACGAGAGCAGAATTGAACGAATATTTGGAAAGCAAGCAGCAAGAGAGATTGAACGGAAGCGAGACATTCAAGCATGACTTTAGCGATTTCAAGTATAGCGCTCACCAGGATGAACTTATTATTGGAGAAATATTTGTAAAAGTGTACAATGAGCAACCCTTATTTCCAATAGAGGTACTACATTGTTTATTTTTCGATGTTTAGATGAAATATTAAACGGTACATGTTTTTCTTGCAGAATCCCAAAAGTTTCACGATTAATTTACTAGACTTCTTGACTGGATCGTGGGAGTACTTGACGTCGATAGGAAACGTGGCATTGGCGAAGAAAGATCAGAAGAAATTAGAATATGTTGTCATATCTCTCGAAGCCTTGAAGAATGTGATCAAAAATAATCCAGGAGTAGAATTGCAATGCATAGGACACTTCAGATTATTATTTGGTCTTTTAAGTAGCAATAACTTTAAATTGATTCAAAAGAATGCTTTAGAAGTGATCAGCAGTGTTACAAGAAATCAAGAGTGCGTGGACGATATCGCGGCGAATGACGTTACGGTATATTTGCTGTTAGCTTTAAATACTTTGAAAGAGAGTCAGCTTCTTATATTAGAAACATTGTACGCCCTGATGAGTTCTACGAGGATTGTAAAGGACGCATTATCTAAAGGTAAGTAACAATTTAAATATTTTACTTCGTATTCCTCTGTAAAATCTTCGACCAATGTTTCTCTACATTTTCAGGTGCTGTCGCGTATATTCTCGATCTATTCTGTAATTCAAGTAACACGCAAATACGGGAAACAGCTGCCGAATTGCTTGGTAAAATGTCGTCCGACAAGTTGGCTGGACCAAAAGTCAAGTTGGACTTGTCTAAATTTTTACCTAGATTATTTAGCGAAGCAATTCGGGATGCTCCTAAACAATGCGTGCACATGTTCGAAACCAAGCACGAAAATCCTGAATTAATTTGGGATGATCATGCTAAAGCGAAAATCTCAAGGATTGTCACTGAATTAAAAGAAGAGTATGTAAACATTGAAGGTAAAAATTTAAACTAAAATTGCAATTATAATATGATGTATAATTTGTTCCAGATTTTACACATTACAGAGGCGAAACCCTAATGCAATATTCAAGTTCCCTGAGGTTCAAACTAATGCCGATTTTGTAACAAATGAACCCGTTGTGGGAGGTGTATATCTTAGATTATTCATAGCCAGCCCTGCATGGGTTCTAAGAAAGCCAAAAGAATTTTTAAGTGAACTTATGGACACAACATTGACACTCATGTCCAAAGAAAAACCTGATGTAAGTTTAGAATATTGATTATTTAATGAAATCATTACATTAAATAATGTAGTCAGTTTTTTATGTCATAATAATATTTTTAATGTCTTTAAAATTACTTTAATAATTAGTCGGACATGTTGGAATTAACGACCCAAGCACTAGTATGTTTACTTCAAGCACAACCAACTTTAGCCGACCAAGTTCCGTCATTAGGACACATACCTCGACTTTGTCGACAAATGGCAATGCAAAATAATCAACCATCCGTGTATAAAACTGCAATATTAATACTTCATCAGTTAGCTACCAGTGAAGTAAGTTTATTATACTTTACAGTATATTGGATATTTATAGATATTTATATTAAAACAAATCTAACCATATTTTTCAGGTTTGTATATCATCCATTTGTCAAACCGAGTGCATAAGCCCACTAAAACATGCGATGCAATCTAGACGAGATATGATAGCGATAGCGTGCGAGACGTTAAATAGGCTATTCTCCACTAATGAAGATAGACTTATAAAACAAGTTAGTTCAAACTTGATAAAATGAAAATATTTTATTCTACAAATTACAATCGATTTTTCATTGCCCTTCGTTAATATTTGAATTTGGATCTTTAGGCTTTGGATGCTGAAATGGTACCCTATTTATTGAACATATTAGAGGGTCGATTGGATGCCATTGAAAATCCTGCAACAACCAAAGCTCAAATAGTTAAGGCTTTGAAAGCTATGACTAGAAGTTTGTTGCTAGGAGAAAAAGTCAATGCAATACTAGAAAAGTCGAGCGTCTGGGCGGAATACAAAGATCAACGACACGATCTGTTTATTTCCAATGCTAATAATTCTGGTTATCTGACTGGTAAGATATACGAACAATTTATACTATCTTATACAACATTAATCATAGAAATCGACAAGTTAAATAATAATCTCAAAAGAGAGTCACAAAAAATCATTTGAATGATCAAATAAATTATTGATCTGAATAAAATAATGTATGAATATACATCGTTGCATAGAGATTCGCAGTGTATTCTGCTACATATTAAAGTAATATTTACATGTACAGCAGGAACGCCAGTGTCTGCTGGTTATTTAATGGCTGGCCCAAGCACGACCCTGACCACTGACCCACCACCAGTTGACAAAGAAGATAGTTTAATTAGCAGAAACGATAATATCTGATATAGGTAGCATCGCAAGTAAATACGAGGGGCAAAATGCCGATCCTGAAATTCCTATCGGTATATCGTACCGATGTAAAGACTACATTGCCTGTGATTTTCGGGTCCTTAAACTAAGGAATTTATCAATCGAATGTTTTTGTTAAATTTACATTTCTATTAAGATTATTATATATATATATAAATATTATATAAATATAATGATACTCTTTATTATGCTGTATAGGCAGATTACATAAATTCGTGTAAAGTAATGTCATTCTTTACGGCGGCGTTAGCGTGTGGCAAAAGATAGTATTCAATGAAAGTCTATTACTGAACAAATTTTTCTAGAAGAATATTCGTCTGAATGAAAAAAAGAAACGAGAAGCCTCCCGTGTCGATTTTAAACAATTTTTTGTAAGCGAACTCTTACTTAGCGTATCTTCCGACGCAATATTTTTTATTACCTACTGCGCAAATGCATCGTGCATTGCCGGGCGGACTCGGTTTGCGGCACGAGAGATCCAACACGATTCCGTTTACCGAATTCTTCCAATGAGAATATAGGAAATTTGTATTTCATTTCGAGAAATCGGAAAACTCGCTTCGCGTCCCGCTCGCGGATGAATGAAAATCGACAGTTCGATGGTATATGGTACATAGCGCGGAATCCTTCATATGTAGTGCAACAATTTTCTCTGTGATAGCGCATCAATCGTGAATGAGAATGTAAAGGAACATGTATATGCGTGAATTGTTTTTCCGATGTATAAACGATATATAAGTTGTTCAATTTGCATTACGTACAGATGGAAGAACAACGTGTGCTACGTTATTGAAGCATTATTACTATACCCGAGCGCGATTCACGTGTGGAAATGCATTTCAAAAGATGAAAGCATACACTGCTTCATTATTACCATTACTTGTGAAAAATGTTCATGCATTCGCCTGTTCTACGAGCCGGTCGCCATCCTCAGTATAGCGAAATGCTCTTGCTTATTTCAAACACATCGAGGAATTCTCATCGACAAACATTTTACGTCTAATCATACGAATAAGAGAACAAACCATTGTCTTATACTTAGAAAAGATTACCAAGGACACCGTATTCAAAGTATTCTTACTTTTCATAGCGATCTTCACGTCCATTGATTTTTTAACGAATTTTCTAAGAAAACAAACACCAAGAATGCCTGCTAACAAGGGATGAATGATATTGTGAAACAAAAGAAAAGAAAAGGAAAAAGAACTCCAGGTGATTGTAACCGAAAAGTCGAGCGCACACATTACTCATTATTTCCGTGAGGCGTGTGTTCTTGCTCCCTTTTTGTTATTACTGAAATTCTTATGTATTATATTTGTGTTACGTTTTAGAGTTATATTTGTTTAACGCTTCGGGCCGAGAAAAAAAGCGCTAAAAGCCATTCGGTGATATTGTAATTGGGGATTTATCGAATAGTGTTAGTTCCACAAGTAGGAAGAAGAAGAATTCCTGTTTCATATCAATTTGTAGTATTGTAAGGGGCGGTCGATTCAACGGTCCCGAATATACCCCAGAGCTTATGCGAAAGCTGCACATTGCGTTGCTCTTCACCTGCAATCCGTTATTCGCAACATACTTTTTTTTATTATTGATCGACCAGTCGGGCGTTTTCGACATCTGCAAAAGCAGTCGACAGCAAAAAGAAAGAAAAAGGAAGACTATAGTTCCTGTTATGACAGAACCATGCCCGTGCCTGTTGAACACAGCGTAGGAATTTCTATACATATTCGTAAATTTTATAAATGGTGAACGAAACGATCGAGTTCCTTATAGAGTTATCCGTTTTCCCGCGTAGCCTCGCGATCTCACGCAAACATAATTTTCGTTCGCTTGCATACGCACGACTCGTCGATCTTTACAAAAAATAAAAAGAGAATTTGAATAGATAGGATCAGATCAGACAATGACTAGAGAGAAATGATCTCTGATCATCGAGCAAATGGAGCGAGAAACGTAAACGAGAGTGTTGGCATGGTTGTTCATGCTGTGTGTAATAGCGTTACTGTCAGACAAGTAACTACAAACAAATACGGGAGAGCCTTAGTTATTTTTATGTATTTTGCGCCTGCGTTCTTAAGGTCGAGAGTAAGATATTGTATATACACACACATGTATATGAAAGAAGTTATACCACAGATTATTGTATGTATAATTAGAAAATAAATCATTTTGCACATGGTATGTGAGGGGAGCTTAACAACATTCTTGGCAAAAGGGATTGTTATGAATAGACTGTGGATTTTATGTATTTATAATCAAAATAAGTAAATTAAATTTTAAAAAGTGACAATACTCTAAGAAATTAAAAATATTGTTTTATTATTTTTTAGTGTAAGTAGCAGTAATATTTTACAGTAAATGCAGACAATTTTTATTTTGTTTAAAAATAGACGTTCTAATAACAAATTTTAAACAGTTTAAAGGAATAAGAAGAAGAGGAGAGAATCCAGCGATGATAATGAGGTATCTTATAATGCAATCTATTCTAAAATATCTACAAATTTTTATAGAGTTATATTTCATAATTAAAAAATTTTATGGAATCAATATTGTTCAATTTGAAATAGGATTTTTGTATTGATGTTTCCATATGCTCTCTGTGGTTATTTTTTAACTTAGGAAAACCCTTATAACAAATACCATCTTCTACTTTTAATTTCAACGCTCAAACATTCAAAAATTCTTATGGTTATTAATTTAAAATCAACTTACCGTTTCTAAATCGTATTATACATTCTAATATAGAAAATATGGAATATAGAAAATACTCGATTCTAATTAATATTCTCAGATTCGTGAGTTATCGATAACGTCGAACACGATACGAAAATACATTCTAACAATTTCTTTGGTCAGCGGATTCTTCTCTCTTGACAATAAACTGTTAGCGTTGACGTAGGCCGCTTGGTGCAGCACTGTATCGAAGTCGCATAATCATAGTTGTAGCACTCTCGTATCTCTGTTATCTTTAATGACGTCAATATTTGTAGCCATGTGATTATGCATCGTCCAGGATTCCCACATAGTGTCGGGTTTCTATTTGTTTAGAAATATAATCAACTGTTACTATATAATGCTAAAAGCCTGCTAGTCAAATAATGCCTACATACACCGTTGATTTTGCTTCATTCGAATCTACGTTTTAAAATAGAGTGTCGTGGGATATTTGGAAGGGTTTAAAGTTCGACGTTGGTATCACCAATTTTCGCACAACTATTGTAAAAGAAAATACTTGTAACAACGTACATAAATCTGCTATCGGGTAAATACTATTAGATGTTCTAAGTTGCGAGTTCATCGAGAAACAGGTTAGTCCTTTGACGATGTATCGGTGTACATTATGTGGAGCTATCCTAACCTATATCTAGTCCATGTTTTTTGTTTCAAATTAAATTGCGTTCCGGGAAAACAAGTGAAGTACGTTGTGATTTGATTTCAGAAGATGTGGCCGCTCGTCTTGAGAGTATTCGGTAGATTCGGCAGATTCATACAACTCCCTATAGCTGGGATTATGGGTTTTATTGGCTATAATCTAGAAGGGATGATATCCGATCGTTATACACCTTCGACCGAATCGGTAAAACAACAACGCGAAGATAGGCTATTGGAGGACACAGATTCTACGTCTAACAAGAAAACGCATCGACCCTTAGAGATTAATCTTCCTCCATCTTTATCCCCGTAGTCTGAGTTACGTTTTGTATAGAATTTTAGGAAAAGTACATTGAATCCAATCAACATGTAATTCCAAAATTCGTTGCAGTTGATCATATATTATACCAAAAATTACATTTAGAGAATGTCCAGAAGTTCTTGCAAAGATTTAGAAGTCTGCTCATTCAGACACACCAAATTTATATGTAACAGTATGACGATAGAATTTTCCAGGGAGCAGAATACTGTTGGGGAAGTTCTCCTGCAATAAATTGCAAAATTAATCCAATAAATTCATTATACCATACTTTCATAACTTACATGATTTACAGCATCTGGATAGTTCTGAGTCTCTAAGCATAATGCTCCATGCTTAAAATATTTGGCCCTGTCTTTCCCATTAATAGGAGTGCTTCCTTCAGTGGGTAGGAAGTTAGCCGTGTATAATTGTACGCCTGGCTGATTAGAATGAACTTCCAAGTATCTTCCGGAAGCGGGATGTACAACTTTTGCAACCAACTTGTTTTTGTCCACAGAGTCGCTTTCAATCAGGCAAAAATTATAATCGTAACCTCCGCCTGGTACTTTGTTGATCACATTTCCGAGCTTTGTTGCGTTTCGTAAATCCATTATGGAATTCTCCACTGGCCGTATTTCACCTGTAGGGATGCTGTTCTCGTCGGTGACGGTCCAACGATCCGCGTTTACCGTGATTATGTGTTCGTACAATGCGGTTGCATTAGTTTTCTGAAAGATACAAACAAGAAACTATTAGGCTTGCCTACATATTATAGGACAACGGGATAATATCAACTAGAAGTAAACATAATCGATTCACGCACATGGCCAGCCAAATTGAAGTAACTGTGATTCGTCAAATTGATTGGGGTAGATTTTGTGGTGACAACGTTCATGTCAAGGTGCAATTCCCCATCCTCTGTTAGCCAGAATGTAGCCGAAGCTATCGCAGAACCGGGAAAACCTTCGTCTCCATCGTCGCTGAGAAGCGACATCACAAGCGTATTGTTGACAATAGTAGCGTTCCATACTTTTTT
Organism: Agapostemon virescens; assembly: GCA_028453745.1. Taxonomy (NCBI): domain Eukaryota; kingdom Metazoa; phylum Arthropoda; class Insecta; order Hymenoptera; family Halictidae; genus Agapostemon; species Agapostemon virescens. The sequence goes on along the minus strand of CM052083.1, from coordinate 10,616,525 downwards.
ACTCCAGCCCTTGAACCCACCGTGAAGAGTATTTTCACCAACGTTTTTCGGCAAATGATACGTTTTTCCGTTCAAAGTGAATTGCGCTTTACCAATGCGGTTCGCCACACGTCCGACGGTTGCGCCGAAATACGGGTTACTGCTGGACAAATATCCTGAAGAACAAATCAATCATTTGCTCAGATTCCATTAACGACCGGTTTTAAATTGACAATAATCATTATCACTAGACTGCGGATTTTTCGCATTTATGGTTAAAATGAGTAGGTGCAATTTAAAGTAGAAGACGATTCAATACTAATTGCTAAATTAACAACCTCAAAAATTCCATAAAATCAAGATAATTTATTTAGTGAAGTAAAAATTGAGAACTTAAATGTACGATATTTTATCTACTAAAATTGTTATAATGAGTATATGAGCGTACAAATTTATTTTTAAATACAAATTTCGTCACCCATATGTGGGCGACATGACAATAAAAGTGTTAAAAGAATTCAAGAGACCCAATGTATAAGTTGTAGCGTATTGAAATTATTAAAAGAACAAGGACATTTCTATTTGACTACTGGTCATTGTACTCGATGCAAACAAGTTCTATTTTGCATATAAATCTGCGATCTAGATATTATAAAAAATTAATATATAACGTACCTTCGATATTATCGAAACCTAAAACAACATCCGCGATGTTACCCTGTTTATCCGGTGTTTTGATAGACGTTATCGTAGCGCCGTATGTTATGATATCCACCTCCTGACCCGCTTTATTTTTCAACGTATACTTCTCCACACTTTCGCCGTCTACGGATCCCCATTCCACGACTTTTATCGATTGCTCACAAGTCGGACCCATGTCGATTGACCTAAACGATGAAAGAATTGGCTTAAGTGGACGATTTCGGCTACGGCAGTACTACTGTAATTTATGCTGAGAATCATTGGATATAATTGATTTCAATAGAATTGTCTCAATAGTTTTTGAATGTCTTGCTACCTTTTCACTGCCGCTAAGCAGAATCGATCCTCGTTTATCAATCCGATAAAAATTACTATTAAGCTTATCATACGAGTTGTTGCATTCTTGAAATTCATTTTGAGAGATCACTTTAGGATTACGGATTTTGTGAAATTGTAGCCAATGTTTCGTATCTGTAATGTCGCACTTCGTAAATTTTCGAGGAGCGCGAAAGGAAAGGCTATGATGTACAAAAACGTACTAAACACTGAGTGAGAAATCGTTTAAGTTGTAAGCCGTCAAAAACTAATAGCTGTCAAGATAGTTGCCTTTATCATAATTACGGTTAACAAAACACCTAAAAAATGTGGAGTTTATCGTAAGCCACTAACGATGCTTATGAAAGAATGATGATGAAGGATAGATAGGTGCTACGAGGATGTAATCATGTAACATTAAGGAACACTTGCCATACGTCACTCTTTTGTTAAAACCGTCTGCGCGCTTGTATAAAGTATAATTGTTATAATTGCTGGTTCTAATTAAATTAAAAATTAGACATAAACATTTCAGTAATTACTAATTTATGGCTTCATATTCTTTAATAGTTTTAGGCTCAGTGTTCAGATTCTAAAAAATACGTACTTTTTTAAATTAAATGATCAAATATAATACAAGAATTCGAGATCGTTGTTACACCCGAGAAAGTAGTAAACTATCAAAAGACTAATTATCGCACGTTCGGCTCTCGTTTGCAATATTTTTTTATTCAGCAAACAGTTTAAAAGTAAAATTAAAAGTTTAAAAGTGAAATGACTCACCTTGTATATGTACTCGTATTTCAAATAAATTTTTCAACGGTACGATCGATACGAATATTTTTTCTGTAGGTTTGAAAGATTTTCCAAAATGCAAAGCGATCGTACCGTCCGAACACAAAGACAGATTCGGAACAACAGAGGTATAGCAATCTGTTCCGACGAGTTTAACAAGTGGTTGCTTCGCAAGTTTCAATTTAATCTTTCAAACAATACTCTCGACAAATCAGTGCTGTCGATTATATAACCAAAGCTCATATTTGCTTATACTTGAGTGGGTACTTTTCACCAATATTTATTGATAAGATATTATATTATACTAAGAAATTAAATTTTTTTCGAAACAACCATATATCTGATTAAATTCACAAATACATGAATATGAGGAAAATTCAGATTTTCTTTCTTTTTTCTGTGTAATTACAAATATCACCGCTAGTGGCGTTATACGACCTTGAATTTTTTTACAAGAGTTGTCTATCTGTCATAAGGAAGATGGTTAAAAATTGGCGCGCATAACCTATAAGTGATTTCAAAAGAAGTATTTATTTTGGCTCTGTTACAGTAACTTTACGTTAACAATAAAGTATGTATGTAACATTAAATAATATCGTTTATATAAATTCGTTATTAGTTGTTGTAATCTACGAGAAATTGAATGTTCTTTGATATTTTTGCCATAGAAAATTCTCTCAACAAAGGTTGTTTAAAAGTTGTTTGATAAAATAGACAGTGTTTTAAGAGACTTGTTTTAAAAGCATTTTTAAGATGAAAATGAGCGAAAAAGTGCGTATTATGACATAGGCAACTGTTTATTGTTGGGTTTGCCTCTTTTCATGTGATGGCAACATTTTCAACAATTCGATGTACCACCTGAACAGGGACGATCACATCCTTTTGTACGATTCTATCAACGTTTGACGATGCCAGCAGACAAATAAGTTATTAAGATGATATTTGAACATTAGTAAACTATGCAATTCATTACATTCTGCCAATATTTTGTACAAATGAAATCTTCGATCATGTACATGTAAACATAAATAGTTCAATGCTATGTACATACTTTCAAGTTTGTGCATTTTGAATCACAACTTGGTTGTGATGTGACGTCATAAGGCAATAGCAATATATTTAAATATTTATGTTAATATTAATTGATATATATATATATTTCTTACCTCGTAGAATAGTAGCTGATAATTTGTCTCAGGATTAGATTGAATACAATAGAGATTGTTTTATACAAAAATTTATTTTAAAATGTACATACAATGTACATAGAATAATAAATATGTATATAACATAGAAATCATGTTAATACAACAAAATCATAAGTGTTTCAAAGACAAATGTGCATATACAAATAAAAGATAGTAATAATTATTATGTCATAAAGAATATTTATAAAGTTTAAATAAATAAATATATATATATATGTATATATATATATATGTATATGTATATATAGTATACAGGATGTTTCCAAAAATAAAGACCTTGGATTAGGGTCTGACAGATCAAAACGACCTAACAAGCATACATTTGCATATTTCTTTCTAGCAATGATTGCAAAAATACTTCACGTACCGTGGGTTTAACTTCGAACTCTAAACAAATTCTAATTAATCAAAATTACAATCGCAGTTTACTTTACAACAATGATAATTTGCCATAAGTAACATAAATACTTCCAATAGGCAGAGTTTTATTAGCCATGATTTTAAAAAGCATTTGGAAAGGTTTTCAATATCCACTATCTATACATAAACGCAGGTTTCTTGTTGTAGAGTATGTACAATGAATTATTGCTCTATGCAATTAAACATGAAATGAAGTTTAGTTGTTTTGCGTTGAGCAAATATAAAACTCGAAATGAAAGTAAAACAGAAAAATTTATGGTACACAAAGGCATCCAACAACATCTCTATAAGATACTGTTCACGATCACGCGTATAATGTAACTTTTTCTTTCCTTCACCAAAACTAGGATCGTTATAAGAGCCCAAACGAATGTCATCAGTTCTGCAGGCATCCTGTACAAGTATTTCATAATCACAGAAGACCTCAATTAATACCCTTAATAGTAGGCAGATGATCGAAATCCTGCCGGTGATGCATAGAAGAGCTTTTCGGCCGATTTTCGTTTTGACTATGTATCGAAGTGCCAGCCTTAGGAAGTTGGGGTAATATTTGACTGCAATTACTATTCTGAAACGTAATACCAATATTCAATTAACTGACTATGATATACACTCACTGTACACGGGATTTTAAAAATCATTATTGTAAATTAACGATCAACATTATTAAGATCAATTGTTAATCACAATACAGTGCAGTCATCATCATACACTATAACTCAGTTCATTTTAGTAGTAATAAATTAATATTCAATGCCATTAATTTGACGACAATTATTTTCAAGCAATACAATGGTCATCAATAGCTACCATAATGTTCAATGTGTGTCTAATTCTTGTTAGTTCAGTAGTCAGTCAAAAATCAACTTACCCTCGAACGGTCCCTGTATTTTTTGAGTTTCTCAAATTCTTCCATTTCAGCCTCGGGCATTTTAAAGTGAAAGTTCTCGAAATAGGTGTGCTGTAGGAGTTGTTCGCAGGTCCACCTTTGATCTGGATCTTTGTCCAAACATTTTTTAAGGAAGTCGAGCTGGCAGGAATGAATTCATATATGTTCGCATAAATTACACATTGTTGTTTAAAACAGAAAACAATAAATACGCACCTGTAAGATGATATTTCCTCTATTGGGTAGCGCGTTGTCTAGGGGGGTAAGTGTTTGAGGTGTCGGTAAGGTAACGCCAGCGAAAAATTCATTTTGTTGGAAAATCGCCACATGCCTTGGCAATAAATCGCCGATGGTCCTTCGAATTAAGTATAATTGATCCACGTCCGATTTACCTGGCCACAGTGCTTCTCCGCGAATTAATTCAGCGAAAACACAGCCGATTGCCCATACATCTACCGGTGTGCTATATTGGGTGTCTCCCACCTAACAAAGTGCATAATCATTCATATTTAATTATCAATATTTTCTTCATTAAGTCTTTTAATAGCAGTAGTAATTTCGATCAATTCAGTAACGCAATCATTTCTCTAAACTATTTGATTCCATTCTCAATCTATCAATGTCCTCTATTCTTGTCAATGAAAGGGTACAATAATGTCTCGATGGATGAAACCTTTGGAATATCCACTCCTTGATACTTTCGCCGTTAGCTTCGAACTTTAAGTTAGCATAAAACGATAGAACTTCGTTGTTTCTAATTATATTCCCATGGAACTTTTGCCAATGTACTCCATACACTTCACAATTCCGATTGTACTTACTCGCTTGATCTACAACGTACTAGAATCACAATTATTGGATTGTTCGGAAAGTTTTGGTATATATTTATTAAAAATAAAAATTAATCGGCACGAACTTTCCGGACAAGTCAATATTTAAACTTCACGTATATCGAGACATTGGTGTACTCTTTTTTTCTGGACGAAAGAATTCAGTTCGATACGGACAACGAAACAACGAAACTCTTTCTTAATTATCATTAAATTACCAGCAATTCGGGTGCTCTGTACCATCTAGTTGCGACATACTCTGTATAATTTTCACCGGGGCTGAGCATTCGCGCGAAACCGAAGTCGCACAGTTTCACCACGCCGTCCGCTGTGAGTAAAATATTTTCCGGTTTCACGTCCCTGTGGACGCAACCCAGCCGATGGCAATACGCGATTCCCTGCAGAATTTGCCAGGTGAGCTGTTTCGTGGTTATCTCTGGACAACCGCAAGGGTACCTCTCCATTTCGTTCAGCAACGTGTACTCGCAGTATTCGAAGACTAGGTGCAACTTCCGTTTCCTCCTGAAGACCTCCAACAGGTTGACTAGGTTGGGATGTTTGAGATTCTGTGAAACAAACATCCCCATTGTTACCTAAATATTAGAGGATCAGGATCGTTAAATTTCCAGGACGTTAACATTCTATTAATCCCAAAACTTTTAATCCTCTGCACACGAAGGTGCTTCAACTCCCAAGCCAAGAAATTTCTTCCGATTAACGCCACTCATTGTTAGTCATTGTACATCGTACAAAGTGTCCCAACACTTTTTTTTTTTCTTTGTAAAAATGCCACACGCCGCTTCGTTTTTATTTATTACACATTTTAGTTATTAACAAAAAATACAGACCGATCAGAGTGCGACTGCAACGAACGTTCATGTTTTTCGTCCATAACTCGGAAACGTTTTTTAAAATAGGTCCAAGAATCCTTTTCAAGGTACTCGATCATTTTTAGGACATACTGTATATGACGATTGTTCCTATTATTCATTTTTACGACACTTAAATTTTTAGCAATTGTTTAGGCGCGAGAATAATGTTACAAAATTGTTTGAAATAATAATGCGGATATTTTTAGTGTCAGCTTAGAATCGTCTTTCGAGTGCCAAAGGTCAATACGCTACCCTCTGGAAATATTTTAATAGATTATATCTAAGAGGAATTTAAATATCTTCTTTGGAATAGCAATCGTAGCAAAATTACTAGATCATTTTTTCTGTGATTGACTTGTCAATTCGCAAATAAAATTGCTGCTGCCAATTCACAATCGATTAAGATCTCATCGGCATTAACCTTGCAGTATTATCCTAAAGCTTCTCGTGACCCTAATGGAACATTCTGTATATTGGTTTTTACTACTGCATTGCGAGATAATTAAAATAATTTGATTTAAACACTTGCAGTTTCCAACCTTTAAGTTCACATTTAAAAATACTTTCGCATATTTTTATAGTATTGATCCTTTAGTACAATCCTTATATTCTGGAATTCATTTCAAGAAAAGCATCGAATCTACTAAGCTGGAATTTTGCATGCGTGCTTATACATGCTTGAAGTAATAACATCAATTTTTGTAAGGCATTTTAGTAGAAATTGTGGAAGTTATTAGTAAATATTCCGAGTCGTATTGTGGAGAAATTATTGAATCAAGGATCGGTATTAAATAATCTTTAAAAAATTGATAAAATGACAAACATAAGTTAGTTAAGTTAGTCGAGAGAAAATTTTCTTTGAGCAAAAAAGATTGAGTATACCACAGCATTTTAAACGAATGAACCAGATTATAAAATGGCGATGCAGTTCATTCTGCTTGTCCAGCCTTAATAATGGTTTCGTCCTACTTTTTCCTAATTGGAGGTATAGTCTAATCATTTATGTACCTCTCAGATTGCTATCCCATCCTAAATAACAAGACTGATGGATCTACGCAATCTACTTTGTTGAAAAATGTTTAACAGTTGAATTAGCAGTTACCACTCTCATTGATTTATTATTCATTCACACATTACCATTTTTATTACCAGAGTAATATAGAGAAATTTTTCTAAAAAATTATACAAGATCAATTTCTGAAACCTTTTACAAACTCGTAACTTTTCTGTTTGTAACTTTCTATTTGTAACTTGTCTGATGTTACAAAACTTATATATTTTAAACGAAGTGGCGTCACAATACCCTGAGGTACCATCGCAAGATCAAAGTTAATTTCTTAATAATAAACTATTATATTAACCCTTTGCACTCGAAGCCGTTTTAACTAGAAAACCAAAGCATTTCTTCTGACCTAAGATATGTTCATTCTACATGAACTATTCCATCTTGTGTATACGGGATTTTTTACTGTTACTCGTCCTTACAACCGTTAAATTTTTATCAATTTCTTATATATAAAGATAGCGATGTTAAAATTCTTTTAAATAATAATGTGGCAATTTTGACTGGAGTCGCCACTCGATGGCCAAGGGTTAAACAAATTTTTTCCACAGATGTTTTCCGCTGAAGAGGGCCCCGGTGTCCTTTCAGTAAAAAACAATAAAGTTCGTTCGAATTAAAGAAGAAAAGCCTACATTTTTCGTGACTATTCCAAAGAAAAACTTCAAACTTCTATATACACGAATGATTAACAAGTTTCAGCACTTGAAACTGTCGAAATTCCTGTGTGACGGTTGCAAGCACAGATTAAGGAATCGGCAAGCATTTGTTGCGAGCGTAGCTTGTCTAAACAGTCATGCGAACTGTCAAACTTTTCGGGGAACAGGCGGTTTTAGGAAAGTCTTAAAAATTCCGTGACCCAAAGGAAAAAGTTCTGTGGAAAGTTGAGCGGGTATCGCGGCCACGTGTTACGATTTACGGTCGAAAGCGGGGTAAAGGGGAAAACATTAGCATCGCAGCCCGGATTTATTTTGTGCACGGACGGAAAATATCCTTGAGGCGAAATGTCAGAGCAGAGTAGAGGCTCGTTTGAATGCGCATATGTTTCGGAGGGAGCCCTCCGATTATTTCGATAAGGCTAGGTCGGCGAGAGGAGAACACGCTAAGATATTGACCGCCGCGGTATTGACCGTTGGCCACTTCTTGTAGCCAGCCCGTCGATTTATGCGGTTACACGGCCCTGGAAGATTATGAATTCTCGCCTGTGGCTTTCGCTTCTTTCCTCGGACGATTCTCGACTCGAACGATCACCTTTGATCGATTAAAACTTGTACGCGGTGCCTCTGCGATTTTCTTAATTCGAAGATCGCCTAGGGGTTCCGTACTTTCAATTTGCAAGGGTCGTTCACCCTCGGAGTGGACGCAGGTAGCTTAGCATCGGCCAATGTGGGAACTAGAGGCAGAAAACTTGCTTCATAGATTGTATGATAACACTATAATACGTGGTTCAGTTGATATCAAGTTTCAACTTCTGAACGGCGGGCACACAACCGTAACTAGGTCCGTGCGAATTTTAATAGGTTGTTGCATAGAAATATCCGATTTTGAACAGTGACGTTAAGTTTTGTTCAAATAGATTCGCTGATAATAGTGAACGCCATTTGAATGAACGTGTTTTGCCAGTAAATTTCTAGTTTCTTCGTTGTATCGCGGTAGACATTGAATTTGTTGGTCTTTTGCGTACTTCATTTTCAATAAACGAGTAACCTAAATCCACGTAATGTTATCGTGAATATATTGTTTTTGTACTGTCAAAGTAATCTTACGTTGACAATAAAGTACGCATTTAACGTTAAATAATATCGGTTTTATAAATTTATTCGTAACTGTTATAATTTTATTTTCTGGAATATATTTACATTTTGGTAAAAGTTGCTTAAAAGCAGTTTAGTGAAACAGTCTGCGGCCATGCTCGTTTTAAGAACATTTGTAACATGAAAATTGGCGATGAAGTGCGGTTTTGATGAATTCACGTTCTTTATTTTCGAGATTGTCATGTTTATTTCGGAGAAATCACGTTTCGACCAGAATCCACGTATCGTCATCGTCAGTACGTTGTTGTTTAACGCATATAAAAAGAGTGCACTGCAGTCGCAATTGGTTGACGTTGCAATAAAATTGATTTAGAAGTAAAATTATATTGATCTTTTTGATACCTCTCCAGTGGTAAAAATCGATTGATTTTATTAACTATAGGCTTCTCACTTTACAATGATCTTAAATAAATCTGTAGACTATAAAATGCATCGTAATATTTAGACATTACATAGGCAAACAATCTAATAGCTTTATTTAGTTACCAGAAAAACTAGAATTCGAATGAAACGTCTATAACTTTGGGTTAAAATCGACCCGACATTCGTTGTTCTAGGATTAACCCTTCGCGGATGAGGATTTTTTAACTCTAAATCTACCGAGCATTAAAATTGACTAGTATATAATAGTCTTATAAAAATTACGAGATTTTATTTATTTAAATTTTGTGCAATTTTTATTAGAATACATGATTGAATAGAGAAATCCATTCCATCGATTTCTGCAAAGGCAATTTTATAATTGCAATAATTGCAAAATAAAGAATCTGGAAAAGGCGCAAAAAAGAATTTGATCCGCTGTGATAGGTTTAGTGTTAAAATATTTGCTCTGCTCGGAAAGTTAGATCGTACATCAAAGTTTTCAGTTTTGGGAAAGACAATATATTTTTTTGATACTACATATAATTAAATTCTTTGTTTGCAACTTTAGCAATTAACATTGTTGACCTGACGTCACCAAGATGTGCGAAAATTATAGTTTGTTTTAGTCGTGTGTAATACGCAGGACACAGTTGTAGAATTGAATGCAGAGGGCAGAAATTGCGGGGGATGATTGCGGTTATTCGAGAGTGATTAGCTTTTGGAGCTGACCTTAAGTAGCCGTATTTCTCGGAGGGCAATTTTCCGTATGAGGGGATCATCCTCTGTTTGTTGGAATTTTTTTACAGCTACTAATTTTCCAGTTTGCCGATCTCTGCACTGGAAGACGACACCATAGCTACCCTCCCCAAGTCGCGCCAGCCGTTCGTATCGCTCCATCGCCTTGCTTGGAGCGCGTGACCTGCAAACATACAAAATTCCCATGAGTCTATCTAGAAAAATACTAATTTGCTAACAGCCTAATAACCTCCACTTATGTTACTATACCTGAATCTATTAAATCTAAAATAACATAAGCTTTGACGATGATTAACATAGGTTCTCATTTTAATATCGTTATTAATGAGCTGTTGGTAAAATGCAAATTTAAAATCCTGCTAATATCTCAACATATTTCGATTCTCCCATTGTGTTAATAGATTTGAATATTTTGTAGCAATAATCAATTTTTTCACATTCACGTGGGTTCATAGTTTACTGTGAAACAAGTCCAGTAGCTAATAAGGAATGATAGATTAGTCATTAAGTTATTTATATATTAGCAATTAAAGTTTCATTCGATGGTAATGGAATCGCTGCTTAAAAATGGAAGAAGATCCTCGTTTACGGTGTCAGTATAATAATCGGTACAAAAAATTTGACACAGATATGAGGCCGACGAGGATGCTATCTCTATGCATCGCGACATGCAAATGCACGCAAGTTTCCATTGAAGTATAATAACAATCTCTCGATTCATATATCACAATTGTTATGTCATGTGATCGATTATGAATTAGTTATTAAGACTTCAGTGAAAAACGTATATTTGTCTACAATAAAATAATACGAACGTTTTGAATGACATAAATTCTACGAAATCAGTCAAACATCTACATTATCCAGCTAATTATTTCTTTGATGATACTGAACAATCATTTCAGTTATATCTTTGCCCACTACTGGAAAAATATTTTTAATAATCTTCGTCATGGTGTTATCATAATCTACTTTAATCGCGTACTTCAGATATCGAATATTATCGTTAAACAGTGTTCGTTTTATATGAAAAATTAAGTTAGAAATGTGAAGAGACGAGCTGAAATTAATTGACACATACGATACGTATGCATCACGCATGCAAAAATTGAAAACAGTAAGCAATGATAAAAAATGTTAATCAAATTTTATTACGTTGCTTGCGCGCGCGAACAAAATAAACTAATAACAGATTATGCAATACTACATTGTAGGATTATTTTAAAAACAAATTATCTTATCAGAGCTAGCGTAATAACTCAAGTGCTTGATAATCTGACCGCAGATAAGTATCATTGCTGATCTATTAAAACTCGGTATAGAAAAATATTTAAAGCAGTGTTACAAAATTTATATTTTATGTCTAGAATATAACGTAATTCCTAACAGCCATAATACATGACGGTAACGATCCTGATCCACAGCAATGATAAAAGATTATATAAAATTGTTATAAATCATGATCGAGATAAGCACAACCACTGTCAATTTCTTTTTCTTTCTTATAAGTGACTTATTGTCCAAGTCCGATAAAATTCACCGGTGATTATCTGAATATTAGTACGGACTATAATCACAGAGTTCACGCGATTTTTACACGACCATAAAATAATTTTAGAGGAAAGAACACTATCGGAAGTCGACAATATTATTCCACAAATTTTTAAACATCAAGAAATGTTCAGCGACACAAAAACGAAGTTTCATGTTCACCAAGTTGCTCGATTCGAGGACGCAGTATGTCTGCAATTGTTAATTGATTGTTAAAGGGAGTTCGAGACGAGGTTTGGGGTTTGTACCCACTTTTTATACTTGGCGAGGCATGGCAAGGAGGTGAACTGCTGCGTAAAGAGCATGCTATCGCGTTAAAGGCTGCAGACCAAACTGTTTGCACCCTCGACGATGACCAAGGGTCAAGCTCCCCTGTGGCTTTCGCTTTATTTGAATTGGAACCCGGCGCAGGCGCTCTTCAATCGCAATAATGTCCGGCTAATATAAAAATTTGATGTGACCCACCCTGTATTAAGCCAACTATTGTTCCTGGAAGAATTACGAATGAGATTCCTTCAGATTTATTTATGACGTTCGTTTTATTGGGCAATCACCTGAGAACCGTGCGTCATAAATCAAACGTTGCAGCACTGGCTTCGAAAGAATGCATAACACGGTTCTTTATCGGCTCGCATGCTTCGTTTGCGTTTTTGTAGAAGCTGCGGCACATATATTCCTGAATAATTACCGAAAAATTTATCACGTCATTTCGGCAGTAATACTAGCCTGCTAATCTTTTGTTGCCCGAACTGATATACGAAGAGGTAATTTGCAATTCAAATGTCTGTGCATATCTACTCGATTTTACTTTGTAAACTGGTTAGAGACGTTTCTACAGTAAAAAGAGACGAAAAAAGTATGAATTTTAATTATATATCTTCATTCGTTAAATGTACACAGAACGGGACGAGTAGAAAAAGTACAGAGTCGTTGCCTTTACTGAAAACCGAATAATTTGAAATAGTTCGAACTTGTTTCTCGAAGTCGAGTTACAAAAGTGTAGTACGGGAATTTTATTTGAAGTAATTGAATCTGTTTTTGAAAATATAAATACGTAAACCGTGATAAGTAAAATTTATTTGCTAAAGTGTAATATAGATCTGGAAGGTATAGTTTTAAAAATTTTTATTGGAACGGAAGATTGCTTAATTAATTATATTAACGAACTGCGAATATCGTTGAGTGTAAAACTCGTACAAATGCGAAGTAGATTAACCCTTTGCGTGACAAAGATTTCGCACAGAATCTACTAAATACATATTATTAATTTCCTCTAAGTCAAAATAAAATTCTACTTTGTTGTTGGCGATATAGAGCCATCGTAGAATTAATTTCTCAGAAAGACTATAGAACTTCGCAAAGAAGTAAACTGTATAAATAAATCACCGTTTTTGTATCGAGTTCCTCCAGAATATTTCTCAGAAACATTAGTGTGCGTAAGACAGTGTTAATCCACTGAACAGCTTACCAAAGTGACACGTGCTGGCCATAGTTTGCGAATTTTAAGTAGTTGACCATGTCGACTCAACTGATGCGAACGTGAGTGATCCACCATGCTCGATGCTTTTGAAATTTTCATACGGGATTGATTGCGGTGGACGAACAACGTCGAAAATTTAAAGAGAAACGCGACGAATTGAAAGTTCTAAATCGACGAAAAGCGCATCACGGCCGTTTAGGGGTTAACGATGTTGATTAAAAACGTTATCGTCGATCCCTGTGATTACGTTATACTGAACTGTCAGCTAATTTCATTACCCAACTTGAAAATCATCGATTACAAATTATGGTTACAGTATTGCAATGCAATAATATCGTTAAACCGCATTTTCAAGTAGCTTTTCATGAAAATTTGAATTGAGCAGCACTAATCATGTGATTAGTGTAGAACATCGTGTTGGGAAATTGGATTTAGGATTTGATCGATCAGACTACTTGTCATAAGATATTTCTTTCGTTTCGCCACACTTGCGTGATAGACAAGATGGCATTTTAGCCGCAGAAGTGAATGATTCAGGCTACTTGAAAAATAATACAGCGAATAGCACCGCTGTTATTGGCATTAAAGTATTCGCGTGATATAGGCGAGTGAAAAGTAATGGGGTTGATTTAGCTAGGTACCTTGGAATTGGGTCTTAAATTGCATTGCTTATTATCGTGACCTTTTTCTACGTAGGCGGAACTCTAGTGCACACGTTATAGAATTTATTATTGCAATTCTAATGTGATCAGAAATATAGAAGTCGGAGAAATGCGTGCCACTTACGTGGTTCATTAATGCAACGTAAATCGTTGAATTTAAACCACCACTAAGAATTATTTAAGAAATTAGCATCCTAAGAAGTGACTATAGTCTTTTTAGAATTATTTCAGAAAGTTTCTATTGCAATTTTTAAGACAAACAGAAACGTAGAAATCGAATGGACGTATACCATTTGTTTAATTTATGAATGCTAAGGAATTGTTTAAGAAATTAACTCAAAAATTAAATATAATCCCCTAAGAATTATTTAAGAAATTAGCGTCCTAAGAATTGACTATAGTCTTCTTAGAATTATTTCAGAAAGTTTCTATTGTAATTTTTAAGACAAACAGAAACGTAGAAATCGAATGGACGTATATCATTTGTTTAATTTATGAATGCTAAGGAATTGTTTAAGAAATTAACTCCTTAAAAATTAGATATAGCCCCTAAGAACTTTAAGAAATTAGCATCCTAAGAATTTACTATAGTTCCTTAAGATCTATTTAAAAAATTAACCCCCTAAGAACTGTGTAAGAAATTAACTCCTTAAAAATTGACTATAGTCCTCTAACAACTGTTAAAAAAATTAATCCCCTAAAAATGAACTATAGCACTCTAAGAGCTATTTAAGAGATTTAAAGTATTTTAGAAATTTTCTATTACAATTCGTGGCAATACGTGGCACTTGTTTGGTTTATTAATAGCAACAAAATAATTGAATTTGAATCACCATTTTTTTTATTTCTTTCTAGTCTCCTAAGAATTATTTAAGAAATTAATCTGTAGGAATTAATTGACAGTGTACGCGTCATTGTTTAACACTCTGACAACTAAAGTCAAGTGTATAGTTATTATCCATCATGTTTCAGACCTGTGTGTAAAGCGTAGCTTCCAAATCAGTTCTCTCGATTCTAACAGGTGTACAATGTGAAAGTGTTCGCTGTCCACGAAAATTTATACTTACAATAATCCAATGATGACATCCATTGACTTTAAATGACGACAGAACCTTGTCATGGCACATACCGAACCGAACTAAATGTGGTGAAATACTATTTTGCAAATGTCCTCTTGATTATTGACAATCGATATCACACTACTATGCTGTTCGCATTCGAATGATGACCGTGAACGGGGTTATAATATTCTTGGCGTCGTAGCTAAGCATAGGTGGGGGTGGCAAAACTCACAGAACTTCCGGTTGAGTTTAGTGAACTCTCCAAATTCTTGTGGTCTTTAATTTTAGACGCTGACGTAATTAGCGACACTTGCAAGCAATATTTAATCGCACTTACCACCACCAAAATAGAAATTCGTATGAATACGTATTTCTAAATATTTCTTTATGCAATTTGTTTATATTGCTTGTCAAACTGCCGAGACTTTAACGTGAACGATATTATTGGACGAAAATGAAAACTCGAATGATTAATGAAAATTCTTTTAATCCACGTTTTCAGCTTCGACTTTATTTTAACGAAATTGTGCATTGTATTTTATTGAAGATGTCTGCGGCGTTGGACCTTTTCTCGGAAAAAACTAGATGCCAGATATAAAACGTGAAAGCAATATTTAAATAATTAATTCTTTGATCGTCGTATCTTGCCTGCTACATCAGAAAAATCGATCGTGTCAAATGACGCACATTTACGCGAAAACAACTTGTAACTTCGACACTTACAGACCATGTTTCGAACTATTATAGTTCTCTTTATTTTTGCTGTACTTCATCTTTAATGCACAATATTTTCTGTTGTCATTATTAACTATGTATTATCGTGACTGATGTTCGATCAATAATTGCAGAAATAAATATTTTTATTTATTTAATTCACAGAAGAATTCAAACTACCAATATAAACAATATTAAAATTCTCCTGTTTATGTTTTCATGAAATTTACGGTGAAATGTTTTTCTTTTCGCTGGTGGATGTATTTATTTCGGTAGATATATAGTAATTGATGACGTACAATGTATACGTTGCAGTTTGCGTGATGAAACTGAGTAGCAAAAATCGATCAGTTCAATTCAATGTCAAAGTCGTACATTCTTCAAAGAATTATGCTTCAATTTCCAGTATCCGTGTCACTGAATTACATTCAAAACTCTTGTGATTTTATTATTTCAAGAAACATTTAGAAACTAGAATGAAATAAATTTGTAAAAATTCGGTCGAAGTAAAAATAACAATTTTAAAAGCGATTTAAGAAATATCCAATTTTGCTGTTAACGTTATTTATAAAATTTTTATACGTGCATTTTGCAATGCAACAATTTTAATGTACACAAACAACTTTTGCCACTTTCCATTGAATAACATTCTGAATAAACAAAAGAAATCTTTACATAATAGAAGTGTTTTAACACATTTTTCACTGCAAAATATCACCCTAATTTTTTACAATAAAATAAAACTAAATAGTGCAGGATGTTTTAAACACTACTTGCGAGGTTAGTTTCCACGTTCAAAACTTTTCACACGAACCTAATATCCTTCTCGTATTTTTGTACTTCATCGTAAAAATCGTAAAAATAAAAATGAATGACATTAACAAACGGGATTACTTCTAACACACTTTTCCATTTTCACTTTACACGTCTGTTATGTTGCTTGCATATTCTATACACTGCACACATGATAAATTAAAAATCCACTGTGTACATTACAAAAAAATGATACTACGTAAAAAAACTCGTAAGAAATGTTGCTGTAAATATTTGGATCAACATCGAGGCGTGTTATCGCTAATTGATCAGATGCGATTAAAGATGAAGCCCGAATTTTATTCGTACCAATACTGTATTTTAGTTTTAACGTCCGCTATGTTATTTTTCAATGAAGAAATTACGAAATTCTTTTTTTCATGGGATATCGCAACAAGCAGTACGGTAAAAGGGCGATTGTTTACCTTGGTAGCAGAGGTAGGGTGCTACCCAAGAGCCAGAGCTTTCTGTCTTGGAGCCATTTGTCCATGCGAATATTTCTCACAAAAGTTTCGCTTGACGGACGGTATTCGTAAGATGCATCGTCGAGAACTTCACTCTAACTTTCGTTGATCGCGTCTGACCGAACGGCATTATTGACAGACTAGCTTGCGGTAATCATTATCAACAACACCCACGTTTCGCCAGTGAATCGTTTGATTAGACGTTCCGAACCATTTGTTTAACAACGTCACGGAGCTGATCGATAGTTCTAGCAGATGCTCTGCCAGACGGGAATAACTATACCCGTCAATACGTTTGCAACAGTTCGGTGGATATCGAAACATTTCACTTATTGGAAATTGTTGGGGTTGGGCGATCACAAAAATGGGGAGAGTTAAATTGCATTCGGCCATTTTTATAACCTGTTTACCAGTAATGTTCGATGCACCGAAATCATTTTTAATAATATTTCAGACATGCAACTTCTTACTGGAATTTTTTCGGACGTTTGTTTAAACCCCAACTGTTTATTCAAGTTTTCGTAGAATAATTTGAGAGATGGAAAATTAATCTGACATTTATTCGTTTCACGTTTGAGGTTTTTAATGAGAGGATTTTTTTTATTGAATTCTTTCAATTTGTTGTTATAGTTTGATTTTTTTGTAACCGAGGTTATTGTAAACGTGAAAGCAGTGTATGCAATGGTCAATGTGGATTTTGGAGATTCTTTTTGCTGTTTTAAGTAATTTTTGATCGATATTTGTAGAAGTTTGCAGTGGAAAAGGAGAAATACATACTGTAGCAGTTATCATGGTTTATTTTACACAGAATTACATGTCACTTGTACGGTTCCCTTTACACAAATATACAGAACATGTGTGCGTTAATTATTGCCTGGTCCCTGCTTTTGCAAGAACGAAATGTCTCATATTTTACAAGGTACAATGAAATTGTAAATTTCCGATAGACTTTGATAGATATAACAATTTAAAGTGTCTCTTAACACTGTTGCGACCGATGACAATTAAATCTTTACATTGTCCTTAAAAGAATTGTAAAAAAATTAGGTTATCGACCATCTACAACTGTTTTATACCATTGGAAAGTATTTCGCGTCGTTTGTCGACACTGTCGGCCATTTTAGCGTCGAAGAAGCGGGAAATGTTTCAAATTTAAAATACTTTACTGCTATACGAAAAAATAGTCGGTTATTTATTAACATACTCTCAGAATAATTATAACACTACCGAATTGTAATCTCACATCTTCGATTACCACGTTTGTATTCGCAAAAACGTAACATCATGACAGTGGTCGCGAAAGTGTTAGCAAGTATACTGCTACTCTCTGTAAGAAATATCGAACAACTTTAATTTCGTCGAATACTATTGTTAAATTTTTGCAATTCAATAGTACGCACGTTTCATGCATAAAATTATTTACACTAATCAATCGGAACACAATCGTTTCACGCTATTTAACAGTTTTTACATTGTCAACGAAATCCCTACAGAACAGTCGATTCGCCGCTTAATTTAAATTTATACATGAACGTCTCTGTGGCAGTTTTTCTCGTTTTTTTTTTTTTGTTCAATAATGATATTGCCTCGGCAATAAATGATATACATATTCGATGTACGAACTCGATAAAAAGGCTCGCGTTGCCAAGTTCGTTGCACTGTATAATCATAACTGCGTTAAAACTGCGTCAGTATCAAGTCGCGAAAATAAAATAGAAAATCATGTAGAAAAGTATAGAAACAGGTTTTGTACGATTTTAACAAGTTGTCTGCCTAGTGAATAATTGCAGGTTTCATCGTTAACGTAACTTTGCTTCACTGTAACATTTACCATTTGTAAAAGTGTAGCCTTATTAACAGAAACTAAAGTTATTTACCGTAAAATGGAATAATTTTTACTTGTAACTCGATGGCATTTGTTCGTTTGCTGTTCATGGCAATGCGGATTGTCTAAAATATGGCATTCAACAAAATTTGATATGGCTTTTATTTTGTTTGGACATTGGCAGCGCTTAACCCTTTGCACTCGAAGCTATTTTCACTTCAGAAACCAATTTTTTCTGACCTAGAATATTTTCATTTTACATTTTCGTTCTTTTACTGTTATTCGTCATTAAAACGTTGAAATTGTTATCAATTTCTTATTTGCAAACATAGTGACGTAAAAATTGTTTTAAACAATAATGTGGCAAACTTTTAGTAGTACCTTGGAATCACCATTCGAGTGTCAAGGGTTAACAGGGTGGATTTACGTTTATTTGTCCGCGGGCTCTGTAAATTAGACCGTAAAAATGAACGCTTGCGTAAATATCCGTAATTTCGATATTAATGATGCCAAGGAGCCAACGGAACCACTATGGCAGTCAACGTGTTAAGCGAATCTGTTGAGAAACGAGAAGGCACAAGTGTCGAAGACTTCTCAAACGCTTTTGGCATTTCTTTGGATACCAGCCGACGGTTTAGGCTTTTCCGATTCGTGTGCTTCGCCTTTGACAGTGAACGTAACATAATATTTCTTTGTGCGATCCAGTCTTTCAGCTGGAAGAGCTATTATTTGTTTCTCCTCTCCGTGCGTTACTTCCACCTGTAAAAAAACAGTAACAATTAATTTCTGTTTCTTAAGAAGTGCATGAATTCTAAGTAACATTGGTATTTAATACTAATTTTGCTAATATTAACTCAAGGGACGCGAGTGCAAGATAGAATTTTCATTCCCCTTCGACATGATTAAAAAGTTACCGTCATTTGGCCCTTTCCACGGCTCTCTATCTTCGGAAGAAGATCTGCTGGTTCTTGGCCGCCTCCACCTACTGCAATTATAATCTACAATCACAATAGGGTAACTGACTCCTTTTGAAAATCATCTTTATTGAATTCCCCTTTTCAGAACTCCATTTCCTTGTTAAAATTTAAGGTACCATATTCCATCGTTAGGCTGTTTAGAAATATGTTTGAGAACGTCGGACGTGGAATTCTGAAATCCATTTGTTGTTAAGTACACTGTAAAAACGTACGGTATGTGTACACGGGGAAAGAAGTGTACGCGCTTGTTGCATGATGACAGCGATGAGTTTTCTGGGTACACTGTTTCGCTTCTGTGCAGAAGTCTGGGGTGGCTGGTCTTTTTTGAAGTTTCCTCAGTTGGTCGTACAGAAACGTTTCAAAGTGCCTGTTCAAATATATTCATTGTACTCTTTTCCTATTTACCGCAAATTATAGGTCATAATAAAATTTTAATGTCAGCTCAAGATTGTCTACTTTAAAATTTCAACGCTCGATAAAAATTGCTCAATGCTATAATAAACTATGGACAATTGTATGTCGAACAACCTGAAGGTTAGGGGTTGGTCGTATTTTGCCACGCCGAGGGTTGGTCCAGACATTCCCGCTTTGTGGAAGGCATCGACCTAAAAGGATAAATAAAAATATTCTTTACCAATTCTAACAATAAATATGACTACTTAATGTATAATCACTGTAAGAATATACAGGGTGTCCCAGGGTTTAAAGATCAAATTTTGTCAGTATATTGTGTAAACATATGTCACACAGAGCTCCATTAAAAAGTTATAGTAAAATTACGGAATTCAAGTAATGTAGAAATAATTCTCTTAGCCACAAAGATTGCCACTCAACTTTTATTCGTGAGGAACTTTGAAAGATAAAGCGTATCAAATACGAATAAATTCACATAATAACTTAATACAGAAGATTAATAATGCATTCAATGAAATGAAACAGAATAGAAACTAAAATCGCACAGTTATAAATTCAGACACTTGAAAGACTGTCTTATAAATTCAGACACTTGAAAGGCTGCCTTATAAAGGCAGACACTTTCAAATGGATAATTAATGAAATTAATTAACTCTGGAAATGACGATGTCAAGTGGTAAATACATTGATCTATTCGAGCCAATGCTCGCAGTAACAGCAAGTCAGTTACTATTCCTATATTAGTTGAACTCTGTAATTTTGTTATAACTTTTTAATAATTAATTAAAAAACTATTTTTACATAACAGTTACTTCTTATTTAGTGCCACAGAATATATTGACAAAGCTTGACCCTTAAACCCTGGGATACTATATATACTAGTTCTTCTAAAGAATCAGATTAAGAATGAATACTCTTTATAATCAGTCTTTGAGTTCAATCAGACTCCCTTATAATTGTATCATCTGCGATCGTATACTGTTCATCCATTACATATATTGATCTATTTTGATTTCACCACAAAAATGAGTACCTGTCTCTTAACTAGAACATGCTCGTTTGCTCTCCCATGCCGTATCTGCAGCCTCTTCAGCTCCATTAATTGGAAAAAAATCTTTCTCTCCAGATGATATCGTCGTAGACTGATCTGTACGTCCCTTGTGATGGTCTCCATGTTCAGAGCCTGTTGTTTATCACTGATAGGGCAACACTTCATGATTCTTCTTCTTGGTATCCTTGATACTCTTGGACTCGGTTCGATTCCGCTGTCTCTACCGCCACTGTCGCGACGCTGTTTCCCTTGCAATCGACTTGTTCTACTTTCTTCAGGACTTCGTATTCTTGTTACTCGTGTGCGAGTGCTCGATTGCACCTGGTCAGGTGAAAAATAATTGATTACGGTTAAACGGAGCTTACAATGTTCTACGCAACTGTATTACCATTCAATTTAAATTCAACAAAAATTAACCCTTCATTTTTCGTTTTCTCTAAACAATTTTGGAACTTGTGACAATTTTATGCAATCAAGCAACGATCATAGTTTATTCGAAAAAAATGTAAATAGATTGCTTGTGTTTCTTTGATTCTATCTTTAATTCTTTGATTTCTTGTTTTTTTTCATTTGATAAAAATGTTACAGTATTAGTACAATAATTGCTTTTTTGTTAAAAATTATTTCTCACTCAAGGCAAAGTGTCAGTATCCTCGAGCCTACAATGTTCTACACAACTAAATTACCATTCAATTTAAAACGAACAAAATTAACCCTTCAGTACCCATTTTTCATTTTCTCTAAACGTTTTTGAAACTTCTGAACTAATCCTTTCTTCACTCGCAACAATTTTACGCAATTCAGCAACGATTTTGTTACGTACAAGAATATCAGAGTTTACTCGAAGAAATGAAATAGATTGCTTGTATTCTTTTCGATCCACGCACCGAAGAGTTAATTCGATAAGAATGTTCTAGTAACGGTATAATAATGGCTTCTTTGTTGAAAATTGTTTCTCACTTGAGGCAAAGTGTCAGCATCCTCAGACCTGCCATCGTGACCCACCCGAGACATCTCTTCCTCACTCGTGCTGGGCAAAACTCTCACTACTCCTATCTCGTTATCCTCTTCAAGCTCTGTCTCATGCTCGTCATCCTCTCCAATCACCTCTCTGAGCTCCTTCGCAATTTCTTCGTCCTCGTCATCCCACTCAGGACTCTCGATGACCGCAACTATGGCGCTTCTATCAGGAGATCGTTCTTCCGAGCTCTCGAACAGACACTTCTTAGACCTCGAAGACGATCTTCCTGTAGTTCTTACTTTTCCAGTTGAGGGTCTCGATCGTCTCATCTGAGCCGACTTCGGGGAACTCGAAGAACTCTCATCGATGTATCGGAAGCTTTCTTTTTCTGTGTAAAATTGAAATTTCTTAGTAACATCAACCATAATTATTGTAACGTAATCACATAATTAGACAGCAACAAACCAACAACAAAACAGTTTGTGAAACATTTTGATCAGCCTAATTGATTAAACATTTTTCGATCAATATCAATATCCTTCTAAATTGATAAATATCACATGTCCTACTAAATCAATAAATATTACACTTTTTATTATATTGATAAATCTTATACTTCCAACTAAGTTGATAAATATTATTCGTCTTACTAAATTGATAAATATTATACTTTCTATTATATTGATAAATATTATAATTCCATCTAAATTGTTAACACGTTAAGCGCCACGCCGAATTTCTGTACCGTTCCGTTCAAGCCACGGTTAGCCGTCAGGCGGGCCGCTCGCCGATAGACGAATCAGAGTATAAACAGTCGGGTAACGTAACGCGCGCCGCGACAGCAGAACGAAAAATGTGTCGCCGGTTCGTAGGGACCGACGAGGCCTGCTTAACGTGTTAAGCAGAACTCTCAAAATCTAGGCTAGCATATCAGGGGACTTCAGGAAGCTACCTTTTATCAACCCCATTTTTCCCATTTTCGCCATTGATCGCCCCGAAATTTCAAAGTCCCGCCACGGCTGCAATTCGATTCCGATCGCCCTGAAAATTGCCATACACTCTGACCGCGTGTCTAGAAACGTGTAGCCATAATTACAAAAGAATCGGAGACCTAAAGATTTTTCGCGATTTTAAGAAGGGGGTTACCTTCAATATTTAGCGATTTTGTGGCAATATTTGGCAAATCTTTGAAGTCGTGCCCCGGCCAAACTATTAGAGCTATCGTCATGATTCCACCGACAAAATCTTCCCCAGACCTTCCTCTTTAAATATGTTACTCAATATCGAGGCCAGCATTTCAGGGAAATCCAGGGGGCTTCGTTTTATCAACACCAATTTTTCCCATTTTCGCGATGGACGCTCCGAAATTTCAAAGTCGTGCCACGACTGCAATTCGATTCCGATCGAGCTAAAATTTGGCATACACTTTGCCTACCCATCTAGAAACGTGTAACCAAAATTACACAAGAATCGGAGACCTAAAGATTTTTCGCGATTTTAAGAAGGGGGTTACCTTCAATATTTAGCGATTTTGTGGCTATATTTGGCAAATCTTTGAAGTCGTGCCCTGGCCAAACTATTAGAGCTATCGACATGAGACAAACGCGAAAATCTTCCTCAAACCTTCCTCTTTAAGAAGAGCTCCCACAATCTAGGCTAGCATTTCAGGGAAATCCAGGGGGCTTCGTTTTATCAACCCTAATTTTTCACATTTTCGCGATTGATCGCCCCGACATTTCAAAGTCGCGCCACGGCAGCAATTCGATTCCGATCGAGCTGAAAATTGCCATACACTCTGACCGCGCGTCTAGAAACGTGTTGCCAAAATTACAAAAGAATCGGAGACCTAAAGATTTTTCACGATTTTAAGAAGGGGGTTACCTTCAATATTTAGCGATTTTGTGGCAATATTTGGCAAATCTTTGAAGTCGTGCCCCGGCCAAACTATTAGAGCTATCGACATGAATCCAACGGGAAAATCTTCCTCAAACCTTCCTCTTTAAGAAGAGCTCCCACAATTTAGGCTAGCATTTCAGGGAAATCCAGGGAGCTTCGTTTTATCAACCCTAATTTTTTCCATTTTCGCGATTGATCGCACCGAAAGTTCAAAGTCGCGCCACGGCTGCAATTCGATTCCGATCGAGCTAAAATTTGGCATACACACTGCCTACCCATCTAGAAACGTGTAACCAAAATTACACAAGAATCGGAGACCTAAAGATTTTTCACGATTTTAAGAAGGGGGTTACCTTCAATATTTAGCGATTTTGTGGCAATATTTGGCAAATCTTTGAAGTCGTGCCCCGGCCAAACTATTAGAGCTATCGACATGAATCCAACGGGAAAATCTTCCTCAAACCTTCCTCTTTAAGAAGAGCTCCCACAATCTAGGCTAGCATTTCAGGGAAATTCAGGGGGCTTCGTTTTATCAACCCTAATTTTTCCCATTTTCGCGATTGATCGCCCCGACATTTCAAAGTCGCGCCACGGCTGCAATTCGATTCCGATCGAGCTGAAAATTGCCATACACTCTGACCGCGCGTCTAGAAACGTGTTGCCAAAATTACAAAAGAATCGGAGACCTAAAGATTTTTCACGATTTTAAGAAGGGGGTCACCTTCAATATTTAGC
>CM052083.1:10573415-10591818 GCA_028453745.1 Agapostemon virescens | reverse complement strand
TACCTTCAATATTTAGCGATTTTGTGGCAATATTTGGCAAATCTTTGAAGTCGTGCCCCGGCCAAACTATTAGAGCTATCGACATGAGACAAACGCGAAAATCTTCCTCAAACCTTCCTCTTTAAGAAGAGCTCCCACAATCTAGGCTAGCATTTCAGGGAAATTCAGGGGGCTTCGTTTTATCAACCCTAATTTTTCCCATTTTCGCGATTGATCGCCCCGACATTTCAAAGTCGCGCCACGGCTGCAATTCGATTCCGATCGACCTAAAAATTGCCATACACTCTGACCGTGCGTCTAGAAACGTGTTCCCAAAATTACAAAAGAATCGGAGACCTAAAGATTTTTCGCGATTTTAAGAAGGGGGTCACCTTCAATATTTAGCAATATTTGCCAATATTTGGCAAATCTTTGAAGTCGTGCCCCGGCCAAACTATTAGAGCTATCGACATGGTTCAAACGCTAAAATCTTCCCCAGACCTTCCTCTTTAACACGTTAAGCGCCATGCCGAATTTCTGTGCCGTTCCGTTCAAGCCACTGTTAGCCGTCAGGCGGGCCTTGCCGGTCCGCTCGCCGATAGACGAATCAGAGTATAAACAGTCGGGTAACGTAACTCGCACCGCGATAGCAGAACGAAAAATCTGTCGCTGGTCCGTAGGGACCGACGGGGCCTGAACGTGTTAAATGTTATTCATCTTACTAAATTGATAAATATTATACTTTTTATTATATTGATAAATATTATACTTCCAACAAAATTGATAAATGTTATTCGTCTTACTAAATTGAGAAATATTGCTGGTCGTATTAAATTGATAAATCTTATACATTCTATCAAATCGATTAATATCATAAATTCTATTAAATTAATAAATATTAAATGTTCTACTATATTGGTAAATATTTTACATTCTAAATTGATAAACATTGTACATCCGACTATATTGGTAAATGTTTTACATCCTAAATTCATAAATAATTTTCTAATGCTCACCTGAACCCAAAGTATCCTCGATAGACAATTTCTTGCTTTTCTTAGCGTCTTCAGTCTCGGTCGCCTGATCCTCCAAGTTCGGTTTCGTCGGCGACGACACCTCAATCGGTTCCTCTTCGCCCGACAGTTTCCTCTTCGTGGCAACCGGTGTATCGACGCTCGAAGATCGAACATCAGCTTCTTCCATCAACGCCGAATCCCTCGATGCCGAGGAAAAATCCACAGACTTTCCTCTCGCTGAATCCGCTTGCTCTTTATCATCCGAAGACTCCTTCCTCGAATCCGCCGTCAAAAGGACATCCGTCTCTTTCGTTGGACTCTCAGTAGTCCTCGTCTGCATTTTTGGCAACTGCGAAGCTTCCTCTGCAGCCTCTTGACTAGTTTTCTCCGACGACGACTTCGACAAACTCTTTTTCGAGTCCCGTTTTTTGAATTCTCTCCTTTTGCGGCTGCTCTTTTGCGGACTTCCGCTTTCGCTCGACTGTCTCGAAGAAGATTTCGATTTCCTTTCGTCTACAGAGGGTCTTCTTTTCACACTGTCCCTTCTAGCTTTCGATCGAGTCGCAGTCTCATCGGCCGTCGATTTCTTTTCTTCTTCGTCCGACGGAGGAATGTCTTCCACAGCTGTCCTTGGCGTGGAGTCTCCTTTTTGTGAATCTCTCGTGAGACTCCCCGATCTGCTCGTCTGCTCAGATTCTTCGTGCTCGTCCTTGGATGTCCTACCAGACGTGTCGATTTTCTCGTCTACGGATTTAGGCGTCGTTTCCTCAGATTTATCCTCTTCGTGCTCGGTCTCCGATCGCCGATATTCTTTCTGGGTGTCCAGCGTGGGACTTTCCGTCTCAGTTGTCGTGCGTGCGTCTAACCTGCCTAGAAATAGGACTCTACAGAAAGTTTACAGAGAAGTCCCGCGAAATATGATTTTAGAACCGTGCATCGAGTAGAGAAAAACTACACCGAGACTGAAAGATGTTGCAGCAATGTTTCCATCTTATATCGAGGTAATATCCATAATCGAGGTTCCAATATAATCGCTTATGAAACGAAGAAATATCATCCAATCTAGGTCGTGTTGGGTATCATCTCAACCGGTAAAGTGTGAGAAATCATCGCTACTTATTTCTTTTTATCGTTTTAAATTTCATCTACTCAGTTTCGTTATAAATGCATAAAACCCGCAGTCTAAACGTTACTATTAACAAGAAGTAGAATTAGCAAGTCACGATCAGACGCTTCAACTGATCTCTGTTCAATAGCACGCGCAGCTGACAAATCTTCGAAAACGAAGTCTCCAACGCAATTTTGTCGTTCTTGCTTCTCGTATTATTTTTAGCTGCACTCTCTACCTAACTGGCTTCACCCGATTCGTACCGCGAATTTCAGCCCACGTTGTATATCGAAATTATTTCGTTTAGAGTCTTACCTATCTCGTCTCCGGCTCGTTCTTTACTTTCTTCCTTTCCCTCGGTCGACGGCTTATCCTGATCGTCATGTTCGTCCTTTTTAGTCCCATCGTCCTTCGCTTCGTTCTCGCCCCTGCTTTTCCTTCTTTCGTTCTCTCGTTGCGTTTTCTCCTGCGTGATCTGTTGCCTCATCTCCTCCACGTCCTTCTTCAAGCTAGCTGCCTTGGTCACGAGACTGCTGCCAGACTCGCTGCTGTGATCCACGATGTCATCCACCTTGCTACCGATGGATCCACTCTCCCTGGTCACCTGCTCCGTCTCTATTATCTCCGTTCTTAACCTATCATCGAAAGTAACCTCCTTGGAGGTCTCTAATAAAGATTTAGGCGTGTCCGGAGGCTGATCCTTGTGCACCATGGCAGTCACCACAACACGTTCAACAGTCTCCTGACTCGTACTATCGGTTATGTCCCTGCGGTATCGACTTTCGATAATTTTCTCCTGGCCCTCCTTGTCTTCGTCG
Organism: Agapostemon virescens; assembly: GCA_028453745.1. NCBI lineage: Eukaryota > Metazoa > Arthropoda > Insecta > Hymenoptera > Halictidae > Agapostemon > Agapostemon virescens. The sequence continues at coordinate 10,588,897 of CM052083.1, read as the reverse complement.
ATCGAAGTCCTCGGCGTGGCTCCTTCGCGAGACTCGGACTCTTTCAAGCCTTTATCAGAGGATTGCATCCGATCGGTCGTGCTGTCGCCATTATTGGACGTCTTCGACCTACTGGCGTTCAATTTTCTTCTGGTGCTTCTGTGCGTTTTCGTGAACTTCGTTTCCTTTGAACTTTCCCTCGGCGTTTTCGATCTTCTCCCGGATACAACCTTCTCGCATTTCTTTTCCAGAGATCGTTTCACGACGACCACCTCCAGACTGTCGTCACTCACCGTCTCCTCCTCGTCGTCCTCTTTTCTCGGCTCTTCTCTGTCCCCGTTGCTTTTGTCCGTTTTGCTGTCCTCCTTTTGCTTCTCAGACTTTTTTCTAGTTTGATCACCGGTTGGCTCACAGCTCTCCGTGTCTATGGAGGACTCGCTGGAGTCGTGTTTCGATTTAGCAGACCGCTTTTTACTGCGTCTTCTTCGTGCCTTTTGGTCCGTGTCGTCTTCGTCGTAGCTAAAAATAGCAAATTAATTAGAGAAGAATAATTAGTGCTCGACTGTAGTCATTCGGTGAATGAGCTTTTTGTGTTCGAATTTATTACCGGGCCGATTCGCTGCGAGCTCTCCGTTGATCTTTCTTCGATGACGTTTTCGATAGCCTAACTTCCTCCTCGCTGAAGCTGCGACTGTCCTGGCGAACCAGCTTCCGCAAGTTCCCTCGTCGACGCGTTCTTTTTTCGATCCATCGTTCCTCATAGTAAAGATCCGGAAGCTTGTGGCTACGACCTCGTCTGCGAGGACTGCTCTCGGAATCGGTGCTGCTGTCCACGTGCCTCATTTGCAATCTTGCTGCAAACACTGCGTAAAATACGAGTCTAAAGTCGAGACATCCAGAGAAATTTTTGTAATTTACAAAAGGAAAAGTATAGTACGTGGATATTATTATTTAAATGTTTTCTTGTTGGATTAAGCGTTTCGTTGAAAATTGCGTTAGAGATTAATTATTTCGTTGGTAAGATCAACGAGAACAGCGAGCACTTTAAATGGTACTTAATCGGATACCATGCAATCTGTATACCTAATCTATAACCATACATTGCTTTCCTATTCTCTAAACGATATGAATTTTAATTAACGGTATATTAGAATCTTCTCATTTATAACTAAACTGCGGTTCTTCGTGCCAACTAAAAATTATTTGCATCAATTACAAAAAGCAGAAACCTTTTAAAATCTAACAGATTCATGTTCTCAAAGTCTTTCAATTTTTTGAAACTACACTTCCTGTCGTAAATGCATTACATTCGCAGTCTACTGATAGCAATAGCTGTATAAAATAGAATCTCGTTTATATGAATCAATTAATAAGCTCAAGGTCGTATATAAGAACCAGTAGTACTCTGAATCATTAGATAAACGATTTCTTCAATACGTTGCAGAATATTTGCGAATACCACACTTTCTTAATTTCCTTCGGACAACTGCACATCGCAGTGCTGTATCATTTGCTCCAGCAAGTATAAATAAATTTTTAATTTCACATTGATATTCCAAGGAATACACTAGAATGTAGGAAGAAACAGTGTACCCTTGCAGGATTGAAAAGAACCGAAATCACAAGAGCATGTACCTAACCTGACCTTTATTCGGTACAGTTTTCTGCATCTTCAGCTGATGCGCAGTGGTTCCCCCGTGCATTTGAATTAGCTTGGCACAGTCCCTGTGTCCTCTGTAAAGCGCAGCGTCCAAAGCAGTCATCAAGTTCCCTTTGCTGGTTCGAAGGACTGCATTGATCCTTGCACCATTGTCCAGAAGGACTTTGCAACAATCTAAATGTCCGTGGAGAGCAGCTACGTGCAATGGAGTTTTTCCATCGTGCGTGGCTACGTCCAAAGTCCCAGGGCGTTTCTTTGCGAGCCATTTTATCAGCTCGATCCTACCGGAAGCTACAGCTTCGTGGGCAACACCTGTTCCTCTTACTGTCCTCGCATACAGAGAGCCGCCATGTTGCGCTAGAATCTTTAGGGTCTCCAGTTGGCCCTTGGATGCCGCGCAGAGTGCTGGTCTGGAATTTATTGTTATTTGAAGCTTTTTTACATAACCTTTACATAAAATAAAAATTCTGTGACTCGATTCTAAAGAGTAGGGGCTAAATAACAATCTGTTTCTTCTTGGAATATTCTCAAGAAACCGAAAATGAGAGACCAATATTATACAGTTCTTTTAGGGACATAATTTTTTGTCATGCAAAATTCATAGTCTATTCGTAGTTGTGAAATATGTAATAACGCAAAGTGGCTAACATTTTTCTAATTTGTATACAGTTAGGTAATGAAAACGTGACGTTAGGGTTGCCTTGGTTGAGATTAAAATTATCTTTTTTGTTTACTGTACTCACGTTCTTCCCTTTCGATCCTGTCGATTGGGATCAGCCCCCAGCTTCAGGATCAAAGCTGTGGCATCGGCATGCCCTAAGGTAGCTGCATAGTGCAACGCCGAACAACCATTGTCGTCGACATGATCAGGATGCGCACCGCATAAATTCACCAGAGTTTCCACGCACCTGGCGTGTCCTCTGGAGGCAGCACAATGCAGAGCAGTGAGCCCATCTTTGTCTGCAGCTCCTGCGGCAGCTGAACCACCGGCTCTATATTTGAATCATTGTTCTTAGAGCACATCGATTCGCAAAGCTGCACAGTGCAAAAATTAATGTCACCTTTCACTTAAAATGCTTAAGGATCTTCGTCTCAGAGAACTATATTAAACATCGAGGTCTTAATATTTTGCGATAATTTAAGAGTTACATTGTTTGTTTTGAACTTCATAGTAACTAGACCACGGATTGTATGCATTTACAATAAAAATTAGTGGGTGAAACATAAAACACAGGATGGATAAAAGGAATTTAAAATTACTGATATATTATCATCAACTCATTAAAATTGTTAGAGGTAGGAAACAAAGTTTTATTGGTTCCAGCACCTTATAATTAATGCAAAACAGTTTCGTTTTGCATAGCAATCCGCGGTCTAATGATAACTAAGTTCTAATCCTTATCAATTTCGTATCAATTGTCTCTTACGTCCTTTTGTACCTAATGTAAGTAGCCAACAACTTAAACTGAATGCTGCAAAATTATAATTTAGATGCAGTGACCCTAATATTAGTACAGAATGGACACAAGTTACCAGTCAAGGGCTAAAGAGGACAATGTTAAGTATTACTTAGTGTCACTGTGGAACATTGTCTGCAGACAGGGTGTTCCAAAAATGATCGAGTTCATTGAAACTTGTTATTATTGGGGTTATTCTAAAAAAACATTTTCCTTTGTCAATAACGTTAGTTCTTCATTAATAATGTTCGCAAACGAAAAAATTTCTTAAAATAACTCCAGCAATAAAATAACCCCTGTATTATCAAAGATATATTTTAATTAGGATTAAATGTTTATGTAACTTAAAAGGAATTTAATGGAATAAAAATTTACCTAGCCAATGCTAAGACAGCTTCAACGCTACCAGCGCTCGCAGCCCAGAGAATCGGCTGCCTCCCATCCTCATCTTTCGCATTCACGTCAGCTCCAAACTCCAGAAGGGTTTGAAGAACCTTCAGACCAACTTTCTTAGGTACAGCTAACTCGGCAGTAGCCGCTGCACCACAGCATTGGGCTGCATAATGAAGCGGAGATCCTCCACGAAGGTCGGGAGTCGAAGGACGAGCTCCTGCTGCTAACACCAGGCGGACGCATTCTGCTTCGCCGCACACTGTTTTAGATTTCAGGTATGAATTTCTGTTATATTTACATTATATTTTACAAGAAATTATTTAAAGTGTTTCAAATAATGTGAATAAACCGCATACATTTTATACTGAATTTATTTATTACGCGAAATGGAAATAGAACCATATAGAAGAAATGCATAACCACAAGCCACAACTGAAATATTACGATTATAGAATCGATGTACTTTATGACAGTTATGGAATCTTTTTGGTTCTCCATAACTATTTCAAGAACTGAAATTGATATCATAACTGTTTTCAACCCCTGCATTTGATCTTTTTGGTTCTCCATAACTGTTTCAAGAACTGAAATTGATATCATAACTGTTTCAACCCCTGCATTTGATCTTTTCTATTATAGCTATACAATTTATTGAATTTATTTTTACCATTAATTATCATTGTTTTAGAAAATATTATCTTACGTATATATAATAACTGCAGTGTTTTCTGTAATTGAAAAATAACATGCAATCCTACCATACGAGCCTTAAAAACGTACAAAATTATGGGATCCATGCCTCGCGTGCCAATCTGTCTTGATCACTAAACAGATCCCCTAACATTTCTCGCAAAACTTTACTTTCGAAAAAGCCATCTGGCTAAGCTCGCGTAATACGCAAACGATATTGCTTGTATTTAAACCGATAAGAAAGCATGAATTATTTATTGTAAAGTTGCAATGCGCAAGGAAACGAAAGGTCATGGTGATCTAAAAAGACCTTTCCCCGAGTTCGGAATAATGAAAAACTCGCGTGCAACCCTCGCCGTCATTAATTTATTCAAGAACGCATAAACAATTGCTCGTTACGAATTTCCTGTTCCCATACCGGCGCCACTAATCCAGCAGAACGATCTGAAGATATCGATTAACAACTCTCCTCGAACAATCCTCTTAAATCCTCGTAAACATTCAATAAAGTACAGGCCGATAATCCCAGAGAAAAAATCAGCATGTAAAGCATCTCGAAAAGTCCTCTGACATTCATAAAACCATGAATGTCGCGGTACACGCGACGTCCTTGTTATGAATGCCATAGTAAAGTCGCCGTGTCTGCCTGCGAAGTGTTAATGGGCTGACATAGATGTCGCGAAGTTTTAAACTTTTAATCGCAAAGGGCGAGAAGTAGGTTGATGCCACTCGAAAATCGAGCCGCGAGACACTGTCATTTCGTATTTAGATCGCGAGAAGGGACTGTTAGACCTCGATGACCGCCGAGGTAGCAATCATCTAGCCGCATAAACGAAACTTTCCAAGAAGAACCTGCTTTCGGTCGAATTGTTTGGCGTCCTCGCACCAGAATTACGCAGATGCGATTCGAGATAGGAAGTTTTTCTTCACGGTAGAACTCGTCGAATCTAACAATTGCGGAGGCTCGCAATAAATCTCCGGTCATTTGAATACATCAAGGACGACTATGGTCAATCTCGAGGATTATCTCGGCATGGGTCTCGCGTGTTCTACGGCGAACCGGAATGTCGTCACCGAAACTGACCCACTAACCTTACTTGACCAACACCACACCCACCCCCGACGGTTTCGCCAACGGAGATCCGCAGAAAAGATACGGCTCGTAATTCACGGTTTTCTACGATTTTAAACAATCCACCGGGCTCGCAATTTGACCTTTCCACCCGTAGCTCGACGTTTGCTAGTCCCTCTGCGTAGCCACCACTCCGTACGCTAATACTTTTCACTTATTTGCATAATGATGTCATGATCCTTGACTGGTCTCGGCTGTAAAATCGCTATCGTTGCAGTCTGCGCTTCTAGAGAACTGTTCGCCAATTTTAACGTGCCGACTGCAACACCGGCGGCCGTAAAAGTCACATAAACTTTGAATAACTTTTAACCCTTTGCTCTGAGCATTTGCTCAAATTTGTTCCCGATAACCTCCTAACATTGCGAGAGTCCTTCAAGTTTTATTTCCGACGTACTTTGAAAGACAGTTCAAGACAGAATGGTACTGATTTTGAACAATTTGTTCTAGTAATTATTACACTATGGATTTTTATAAATGGTAACAGTTATGTGTTATATTTTCGAGCTACAGGAGCTTCATAGAGATTTGTTCCTTTTCTTAATAAGCTGAAGATAATGCAACAAAATATTTAAATTCTTTAAATATTCTGTTTTACAGTTGACCTATTTATTTTTATTAGAAATGCGTGAAAGTCGCAGTTCAGTAATTATGTTGATAACAGGTGGGTTTGATGTAGTAGATATGTGCTCAGTAACAACTGAGTATTTCTTAAAGAGTTAGTCAACTGACGATTTCAGGCACGAAGCATGGAGCATGTTTTAAGTGAAAACTTTTCACATTAGGACTATCGAGTGATAATAGTTGATTAACATTGTCCTATTCAAAATTCATACAATTTCTATTGCAATTCAATAGAGAAGTTCGTTTGAAAATTTCTGGTCGAAACAGTTTTATAATTTCAGTAACCATTAGGTACCATTTTGACTGGTTTAGTAATTCGAATGTTTTATAACTTTTACGAGTTTTTTTATCAGGTTGGACTATCTATTCAGACTTGGTCCAACTTTTATCGTGAAACTTGCTACAATGAAGAAGTCCACTCCAAAAATTCTAACAAGAACATTTCTATAATTTCAATAATTATAAAAAGGTACCAGGAACCAGTTTTTTCCTCGTTTCGTAATTCTAGTATTTCCTGGTTCGCACAAGCTTTCTTGAGGGTTGGTTTTTACTTGTTCCGACTACCGACTTTTAAATTAGAACTACCCATTAACCCTTTGCACTCCAAGCAATTTTAATTCCTAACTTGAGACATCTTCTTGTGTTAAAATAATTCCATAGCACGTGGTTCATTTCCTTTCGTGCATATCAAATTTGTTACTACTAATCGTACGGTAAAACTTCAATTTTTACTAACTTCTTAATTACAAACATTTGTAATGTACAAATTCTTTTGAATAATAGTCCGACAATTTTCAGTGTCGCCTCAGAGGAGCCATTGGAGTGCTAAGGGTTAAAAAATGGTAACGACTGCATCGTTCAGACTTCGTAAAATTTTTATTGTAATACGTGCTGCAATGAAGAAGTACGTTCCAAAATTTGGTATGAGAACGACTTTATGATTTCAGTGATTGTGAACAAAAGAATTAAGTGCCACTTTGATAAGTTCGGTGGTTCCAACGATAGGTTCCCATTTGATATAGAACGCTCATTGAGAAAGAGGTTTCCGGTAGGTAATGGTTAAAATATCGATTGGAAAATTGAGAAACGAGTGTAAGAAAATACCAGTGGCCCAGTGTAGAACACTGTGTCCCTCCAAGTCCTTAGCGTTAACGTCGGCACCGTTCGCTAGCAGAACAGCTACCAATTGTGTGTCGCCGGCGATGACTGCTAAGTGAAGTGGCGTGTGTCCTTCGGCGTCGGGTGCATTTACCAGTTCCGGTGCCGCCGCAGCGACGGCACCTCCAGTTCCAGCGTCCATGCAATAATGCAAGGCACTTCTCAGTGTCCGATCCCTGTAGCCTATCGTTTCTTTTTGATCTTTCAGCAACCTAAGAACCCTTGCTCTATCGCCCTGCTGGCAAGCGTGCATCAACGGCGTCGCGCCGATCTGCAACACCCTGCAACAGTTAACAACCCTTTGCACCACATCCCCTTTCAACATTAACTTCGTTCAAGATGATTTCGGTTACTTTTTCAGGCTTTTCGCTATTGTAAAATAATTTTATTTCGAGCAATAATATTCTAGATGAGGTACTAAAACAATTAAGTACTCTGCTGTTCTTTTACAAATTCGATTAATCTGGGGAAACAGAACACGTGCTGTACTTGTTACTATTTTTTAATGCCTTACACTTGGTAAAAGATCGTGAACATTTTATGCATATTTTTCAGTTGGAATTAATTAACCAACTTTGTTTTTCTTCGCAGTTTAAAGGCTAGTGTATGAATATTTAAATTTAATCTGTATAATAAACATACAAGTGGTTATACTATATCGTAGTAGTATAACCTACATGGTACGAGAGATCGAATTTTCGAGGTAGTTTCGAGGTCCATTATAAATAGGAGTGTCCGATCTACAAATTAATGATTACGTCATTTATGAAATAAATTTTTCAACCTCCACAGAGACCTTCAAAATCTTCTAAATTCCACAAAAAGGTAACCAAAATATATCTTCGCGTATTCGTTTATCACAAAATGCCTTTGAAAAAGGCATCTTTAGTACACATCTATCTTTAATAACAACTAGCTATTGCGAAAGCGGAAGCTTCACGCTTTAAAATCAGCCTAGAAAAATTGCTGTATGACTTTTTCCTACCGAGTTATAATAATTTAAACATTGCTAATGCTTTATCGAAGCGAATCCCTCAGTTTTGCACATTTGTGTGATGCAATCAATGAAAGGAATGAATGATAACAAAAGTAAGTTAAAAAGTATTCAAGTTTCCAGAAAGGGGGGATTCCTGAAGGTAATAATCCGAAAAGGAAACATCAAACTGTGGCAAAGGAAAAAGTTTCTTATAATAACCCCAGAAATCACTCCTTTGGAGAAATTCAAACATCCGTGGAACACTCTGTATAAAGAAAATAAATTATGGTAAAGAAGCTCACCGTCTCAGGACAGTTATAATTTAAAAAGAAACAAAAGCGATTCGTTTTGCTTCGCTGAAAATTTTAGATGACGCGAATTTTTCCACTCGCGAAAATTTGTTAACTAGGCAAGAGAACGGCTCTAAACAGAGGCCGAAGAAATGCATATCGATCGAATAGGTGGGCAAGTGTACCTGTAAGGCCTTTTTTTCTGATGATCCTGATAGCGTATGGTGCTTGGTGCATCACGCGACCACTGAGCAGTCCCAGGTGTTTTCTGTTTCTGTCGATGGTTCCTGTATGGTGTCAGCGGGGGCAGAAACACATCGGCCACACTTTCCTGTTGTTTCGGTTTTGGCTTCTCCTGGACCTTCAACGGGATTGGTGGAGTCTTAGTGTCCATGCCCGTCTCTGGCACCGGTTCGAAACTAGCCTGATCTCGCGTGGTAGCATCTTCCACCCTGTCGACGGATCGAACTCATCGCGCCGAAGAAAGTTTCCGGTTTCACACCTTCACTGTAGCGTGACAGCGCTTTGGAAAGCAATGCAAATTCCGTGTCAAGAGTTCACATTTATTATACTGGGTGTCAGGAAAATGTTCGAGTTCCTTGATACCTGGGACCATTTTAAAAAATATTTTCCTTCGTAAAAATATCGCACGCAGTTTCATTTGTGAGTTATTAACATTAATCACGGACTATTAATTAAAACAGATAATTATTTCCTGTAGTCACCATTTCTTGAGAAGCAGAACAAGAGTTATATTAAAAATACCTGGACGATTTATCTTATTGTCTGTTTTACTTATTTTCATCCACTTCAACGAATAAAAGGGCATAGCAATTTATTTTTTTACAGCAATGATTCTGTTCTGTTAAAAATGGGGTGAATATAGTATTAAAGTATCTCAGAATAGTTATTTTAGTGCTTGCTTTAGTTGTATCTATTTGTTGATAACTTTGCTGCACTTGCGAATAATAATTACTTGCAAACAATCACAGACCATTCAGAGCGCAGCTACAGCAAATGGATCTCATCCAGCTCTCTGATTGGTCCATGTTTATCATTAAGAAGGGATCACCCCTTTCAAGAAACTCGAACATTCTTGGGATAATCGAATATATAATTGAATCTCCCGTCGTTTCGCTTATAAAATAATTAATACACTGATTATATACATAGGTGAAATTATTCTCATGCTGCTCACTACGTTTAAACATTAGTGTTCACTGTGGTGTGTTTTGAAAGAAGCAAATGTTATCAATATATTATATTGTTGACTGTATAGATATTCATTTCTCTCCTTAACTCTGAGCACTCCAATGGCATCTCTCTGTCAGCATTAAAAATTACCATACTATTGTTCAAAATAACTTTCAATACATTAATACGTTTTATATATGCGAAAGGAAATGATCCATGTACAATGGAACTATTCCAGTTCAAAGAATGTTCCGATTTTGGAATTGAAATAATTTGAAATGCAAAGGGTTGATAACTTTAGTAGGGTGGAAATAATGCAAATTTCTTAAAACTCTTCAAATATTTCCACTGTTTCGTCTAGTTATCAGGCCCTGAATAATGCAGAAGGGTCGAAGATCTAATCGTCCTAATCAATTCTGACTTTATAGTTTTGCTTTTATTAATCGAATTGCGTTTATTTTGCGTGACTTTTTATTTAAGGTAATTATAGAAGATTGTGCTTTGCAGTCAGTAAGTGAGATAAGAATAAAAGAAATGGATGATGAGTTTACTGAAATAATATATTCTGTGCTTAATCATGATTAATCTTATATTTTCAAGAATAGTCAACAATTTTGAAATGAAATCTTACTTGCTTCTTATATACTTACAAGATTAGTTTTACTCTTTGCACATCCTTCTAATAAATTTGTACAAGTCCTATGTTCACTTAACCTTGTTTTTTAAACATCTAACATTCTTAGTTAAGTCCATAGCGAATACTGACAATATTTGACCGTTAACCCTTCACACTCGAAGCCTAGAATATTTGCCTGCTGCATGTCTTGTTTCGTTTTATGCCCAACACGAAACTGAGCATTTACTCACGCAACGTTTAAACATATAGCAATTTATAAAATTCACGTGCATTTAGCGATTAACATAAGCGAATAGTAAGAAATGTTCTGCATTACGTTTGATAATTATTAATATCAACTTATAATCGTCATTCGATTGCAAAGGATCGAAGCCTGTTACAGGTTGACTAATTAACACTCAACCATCAGAATCATCAGAATCGACTACTCTGTAATATCTTGTAAACATAAGATTAAATTTACTTAGACTTTGCGTGATTTTGATTATAATTTATGCTCGAATAAAGAAATGCACTTAATCACTTCCCATGACGCCATCTTTATAACTTTAACACGTTCTCATAAAATTATCCCCACTAAAAGTCAATTTATTCTTCTAAAATGAAGGAAATTATAGTACAAGGTACAAACTTCGTTAAAAAGCTAATACTAATAATTATTAATAACTATGATCGTTTGTACAAATAAAATAGACAAGACTCGTACGTATCAGGCAGTGCAAAGAAATGATTCGTCTTAATAATTAGAGATATTAACAATTATTAACCCTTTACACTCGAATGGCGCCTCTAAGGTGACACTAAAACTTGCCATACTATTATTTAAACAACTTTTACGTCGCTATGTTTGCAGTTAAGAGATCAATAAGAATGTTAATGTTTTAAGTACGAGTCGTAGTAATTAATTTTATATGAACGAAAGGAAATTAACTATCTAAAATGGAGCTATTATACATAGAAATATTGTTTCGATTTTGGAGTAGAATTGCTTCGAGTGCAAAGGGTTAATAATTACTTGCTTGTGAAATTTGCACCGTACACCACCACATACTTAATTTACATGACTTATAATACATGACAATCATTTTCAAGTAAATTAACAGCATCGTTCGTCGTTGATCACCATATCGATCAACCGCGTTGATAATACTAAAATCAAACATTCGAAATCGGTCGTTTGACCGGTCGTGGTAGGTTTGGCGTTAATGGAACAAGTAAAGAGTAAAGTCATGCCGATCCGCAGTCCAATTATAATGCTGAAAATTAGTCTACGGCCAGCAGTAACTCCAAAGCTGGAGTCTATCAAGTCAGATCTTTCCGCAATTCTTTGTCTGCCGTGCAATTCCTCGGCTATCCGTTTCCACTGTCTGAGCGAAACGGTTTCAACTACTGTTAGCAGGAGTAAACACAGCCGCTGCGTGACTAAGAATGAACAGCCGACAGCCACACCAATAATGATCACCGATGTAGAAATGGCAGGTGTTTGTGCTCGCCCGCAGTGATACGGCAACGGTAATTCGGTAATGACAGCGCTGTCGACGCGACAAATGGACGATGATAAAAAAGAGAAAGCGATGGGCAGATGGAAAAAAAAAAGCGACATGCAGATTTTTCGCTGATCCCGCGGACGAGAGAAAGAGAAAGAGAGCGAGAGAGGGGAGGAGAGCGAGAGAGAGAGAGAAGGCGGTTATCGATCCAGGGCTGGCCAGTTTTCTAATAAACCTCATTCTATAGGACGATGTAAAGAATAGTTTGGTTAATAATTGACTGACAGACACCGAGACCTCGTTCCCTCAAGAAGGCCTGACACGATCGCAGATCCTATCAGGAACTTATCACTAAACTCGACCCGAATTTAAAGCTCGGTTACTGTCCACGTGGTGGACTGACCAGGTCACTCGCTGCCATAGAAACCCAACGCCACAACACCTATCACCCGTAAGGGAACTATTATGCTAGATTTCACGGCAAGGTCGCGACATGTCGAATTTTACGGTTTCTTCCTTGCCATCCTGCTGGACGAGTGCGCAAGCTCCAAAATCCATGGATCAATTCATCAAAATAGAAAATTACTTCCCGCAGCCATCGTTTCTTGAGAAGCAGAACGAGAAATCTATTAAAAACGTCTGGACGATTTATCTTATTGCTCTTTCACTTATTTTCGTTCACTTGAAAGAGATATATGAGCGTAGCTATTTATTTCCTACAGCAATGATTCTGTTCTGTTAAAAATGGGGTGGACATAGTATTAAAGTATTTCAGAATATTTATTTTATTGATAATATTATTTTATTAAAAATAGGACAGGTGTAATATTAAAGATACGAAAACTACCCATTTTGCATTGTCTCTCGCTTATTTGCATCTGCTTGAGATGCACAAAATTCGCTTTGTAATTGTCATTGAAATAAAATTGCAATATCAGCTATGCGTTTCTCGAGGGTGCGGTGGAATTTATGTAGCGTGTGTCGCTCGAGTCACCATTGAATCGTCAATCTTTTGACACTAAACGCACCGTTGGACAATGAAGTGTTACGGTAGCAATTTATGCTTCGTAAAGCATGATAAGAAGTAAGAGAAGAAGTGAATATGCTCGAAAGCGCAGCTGCTCATTCGTCTCAGTCGCCTTAATTGCTCGGAGGCCTAGTTATCACGAGAGAGCTAGTTACTACGCGGAACTGCTCGAATCGAAAAAGATTAAAAATTAACCTCCTTATACCATTAACTATCACTCGAACACGTGGATACATTTCTTTCTTATCTCATGCATCTATAAAAAATATACATTGCAATTATGAATTGCAAAAAACAGGAGCCAAATAGAACTTTCTTTCTTCCTTGATAATCTTGATAATAAGTTCTCAAATTCTTCTAATATATTTTTCTGTTTTAAATTTCACGTGCTGTCATAAATGCATAAAACTCCGTTTTTTAATTATCGGATTATTGTACAGGGTTTCTTTAGTAAGAAAGATTCAAATTTTCATACTTATGCTAGCTCAAAAGGAGCGGGAAATAAATAATGTGAAATCTTGTTTTTACATTCGTTTTAAATAGAATAAAAAATCAGGCTAGCTAATAATGATTTAGTTGACAAAAATAAAATGTTCTGACTGAGCTCGACACATCAGTATTTGAAAAATGTGTATAGCAATTTGAAACGATGTACGACGACTTCGGACATTGCGAATCGAAGTTCGAAAAATTATGGAACGAGGAACCTAATTCTGTCGTTGCAACGGTTAAATTCAACCAAACTTTACTGCATTGCAATGGTTCTAAAGCTAGGAACGCTGGAAGAAGCGAGGTGTATCCAAAAGTTAGGCGTTCGACTACCGAGTATGTGCCCGGAAAATAGAGCGATATGAATCGATTAATTTCCAAGGGAAAAGAAGTTTGATAAGAAATTAACACTGGACAGACCTGCACGCCACTGGCGTGGTAGCACTAACCAATATTGCTTCCATCGACTGTCGACTGGTGTCCTTGAAGCTATCCACGAAGCAACTCTTCGATTCTAGGTAGATCAAGGGAATGAAAAATCCCAATTAAGTGATCGGCGATAGTGATTGCAACCGGTTGCAATTTATAACGACTGGAAAAAACCTTTTAATTCCCGATTCGCTTATTTCGTTAATAATATTGTTCAAGCAAATGATTTTGTTAGTGCTACAATTTAATTTATTAAGTTTGCATTTCTATATATATGCTTTGATATTTGAACACTTAATTTATAGTTTGAGATTGTTCAGATAAATAATTTTCATGTTACGATTTATGGAAACCGAGATCGAATAAAAAGATACTAAAAATTGATTTCTTAAGTGCTGCAGTTTTATAAATTGCCTTTGCTGTTTGAACATTTCACTGAAAGTTCGAGATTGCACAAACAAATAATTTTCAAGGTGCGATATATGGAAACTGAGATCGAATAAAAGGATACTAATCATGATTTATTAAGCGCTACATTTTTATAAATTGCATCTGACATTTGAATCATTGTAGTATATGCAATGTTAGAAATGGTAGATTTTGTCAAATCTGCAGCTTATTTGCAATACATCTTGTAGTGACCACAAATGTTAGAAATATCTAAAAATTTGATTATATTATTACCGACTTTCTGAAAAGAGGAGGCCAGAAATTGTATGTAACTTTTATTCGTTCAGATTGTCGCAAGTATTAATATTACACAAAAGTCGATTTAGTTATAATAATACGATGCGATGGACTTCTCGAATAAATCGAACGATTGATTTCCGTGAACGGTACCAATTGACGGTGACCAAAAATGTTAGAAATATCTAAAAATTCGATTATATTATTTCCAACTTCCTGAAAAGAGGAGGCCAGAAATTGTATGTAAATTTTATTCGTTTAGATTGACGCAAGTATTAAGATTGCATAAAAGTCGATTTAGTTATAATAATACGATGCGATAGTCTTTTCGAATAAATCGAACGATTGATTTCCGTGAACGGTACCAGTTGACGGTGACCAAAAATGTTAGAAATATCTAAAAATTTGATTATATTATTTCCAACTTCCTGAAAAGAGGAGGCCAGAAATTGTATGTAACTTTTATTCGTTCAGATTGTCGCAAGTATTAATATTACACAAAAGTCGATTTAGTTATAATAATACGATGCGATGGACTTCTCAAATAAATCGAACGATTGATTTCCGTGAACGGTACCAATTGACGGTGACCAAAAATGTTAGAAATATCTAAAAATTCGATTATATTATTTCCAACTTCCTGAAAAGAGGAAGCCAGAAATTGTACGTAACTTTTATTCGTTCCGATTGACACAAGTATTAAGATTGCATAAAAGTCGATTTAGTTGTAATAATACGATGCGATAGTCTTTTCGAATAAATCGAACGATTGATTTCCGTGAACGGTACCAGTTGACGGTGACCAAAAATGTTAGAAATATCTAAAAATTTGATTATATTATTTCCAACTTCCTGAAAAGAGGAAGCCAGAAATTGTACGTAACTTTTATTCGTTCCGATTGACACAAGTATTAAGATTGCATAAAAGTCGATTTAGTTATAATAATACGATACGATAGTCTTTTCGAATAAATCGAACGATTGATTTCCGTGAACGGTACCAGTTGACGGTGACCAAAAATGTTAGAAATATCTAAAAATTTGATTATATTATTTTTATTCGTTCCGATTGACACAAGTATTAAGATTGCATAAAAGTCGATTTAGTTGTAATAATACGATGCGATAGTCTTTTCGAATAAATCGAACGATTGATTTCCGTGAACGGTACCAGCT
>CM052083.1:10550983-10573405 GCA_028453745.1 Agapostemon virescens | reverse complement strand
GACGGTGACAGACCGGTTCCGTCAATGTCGAGGACGAGAAGCGCAAAAATCCGGCATGTGTGTCATCGGAACGATTTTCCCCGCAATTCGAACGGTGTTACTGCCGTTCTTAAACAGCAGTATCTACGTTCTTAGGCTTGTTTCTCGTCACGTGTCACGCTATCGTGGAACCAGACTTCAAGTCAGTTTATAATGTGTGCAACAGTACGTGAGAATCGATAGCGGTTTTGAAGTTACGATCTATCCCTTCTAGATTCTATTTCGCACCGACGCGATACTTGCCCGCGCAATTCTTCCGGCGAGAAAGCTATAAAACGCGTGACACGTTTATTGGTCGCGGACTCTGAAAATGGTCTTTCATTAAAAAATTATAGAATTCATCGTTAACCGTGTTGCACAACATTCTTTAACCGCGTCTCGAACGCTGCGACACGAGACGAGTAATTATCGTCACGATCATACACTTTTTGCGAAACTGCGTGGACGGTAATTGCAACATATCGATTTTTCAAAATAAGCTGAATTCGTGCGACAGCAAAACAGTGTGTGAATAAATTGATTTTTTGCCAGGTGAATAATTGAACTTAAACGACACAAAGTCGCTAATGTTCGTACCAATTCCACTCCTCCAGCGCCGACTCCTATTTTCTTTACACGTCAACAATGAAAACAAGCTGCAATATTTAAATGCATTTTTACTTGAACTGTTAACTATGATCCAGAAAACGCGAGAAGATTGGAGGACTACTTAAAGTCGTACATTTCATTTCAATAACTTGCTTCGATTCTATGTAATGTTTCTGATTGCTAATTTAATATTAACCCTTTGCCCTCGAATGCCGTTTCTAAGGCGACACTAAAACTTGCCATACTATTATTTAAACAACTCTTACATCGCTAGGTTTGCAGTTGAGAAATCGATAAGAATGTTAAAGTTCTAAGTACAAGTCATAGTAATTAATTTCGTGTGAACGAAAGGAAATGAACTATTTACAACTATTTAAAGTGCAAAGGGTTAAGAGTACGAAACAGATTTAAACTGGAAGAGAAGAGATTCTGCAAATATCAACTTTAACGATAGTACGAAAACCAGGATGGGGACCAGGATCAATTTACAAATTAGATCATTTCTTATGCTACGATTAAAGTAGACACGTCACGAAACTTTGCTGTATACTTTCTTCCATCTAAAAGATGCGTGATTATAAACAGCATAAAGATCCGCGGCCGAGTTATGAAAATTCCTTTCTCCTGTTGCATCGCGATACGTTAACAAAAAAGACCCATTTTTATGGGCTGTTTGAAGTTCTGCGTGGCGAGGGCAGCTGGCGCAAGGAATGCAAGCGGAATCGATAAGAAAGTCCATACCGCAAGGAAACAAATTCGAAATTCCAAGAATGTTACGGGCCAAGTGTTGAATCAGAGTGGCCGACCCTAACAAAGTGGCGCACGTTTAATGATATATATACACACGTACAACGAACCCACGTGCACGTGTTGCCTTAACGCGGCGATGACTGAAAATCGTTATTTCGTTGATTCACCGTGCCGCACGTCGATCGTTATTGCTCCGTTAATAATTCGCGTAGGCCGTTCGCTCTTCGTGATGGCGCGTCGTTAATATTTAATGATAACATCTCCAGTTTCATGTAAGATTACGTGCGGCAACACCGTGAGAACGCTCGATTCATCGGCTCTATTGGGGATCGAATCGATGATCCATCTACCGATTACCGATCGGCTCACGGCATCCTACGATTGTCTATTACACGTCGTTTGACACCGAGAGAATACGATTCCGCCTTGTCGTGGCGAATCAATGAAACTTCATGGAAATTTATTTAAACGTTTACTTAAGAGCGCCTGTCGCGGAAAATTCGCCAGCTCTAGATTACTATCTGCGACTGATCGATGATAGTTGGTTCCGCTTTTCACGGCTGAAAGGAATCCGAAAGGATCTTTCAAGAAATTGATAGCGACACGGTTTATCGCGAAAAAGGAGCTTGCTAAACAGTGGATCGCATCCAGTGATAGAACTATGTGAAACATTAATATTTATGGAACCTAATGCTGTGTTTATAGCGGGTGATTTACGTGCATGCGTTGCATACGAAGCATGTGTCTCCTCTTATCTGGTGCAATTTTGCAGTTAATTGGTCGGCGCGATAGTAACAACCCCGCGATCCATTCATGAGCAGGTCTGTAATATATTCGAAATATCTTTGAATTTGCAGTAACATCGATCAACGTACAATTGTTTAATATAGACGACCACTAAACGAAAATTATATGTGCAATGTATTTAGATAAATATGTAAAATCAATTCTCTACTGTATACACTTTACATTTAAAAACAACCAATTCTGCAATTGTTTAAATAATTTCTATATTTACTTATACACCATCCACGTGTTTCCAACTTTCGCTCGATGATGTTTCTTTCGATAAAAGAATTTTCTGCTATGGAAATCATTCATGCCAGTTACACGTTATTGTAGGGTGAAGAAAGAAGAGAAAGATGAAGCGTTAAACAGTGCGTTCAGATCTATTTATTAGTCATAAATGTTGTGGTCTTTGAACTGAGGAAGACTACGATTGCTTAATGTGTTACACACGTGCGCTTTTGATTACAAATACCAGCTGTTCGACGTGGTGGACGTCGAATGCGTAGGACGGTTGTTTGATGCGAGGCTTACTTTCGGGATATTGGTACCGAGCATTTTTCAATTGTTTCCATCGCGATGTATGTCTTGAGATGTGTTTAGGACACTGAATGAAGCTTCCACGAGGTTCCCTCGAGCTGGAGATTGTGAACCGCACCACGCGAGGGTGGGACGCGCACTGGCAACCCTCTGATACTGCGACCAGTTAATGTAAGGGTTGCTTAGATACCATTGTCTCAGTGACGTATCAATAGAAACTTGAAACGCACATTTTCGCATCGGTGCTTAACAATCGTCCATCTCGGTAAAATTACTACACAACCGGTCCCTGAAATTCGTCTACTTCTGTTCCTTAAATCGTAAAACATATCGCAACATCATAAAATTGCTGAGAGTAAATTTAATCAGTGAAGAAAAGTGTGTAACTAATTACCAAAGTAAAATATTTTACTTCTCGTGTTTTAAATACGTCTATTAAATTATATGTTAAACTGTTAGGTCACCAAGTACGTCAAGATTTAAATACATTTTCTTTTCCGACTTGTAACCTAAATCGTTCAGAGAAGGTGTGTGAAATATTATCGTTATGTTCGGGAAGAATAAAATGTAAATTTGAAGAATTTGATATTTTTAAATGTCGAATGTTGAATAATTGCATAAATAAATGATATGCGATGATGGTATTGCATGATGACATAATTGCAATTGAATTATTAAATTTGAAAACAGTATTATAACTGGGGGTATAGCTCAGTGGTAGAGCATTCGACTGCAGATCGAGAGGTCCCCGGTTCAAACCCGGGTGCCCCCTGAATTTCTTTTTATTTTGAAAATCAATGAAATTTTACAGCATTTTTTCTATACTTTAATAATCCATGATTTGAGAATATTGTTACAATTTTATAGTATATTTAGGTATTATTAATAATTGCTTTTTACATTACAGTAAGCTTTACTAAAAGTAATATCTGCTATTACTAGTACATTTGAAAGTAATTTTACATACGCATTTTGAAATTATTATTTTATTTATACTTTATATTGATTTTAGAGAACGATACTTTTTTTATTTAAGATCATTACGTCCACTATATTTATGTGTCTATTATTACATAAATGAAAATCGTTCAAATCTTGTCTAACCACAAATTGTCGTAACTGTTCCAAATATTATGAATTTGAATAAGTCATATTTTAAAATATACAATTGAAATTATAAAATAAATGGAAATCTTTATAGATGAAAAAATTTTTAAAATGTGTATGATGACAGGACCATAATATACATTGTAGTGGGGGACTTCTTCGTGAATAATGGAGTATGGCGACATGTAACGTGAACTGTTTTCAATTTTCATTGTGCATATAGTGGATTCAAACTGCAGATTATCAAGTTAATAGTAAAATTAAGTGTTTGTATCTAATAATTAAGAAGATCAACTGAAACGGAATGAATTACAATCATACAAGTGCAAGTCGGGGTAAGTATATGAGAAGGAACGAATACGTTTCGTATTTTGTATTGTTATTATGATATCTATTTTGAAATTGTCAAATTATATGAAAATAAATCAGCAAATGTTAATTTTAAATATATAATGGATTCGAAAAAATCGTAATGATACATTGCGTACAGACTCGAATCAAAGAGGTTATGATATTTGTGCACCTTTTACTTAGTATATCTCATTAATTATATGTTGAAGTAAATCCGTACGTAAAATACAGATTCAATTTTATATAAGTCTGTAACTTATGTAACAATTATTTGAAACAGGGAGAACTAAAAGGATATTGGATCCATCTGCTGGGTTGGCACCTCCATCGTCTACACCCCAAAATCCACTCATGTACAATCAACAGGTATAATTACATATACTGGTAAATTTTATATATAAACAAATACACAGAGGTATAAATTGTATTTTTATGAATAGGTTCCCACAAACAATGGTATGGTGCCAGAATATGGCTACAATGTGCCTCAACAACAGCCACCGCCATATGGATTTAGTTCAGTGCCAATGCAAACCTATCCTCCTGCTGAAAATATTCCATCCGGAACTCAATATGCGCCACGACAATTTACAACGGAATTATTCCCAGAACCAATCGTTACGAACGTGGCTATGCAATATGGTAATGCTTTAATGGGATATGGAACTCAGAAATTTGAGAAATATGTGCCTCTCACAGCTTTGAAGTACTACTTTGCTGTAGACACAAATTATGTCATTACGAAATTGTCTCTACTGTTCTTCCCATTTTCTCAGAAGGTAAGTTTCTCCTGATCAAATGGTTTTTACTTGAGAGGAGACTAACGTTCTTTTCAACAGGACTGGTCTATCAGGTATGAGCAGGACATACCATTGCAACCACGTTTTGAGAAAAATGCCTTGGATATGTATATTCCAACTATGGCATTTGTGACATATATAATTATAGCTGCACTAGTCTTAGGGATTCAGGAACGCTTTACTCCGTTAAGTACGCTAGCCAGTTCCGCTCTTGCATGGAACATTGTAGAAGTTGTAGTGCAGGTTGTAAGTCTCTATGTTATGCATCTTGAAACGAGCCTCACCACCTTAGATTTGTTAGCTTACTGTGGTTATAAATACGTCGGAATCAACACGGCACTGATGGCTTCATTAGCTTTTCAAACATTCGGTTATTACATGACTTTGCTATACTGCAGTATATGTTTGGCATTTTTCGTTACACGATCCTTGAAGTTAAGAGTCCTTCCAAGAAACGACAGTTCGTATACAGTATCCGGCCACAAAAGAAGAATTTATTTTATATTCTTTGTGGCAGGTACTCAACCCGTGCTAATGTGGTTTTTATCTCATTACATGATTTAATCGTGTGAAGTAAATGGAAAAATGGTTTGAGATACAGGATACGAATATTTATTTGATTCTTCATGTCACCTATGCATTTTTGTAATAAATGATTTGTTAGAAATATTAGTGGTAATTAAAAAATCCTATTACTTTCGATAATATTGTATCTTTTTATTTTATATTGGATTTAAATATGCAGTAAAGTACATATATTTATGGAAGGTCACAATATTGTGTATAATTTTAATTAGTTGTAAATCTCTTACATGACCTTGTACAGAATTAATTAGGCTTTATTGAATAAAGTTTTCATACGTACGAAATATTACTTTCTGTATTTAAACTTTTATAATATGATAATGTATAGTAGACAATAACATTAAATATATGTTTTGCAATTATTGTTTGTTGATTTACCAGTATGACAAAAATTGCAAATTATTGTATAACGTACTCGAAATATTTGCATAGATTATAAGATTTTCATATTATATACTACTTTAAAGTACAATCGTTTATTACTTTGACTATAACGTTCATAAGTAGGTAATGGTTTCTTAAATAATACATTTTAAAATGATAATTTCTAAACAAAATATTCGTGCCTCAGCGTTGTAATAAATTTTTAATTAAATTAATTAATGATTAAATTCTTAATAAACAATGCCGCTAATGTATAGAAGTTCTTTTCATTGAATGTATAGATTAAAAGAATATTTCAGGTGTACCAACGTAAATACAAGTAAGGTTAAATGGCAAATTAAGAACAATTCTACTACTGAAAATTAATTTGGAAGTTACAAAGAAGTTTGAAATCTGAGATTTCAACGCTAAAGATCAGTGCTTTTCTAACGTACTTTGACGAAATATAAAACAAAGGCAAAACAGGTCTAAGATTTGCATGAACTGTGCAATCGTCCTGCATGCAATGTGTCCTACTGTACCAATCGGAACTAAGATTCTCCAATGGCGCCGAAGTTATAGAAATTAAACTTCGTGTCAAGGATAAAATAAGTTATAGATATATACTCTACGAGTTATAATATCTTAGAAGTAGTGAATAATATCGATTGCCCAGGTCTCACCACGAGGAGGTTGTTTCACAAGAGACCCTGAAAGGAAGTCAGAAGGAAGTCGGGAGATTCGGTTGATTTTTATCGATGTCGGTATTGTAGACCACGCTACACAAAATCTTTCACAATCGCTGATCTATTCCCATATCTTGTCTATGATTACACCTCGTTCATGATCGAAGATTCTAAATCGAGTTCCATCTCTGATATTATGATATAAGAAATATCTTAAGGTACAAAACGCTTTAGGTGTTGATTGGTCTATGTTATTTTTCTTGATTCATGGTTGTATCCAGAGCTGGGTAATATATTATTTCAAATAATAAATAGTAAATAATCCATTTTATTTGAAATCATACGCGCACTGTTCAAAATATTTGTTAGAGAAAATTTTTAAAATAGTATCTATTTGCATAGTTATCATAATATAGAAATCAAGGAATATTTTAAACGCTATTTAACGAAAATTCAAATATTGTATTTTATATTTTAGATTGTCAAAATAAAAGTATTCTATTTTATGTTCCAAATTATCAAAATAAAGGATGTTTAAGATGGTATTTTATATGAATTGTAGTACAATGAGTATTTGTATATAGTTGTATATATGAAAATAGCATTTCAAGTGTTTTTTCTCGAAAATTTTACCCAGCTCTAACCACATCCAATTCGAGTGTTTGTCGAGGTCAAACGAGTACGAATGAATAATATGTTTCGTATTTTGTGTTGTTATTATTTCCACTTTCGATCATTGTCAAATTGTATGCATTTTATTTAGTGTATGCGACTAATTATATGTTCAAATAAGTCTGTATATAAAATACAGATTTGCTAATTTAGAAGTCCAGTGTCCAGAAGTCCATACATGTATAATCAACAGGTAACATTATGTACTACAATTTTGCAAAGTTTTATTTATGAGTAAGCATTATACACACATAAAATTATATATGTATTTATATAAACAAATATACAGAGGTATAAATTAGATTTTCATGAATAGATTTCTACGAATAACGGTAGGATGCCTGACTATAGCTATAATATGCGTCAACAACAACCAATGCCATATGGATTTAGTTCAACGCCAATACGAACCTACCCTCCAACTGAAAATATTCCACCTGGAACCCAATATTCACCACAACAATTTACAACAGATTTATTCCCAGAACCAGTAGTTACGAACGTGGCTATGCAATATGGTAATGCTTTAATGGGATATGGAAATCAGAAATTTGAGAAATATCTGCCTCTCACAACTTTGAAGTATTACTTCGCTGTAGACACAAACTATGTTCTTACAAAATTATCTATACTACTCTACCCATTTTCTCAAGAGGTAAGTTTTTCCCAATCGAATAGTTTTTATAGGAGAGTGAACTAATGAGTTTTTCAACAGGACTGGTCTGTCAGGTATGAGCAGGATATACCGTTGCAACCACGCTTTGAGAAAAATGCCTTAGATATGTACATTCCAACTATGGCATTTGTGACATATGTAATTGTAGCTGCACTAGTCTTAGGGATACAAGACCGCTTTACTCCGTTAAGTACATTAGCTAGTTCTGCTCTCTCATGGAACATTGTAGAAGTTCTAGTGCAGGTTGTAAGTCTCTACGTCATGTATGTTGAAACAAGCCTCTCAACATTAGATTTGTTGGCTTTCTGTGGCTATAAATACGTCGGAATCAGCGCGGCTCTAATGGCTTCGTTAGCTTTTCGATCATTCGGTTATTACATGATTTTGCTATACTCGAGTATATGTTTGGCGTTTTTCGTTACACGGTCGTTGAAGTTAAGAGTTCTTCCAAAGAACGACAGTTCGTACACAGCATCCGGCAACAAAAGGAGAATTTATTTTATATTCTTTGTGGCAGGTACCCAACCTGTGCTAATGTGGTGTTTATCTCATCATATAATTTAATTGTGCAATGTAAATGGTAAAACTGTTCGAGATACAGGATACGAATATTTATTGAATTCTTTGTGTCATATAAATCGTATAATAGAAAGAAAATAGTTTTCTAAATAATAGATTTTAAAACGATAGTTTCTAAAAGCAACTATGTATGCTTCGAATGTTTTAATAAATTTTCTATTAAACAAATCAATGATTCAATTCTCATTAAACAATACCGCCATTATACGGAATTTCTTTTCATTGGATATATTGAAAAAAGAATATTCAGGTGTGCCAACATAACTACGAGTAGAGTTAATTTCATCATGTTTTATTATTCCCTATATTACCGACAACCTAATCAAAGATTTTTGTCGTATAATCGTATAAAATATATCGTATTAGTGATACAATCTTAAATAGAACCAAAGAGAATTAAGATGGCAAGTAATCTTATATTATATAGTATATCTCGTTTTTGATCAAAGATTGTATTACGTATTTCACCTTTGGTACTATAGTCTACGACGTCGGTATAACAGATTCTGTAAAGGATATTCGTTTGTTAAATAGTCTATGCTATTCCCCTTAGTTCGCGATTGTATCCAGAGCTGGGTAAGATACTATTTCAAATAAAAAGTAGTAAGTTGACCGTTTTATTCGAATTCATACGCGCACATTACCAAAAATATATTTCATTTGTTAGACGAAGCTTTTAAAATAGTATTCTATATAAAGGATTCTCAAAATAGTGAGAAACCTGATTTCGAAAATATTCTGGTTCGTTGCATTTCAAATTAAACCTACCAAACAATTTTCATAGCCAAGGCATATTTTAAACACTATTACTGTAGAGACAAGAACCGTTTAACTCTTTTTGTCTAGACCGGACTTAGGTTAAACCTATATTACACGAAGAAAGTCGACAACGTCCCCTAAAGTAAAGTTTAAACCCAAATATCAAATATTGCATTTCATATATCTTACATTTCCAAAATAAACATATTTCATCGTTAATATTAAACTATTAAAATAGCATTTTCTACAAATTACAATACGAATATTCATAGTGGAATACATAAAAAAACAGCATTTCAAATATTCCATTTCCAAAATTGTATCCAGTCCCGACCGTATTCAATTCGTGCTACATTATTTTACAGTTCGTCCGAGAGGTGTCTTCGTGCGTTTCCGTGGTTGGTCGGGTCGGCCGAGAGCGGTGTGTTTTTCGCATGGCGCCACGAGCGGGCTTAGTTAGTCAGCCGCGAGCCGCGGTGAACTGAAGGTGTGGGGAGTGTTTTTGTGGGCCGACGGGCCAAAAATGGCGGAGCGTACGAAGACGACAGCCCCGGCCGCCCGGCCCGTTTCCATGAAGCTGTTCGCCACCTGGGAAGTGGACCGCACGGCACCGGACTGCATACCAAGGTAATCGATAATCCACGGCCGATTTAACCTCGGCCTGTGTTTTTCGCGAGACATTCGTGTCATTAGCAGCCGTGTGTCATGCCCAGTGGACGCCAGGGACTCTCTCGGCGGGCATTCACACGCCCTTTTTTCACGGTGTGTCGCTCGCATTTTTCCGTTCGCACCCTTGTCTCAAGGGCGTCCCTCGTCGCGCTCGACGTCGACCTTGCGCGAGATTAACGTGTTTCTTTTAAGAAAGACACACACGCGCCATTGGTTATTCGGAGTGCGTGTCCGGGCTGGGGACTGCGTGGCGCGCGCTCTGTCTCTGTGTACAGCTCGATGCTAGCTGTCAATCGGACGTGACAGATCGACGAACGCGAATTGTAATCTAGATCGGTGTTTTTCTTGGTAACGTTATCGCATCTGCTATCAGCCTCCTCGACTGTCATCCGTCTAATCGCGAACGACCGCCTCTAACCTATCACCAGATTTTTCGGTACTCGCTCGCCTCGAGTAAACAAAAGTCTGCGAAACAATCTGCGAATCGCCGAGACCGTAATCCGGCCACCGCCGTGCAGCGGCAAATGCTAACGCGCGAATCTTTTAAATATGTTACTGAGAGATATCGGAATATATGTGTCTGTGGCATTAGTACGTAGAACGGGAAATAGCCTGCTGTTTTCTTTTTTAAATTGGATTATTGTAGCAACGATATTTTGGAAAGAAATGTTTTGGTGGGAATATAACCTAGTATTTTGTTTGGAGGATTTAGTGCAATGGTTATGGTTTTAACCTCTTAGGGACGGCTGAATATTGCGCGGGACTATTTCTCTGAACGACAGAGTACATTGGAGTAAAGTAACTGAATTATAATTTTTCTTACATATGTGATACATATGCTTTAACATTAATAATTTTATGAAATGAAATTGTATAATTTTTCTTCACCATATGATGCATATATTTTAACTGTAATAATTTAGTTTAATAATTGATAATACAATTGAGTGTGGTCAAGCCACTATAGTGGCGCGTCGTGCCTAAGAGGTTAAGTACTTACAAGGGAATATATTCAGATGCGAAAATCCGATTTTGATGAAACTTATGGGAGCTTATAGGTTTATCGTTTAAACCAAAAGCTTTTGTTAAAATTTTCTTGTGCAACTACATTTCCCATTGAAAAACACACAATTTAAAAAAAAAATTCAAATTTTCGAAGTCTGGTTTGCGAGATATCTCAAAAATACCTCAACATTGAGGGCTGTTTTGATAAGGGGTAGTAAATGTTTAAATTCTGGTGGTTATTCTTTAACTTAGTGGTTTATTTAGAGGCAAATAATGAGGATATATTTTAAATTATCCAGTTGCAAGTTTTGTATTTGTTTTATGTCTAGTTTGATTAACGATTTAAAATTGTATCAGTCATACAATGAAAATTGAAATCTTGGTTGTAGTGTCAAATTTGGTGATGATTCTATTATTTTATTTAGAGGCTACTGCAAATAATAGGGGTTTATTTTAATTTATATTGGGTTAATTTTTATATTTTGTCCAATACCTAGCTTGAATGACGATTCAAAATTGAAATCTTAGTTATAGCGTAAAATTCGATAATAACTCCATTATTTTATTTAGAGGCTACTGCAAATAATAGGGATTTATCTTAATTTATCCTGAGTCAACTTGTACATTTTGTCCTATGCCAAGCTTGAATGATGATTCAAAATTAACTCAATTATACAATGGAAAGTGTAAAAAATATTAAATTATAAAGTGTAAAAATTCGGTGATGAACCTATTATTTTATCTAGAGAGTACTAAAACTGATAGCAAATTTATTTTAATATATCGTCAATCTTACAATGGAGACTAGAATCTTTGTTAACTCTTTAAAACACGGTGGTATTAATCCTTTGTCGACGAGGATTTTTTAAAATATTGGAAATATTCTCGCCAGAAAGCGAGAATTATTACAATAATTAAAATTAAAAGAAAATTATTACAATAATTAAATCATATTCGTTGCAACTGATTGCAACTTGAATTTGCGTATTTGAATTTGCGGAAATTGAATATGCGTACCTGATGTCATTAATATGACGATACGCGTCCTCAAAGGGTTAAAAGTGTCCCACCTTTTTAATGCGTCAATATGCACGGTGAAATATATTTCTGATCTACCTCGAAATTTTACAATTGCACAATTGTATTTTCTACAATTCCGTGCCTCAAAGAGTTAAAATATAAAATTCGGTGATGAACCTATTATTGTATTTAGAGAGCACTAAAAATAATAGGGTTTTAACTTAATAAATCCTTTGTCAATTGTTGTACTCGTATCTAATCTGAATAATCAGTCAAAATTGAACGAATCATATAATAAAAATAATATTAATAACGTTAATCGACTAGACTTTATCGTGCGACATAACAGCGACGTATACTGAAACCTATACCACCTGCATCGCTAAAGTCAATGTTTATCATTCGATCGTCTATTGTGACGCAAGTATCTGTCCGTATTTTTCGCAACGCGCATCTTCTGGGTTAAAAATAAAAGATACTTAAAACGTAAACATCGAAGCTTCGGTGGCTAAAGAAGTCGTTAAACTTTTTTCATTGTTTACGGTAACGGTTATCAAAATGGCGGTACTTACAAAATATCAGTGATTTCGAAGTAACTCTTATGTTCCGGAAAACCCTCACCGTTATTGCGATATCGGCGCATCGATTCCGAGGAAATATAAAAAGAGTTTGCTAAAATAATTTCGCTACTGCGTATGCAATGCGTCCGAGACTGCATTTTTACGGTTGAAATTCGTTTAGATACCGCTGTTACATCCGTGTTACATCGAATCTGTATTCCGTCGATAACTAATTGAATTTTGAAGGAACGTAATTACGAAAGGACGTTATTCTTATCGGGAATTATGAAACGGTCGTTTCTGACTTTACCGGTTCTTAAGATTACTCGCAGGGATTTTCTTTTAATCACTTTTACTGACACGAAGGGAACCGTGCTGTTACGAGTACTTATCGAACTAAACCGAGCAACGAATAACTCCGAAAACCTTCATTTTTTTCAAATCCGGGCGATTTAATGAATCGATAAGAATTTATGATAGCACACCGTTGTATGGGGCTGTAAAAGGGATTAGGAGATTATCCCTTCGAGTGTCTTGAGTCGTAAAAAGTTGGAGTTATATTGCTACAGTTTCAAATGAAGATAATATTCGAATGGCTAGAGGTACGTGGGAAAATTGGAATTAGGCTCAAACGATTCAGAATTTATTTATGGTTTCGTTTGGCTTTCGCAGATGAAAGATGGCAGGTTGTTTCGTAGTTTAATAATTTGTTTGGAGAGTTATTTAAAAGATAATTATTATATTGCGAGAAGGAGAGGTTCTAGAGAAGTTTTCTTCCTTTAACCCTTTGCACTCGAAACTGTTTCAACTCGAAGATCAAGGCATCTCTTCTCACCCAGAATATTTTCATTCTACATGATTTATTTCGTCTTGTACATATTGGACTCTTTATTATTACAAATTTTTAACAATTCGTTGGATACAAAGATATCGATATTAAAACTGTTTTCAATTATAGTGTGACAATTTTCCGTGGTGCCTCAGAGTCGCCACTCGAGTGTAAAGGGTTAATAATAAACCTAAAAGAAAGGTTTATTAGATTGTGTCGCTTGCAATTGCCTCTTGGTTTAAGATTGTAATTGAAAAATTCATGAAGTAACTGAAAGCTTAATTGCAATTCATTGAATTTGAAGGAATTACTTCTCTACCAGTTAAAACGTTTTGGATTGGATAATAATTCTCCTCTTAATAATAATTGAGGTAGCCTTCCTTTCGATTTCCAGATTTCCTTACTGGAAAATTAGTTGCGAATTGTTGAATTTGAAAGAAACTTTCTTTTGATAAATAAAGTATTCAGATGGCCGAGTGAGGTAGCAATGTTCCTCTTAATAATAATCCTAATAGAAAGTTTTATTAGATTGTGCCGCTTGAGGGAACTTCTTTTCAACGACTGCAACCGAGGATTTCCTTAAGAAACTGGAAAATTAATAGTGAATCGTTGAATTCGAAAGGAGTTACTTCTCGATAAATGTAGTATCAACGATTTGCATTCGAATGGTGACTTTGGGGCACCAATAAAAATTTCCATACTATTCTTCGAAACACTTTTCGTATTGTTAACTTCATCCATAGATTGCTAAAAATTAAATTGCATGAGAAAACAAACCGAATTTTATGTATGCAATGAAAAAGAGGTTAAGAGAATGAAAGTATTCCAGGCTGAAAGAAATGTTTTGATTTTGAAATTTTTTACACTTAAAATGTCTGGAACCTATAATATCCTTAATTTACGATTGTTGAAATTGCGAAAGCGTATACACGAGGAATTATTCAACGAATCTCTATTTTCGAGTATTTACCGTTTAAAAAGTGGCTATAACTTTGGAAGAAAATATTCTTGCTATACTTATGAAGTAATGTAAAATAGCCACCTATAGTGGTGTATAAACTTAGCATCGAGAATAATAATCTTAAAAGAAAGTTTTATTAGATTGTGTCGCTTGTGGTAACTTCTTCTTTCAACGACTGCAGCCGAGGATTTCCTTAAGGAACTGGAAAATTAATTGGGAATTGTTGTATTTGAAAAGAACTACTTGATAAAAATTGGTAAAGTTTGTCATACCATTATTTGAAATAATTTTCGTATTCTTAACTTCATCCATGGATTGCTAAAAATTAAATTGCATGAGAAAACAGATCGAATTTGGTGTACAGAAAGTAAAAGAGATTATGAGAATAAAAATATCCAGGTTGAGAGAAATGTCTTGAGTTTGAAATTCAAATTGCTTCCAGTTAGGTAGTAATTCTTTTCTTAACACTTAAAACAACTGGTACCTATAATATTGAATGAAACTACTTCAGGCTGAGAGAAATGTCTTGATTATAAAATTCTTTACACTTAAAATGACTGGAACCTATAATATCCTTAATTTACGATTGTTGAAATTATGAAAGCGTATACACGAGGAATTATTCAACGAATCTCTATTTTCGAGTATTTACTGCTTAAAACCTTGGCTAAAACTTTGGAAGAAAATATTCTTGCTATACTTATGAAGTAATGTAAAATAGCCACCTAAAGCGCCGCGTAAACTTAGCATCGAGAATAATAATCTTTAAAGAAAGTTTTATTAGATTGCGTCGCTTGTGGTAACTTCTTTTCAACGACTGCAGCCGAGGATTTCCTTAAGAAACTGGAAAATTAATTGTGAATCGTTGAATGTGAAAGGGGAACTATCCTCTCGGTCGGTAAAGTATTGAGACACGACGGTGGAACGGATGGATTATTAAATCTTCGTATTCGTCGAAGTTAGCCCCGGTCCGTTGTGTCAACTGCGATTCGGTTTCGAAAGTTGGTTGTACATCGAGTTCCTAAGACAATCCCGTTTTGTTTGAACGAGCTTATCTGCGATCAAATTGGTCGCTGGAAACCCATTGATTCGCGGGAACGCGTTACAATGCTCTAATTCAGTCCATCGGGAAGAGCTGAAAGTGCAATTCGAACGAATTGTCTTTGGAATTCGATTTCGTTCTGGTGCTCGGATCTCCTCTGAGAAATCCCGTGTCTGCACCGTGGTAAGGACCTAAAGAATTTAATCAGTTCTCCGAAGTTTCGAACGTGTTTCAATATGAAGCAATCTCGAATTAACTAATCGCTGAAGATAACGCTAAACCTGTCGAGCATTAAAATTGGCTACTGTATAGGTAGCTACTCATAAAGATGACAAAATTCAATCAATTTAGATTTTGTGCAATTTTTATTAACTCTCAGCAAATATAAATTTTCTCTTCTGTTAGATTTTTCGCGATGAATACATTGAAATTGTAAATATTAACTATTTGCACACGACTGTCTCCTCCACCAACAAGCGAGACAATGCTAAAAATAACTGTACTGTAATTCTAAATAATTTCTAAACATCACTGGATCCCTTCGTGTTTTATAAAATACTAAATGTTTTAGTATTATTCAAAGACAGTATGAAAAATATTGGAAGTTCACTCCAATTGCCATGCTATTATTCAAAATAACTTTTATATCGTTGTGTTTGTATTTAAAAAATCGATAAAAATTAAAATGTTGCACGAGCGAGTAATAATGATAAATTTTATATGCACGAAAGGAAATAAACTAAGCACAGTGAAACTATTCTAGGCCAGAAAGATTTTTGGATTTTGGAATTAAAATTGCTTGGAGTGCAAAGGGTTGAAGTTTAGCCTTTATTTTTATTCAAATTGTACGGTTTTGTAAAGTCATTCGCACCACTCCTAAATATTCGAGTTTGTCTGAATAGTATGAATGGTTTTGAGCAGTTTTTTTCTGATTGTTACGTACAAAACCAGATACCATTTACACAACTATTATTTGACCGCTGACAAAATGGAGTTCTCATTTTCAACATTGTCAATGCATTCATCTAACACAGCTCTATGCTTCCTTGAAAATAATAATAAAATTTGTGCAGTAACTTTTTTAGTAGAATAAATAACTTCTTAGTTATTTGAAGGAATAGGAAGGAAGCAATAATTTTATAACTGCAATTATTAATAAAATAAAAAATCTGCAAAGGGTCATTTGACTAGTTTAATGTTAATTCTTCTCCATTCAGCACACGAAGGTCTTTCCCTTCGCGATAATTGTTCGCACAGTTCTTTCGTGATGATTTACTCCGCAATTGTATGTAAATCCAATGTAAATAGTAGAAATTGTTGGACTGCAGTACATTCTAGAATTTTTACGTGTTAATTATTGCTCATGTAAGGATGCGTGAATTATTTAAGATTTATGATAGCAGCAGTTGTTGCGCGTGAAATTAACATCGAGAAAAATGTTTATTTAAGGTTATTTAAATTTCGAATTTGCAGAGCAGCCATCGATGGGATTTGAAAATTTCGCATGATGTGTGCGCTTATTTCTGAACTACAATGATATAGAAAGCGACGATTTCCATTAGAAACTAGTCCATTCCCATTTCAACCACAAAATTATCTATAAAATTCATTAAATCCTTCTGTAAAGAATAGTCGAAAGTTCTGAATCCATAAATATTTATACAGAGAAACGTTTGGATATGGAACACAGGCATTCTTTATTGACGAAAGTATACTTCGGAGTTTTCGCGATAATAACGTTTAGCTTCGAAAGACTCGCGCAGGAAATCGAGAGGAATTGTTGAAAAGATAATGAAAGTTATTAATTCGTGTACGAATACGAAATACCACTAAAAGACCTAGGATTCAATTTACTGCACTCTTCAATCATGCAAATTACCGCAGAAAATGAAATTCAACTTCCGTTCTTGAAAACCGCCCGTAGAAATACGAATTTGCATATTGTGCTAATTTTTTCGTGAACATCTCGGAACAGAAGTTTACATCCACGGTTTAACTTTCGCTGAAATTTTCCGCACACTATTAGGTCGCCATTTAATCGCTACGTCTTAGGAACATAATTGCAAAATTCATCTTATCGGAGTAGAAGATATATTTCCTGTTTTCAGTTTGTCACGGTTAACCGGGAAAGCGCGCTCACCTACCGAATCCCATTTGCAGAAACTGGCTCGACCGCGCAAATTGCAATTACGTTCGACAGAAACTGCCGACACAAAGCTTCGTTAACGTTCGCAATATCTATGAAAGATTATGCCTTACATAGGCGAAAGCAGTCCTCGCGATGTACGCGGGGTCCACCTGTTGGTCGTCAATGGATGCCGGAATTTATGTATTTACTACCCAGCGAGTTAAATGAAAGGATGAAACTTGCATTTACTCAGAGATACCATCGTAAATCGTCGCAATTTCCAGCCGAGGGCCAAGGTGGGAAAAATCCTTTCCATAAAACATTCGCAGAGATCCTCGTCCGGCGTTACGCGCGATTCTCAATATGTGGGGCATCCGTGACAAAGCATGACGCGCATCAGCGTATCGCGATTCGCAAAATTCGCAAAATTTCGCTAGATCTGCGAATTTCGCATAAAACAACGCGATATCAATTTAGACGGACTTATATTTAACCGTATTTCGATTAATAAATCTTATTTCACAGTCGCGAAGCTGAAACGGACAAACGTAGATGAATTAATAAATCTCGGTTTAATTCAATTTCAGAGGAATTTGAAATTTAATTATCCTTTTTTTATTCATAAATTTTATCCACGTTCATTTTACGGAGATTTATATTCAATTATGTTTCTATTGATAAATCTTTTAAAATTGAATTTCCAGAGGATTTTGAAGTTAATTATATGTTTATTAATGATTTTCACTAAATTTAATTCTGGACAGATTTATATTCAATTATGTTTTCATTAATACTTCTTTTCAAATTTAATTTTAAGAGGATTTTAAAGTTAATTACATGCTTAGTAAAGAATTTCACTAAATTTAATTATGGAGAGATTTCTATTCAATTATGCTTTTATTAATAGTTCTTTTCAAATTTAATTTTAAGAGGATTTTTAAGTTAATTACATGCTTAATAAAGAATTTCACTAAATTTCAATTTAATCATGTTTGTATTAATATATCTTTTCAAATTTAATTATAACAGGATTCTAAAGTTAATTACATGTTTAATAAAATTTTTTACTAATTTTAATTCTGGAGAGATTTATATTAAACCATATTTTTATTCATAAATTTTACTTCTTCGTGGCAAGTATTAAAAATTTGTCTTCTTCAACGTCCATCCGGTTTTGTTTAGTAGCCAGCAATTTTAAAAAGTTTTTCCTTTTCACTGGTTCTGTGGCCAACAATGGAAAGAGAAAGGGACACAGTAAAGTTAAATTTTCTAAATTTAATGACCGTATAAAATTTCACAAAATCACCTACACCACCAAAATTGTCCATCTCGAGTTTTGAAAAATCGAAAACGATTGCGAGGGCGTCCACTTCAATTTTCCCAGCTAAAAAATCGCATTCGTGTATTTGTATCTTTCCGAATCCACGATCGTCGAGTGCACGATTCTTCAGTTTCGAAGGATATTACCATATCGGCGACTCGATTGTCTAGCAAAACAAAAGTTACGAACCGGATTGGTCCCTGCGGGCAGAGATCAATCCCTGATCGTTTCTCGCGTTGAATAATTCACCGTCGTGTTCCAGCTTTCGTGGAATCTTTCCTCGTGCGAGGCGGCCATTGAAAAATATTTACAATTCTGATAAAATTCTTAATGGTTTACGAGCCGTGAACACGGGGCCGTGGTTAGGTTGACCGATGCTGTTTCAAGCACCGGCGGTAGTCTCCTCTCGTCTGGATCCTAATTAGTCGGTGCGTTATTATTAATGACTTTGTAAGTGAAATGTAAGCATGTGGGAATGCACGAGAAAACTAATTCCTTTGTATGCGTAAGTGATTCTGAGCACCGTGCCAGACTCATAATACACCGAGAAAGTGTGCTTCCATGTTTTGCGAGATAACGGTTGGCTACACTCGCACTTGGACTACTTATACATTCATTTTGCCGATCATTTTTTAGGCTACGATGTTGCTCTTTCGAATTACCTCGAAACGTTTTGGGAAATGTTTCATTCGTCGAATTTCCATTTTCTACGATTTACTATTATATGTAATTACTAGTTACTATTATCTACTATTTATATACTATTTATTTTCTACTGTTTACTATTTTTCTATGCAAATTCTTCTGGTAATGTCTATTTCGACCAACGGGATTAAAATTGTCAGTACATTCGAAAATTTCTAATGAAGATATTTTTATAATTTTAGTGATTGCGAAAGGAAAAATTACGGACCAGTCGTTGCGACTGACTTGGTAATTCTTGATAAATCGATTCGGTAACATAGTGATCCATAAAGCGGTCCAGAATTTCCTGAAAATTGTCTGAAAATTGCAGGCAATTACGAGATGGCATCCGCGAAAGCCACTATATGTAGTGGCGCATAGTGCCTAAGAGGTTAATGTTGAAAGAAATTTCTTAACCCTTAGCACTCCAATCGCTGCTCTGAGGCGACACTGAAAATTGTCAGACTATTATTTAAAGCGATTTGTACATTACAAATGTTTGCAATTAAGAAGTTAGTAAAAATTGAAATGTTACCGTACGATTAACAGTGTCTTCAATATGCACGAAAGGAAGTGAATCACGTGCAATGGAATTATTCTAGGAGAGAAAAATATCTCGAGTTAGAAATTAAAATTGCTTAGAGCGCAAAGGGATAATTTTGGAATTAAAATTGCTTAGAGTGCAAAGGGATAATTTTGAAATTAAAATTGCTTCGAACGCAGCTTTGCACGATTAATGGAATACGTCACCGTTGTTGTTTGCGGAAATCGTGTAAACGGGAATTGCAAACATAAATACGCAAGTGGAATTTAAATATTTATTTTATATATTCGAAGACAATAAATATTTAGAAAATATCAGAAAATT
This sequence comes from Agapostemon virescens, assembly GCA_028453745.1. Taxonomy (NCBI): domain Eukaryota; kingdom Metazoa; phylum Arthropoda; class Insecta; order Hymenoptera; family Halictidae; genus Agapostemon; species Agapostemon virescens. Next base: position 10,553,037 of record CM052083.1, on the reverse strand, counting down.
AGGGACCAGTCGTTGTGACTGACTTTGTAATTCTTGATAAATCGATTCGATGACATAGTGATCCGAAAAGCGGTCCAGAATTTCCTGAACATTATCCGTAGATTGTACGTAACTATTGCATCCGCTTTTACCTTTTTTTATTTTGCAACTGATGCGCGTGTTCTTGTATTTTCCGAACGACGCGCGCAATTACGTGCAAAACAATATTTACAAAATTGCATTTCCATTTGACGAACGGTAAACAATAGCAAGAAGCCCTTATTTTCGCGGAACGATGTCATAAAGTTGCGGAGTATTTTTGCGCGTCATTTCTCTTGGCCTGGAAAAATTCGCGACAAATCGAGCATGAACGATTCGGCCGGTAATAGAGTGATAAGAGTCAATTTGAAAGATAGATACGTGATCGCCGGGGCCCGATCGGGCCATTCATTGAAATTGAAACGATAAATTGCTTGTTTTATTCTCGCCTGGGAACTTTTTCGCGACGCGGAGAGAACGAGCACGGTCCCCCGAGCGGAATACGTGAATCGTATTCAATGCGACCACGGCTCGGATACGTTTTACCCAGACCGGACGGGTATACTAATCGCAAATCACCACCCAACCGGGGGAAGATGTTATCTGTCCTGCACGGTGCCTGCGAAATATCAATCGTGGCCTGTTTCTTCTTCCTCGGCCAACAACGCGCAGTGTGGTAACATTGTGAAATTGAAAAAAATTCACGTTACTCTATAAAGAATTGTACTCCTTTTTTTAACACTAAAACTATCACAGTGGGTTCAATGACCCTCTTTTTCTATTTTACTGTTATTAGAATTGTAAAATTGCTTATAATCGATTCAATAGATTCCTTTATTCGACGATGTATTGTAATGATAATCGCAGGAATTCTGAGTAAATTATGTCTTGTAATTTTTATGAGACAATCTACGTCAATTTTAATGCTCGATAGGTTTATAGTATTAACCCTTTGCAGTCGAGTGGCGACTCTGAGGCGCCACGAAAAATTGGCACACTATATTTATATAGTGGCACATGTATTTAAAATAATTTGAACATCTTGTGCTGTAACATCTTGAACATAATATGCCTATAATTGGCACATTATATTTAAAATAATTTGAACATCTTTATATTTAAGAAATTGATAAAAATTTTGTGGGTGGATCTTAATAAAATGAATTGTGAATTGACGAAGAAAAGATAACTATGTATTTTAATGTTAATAATAAGTTGAATAAATATATATAATGATAATATAATGTTTCTCGCGACACGTGTTCTAACACAAAGTATGTACTCTCTCACTCTTTCACTCTCTATTACTCTCACTGTATATACTCTCTGGTTTCGAACTGTACTCTCTCATGTCTCGCACTATATTCCCCTTCGTTCTCTTGACTCGTGGTCGCTCATTAGCTAAACATAAACAATGTAACTACTAGAATGTCTTTCATATCTTACATTATGACGAATCCTCAATTCGCTTAAAACCTAAAACCTAATCCACAAACTCCCCCCTAGGTTTTATTGATCAATTTCAGATACACAAAAATCGTTTTACAATGTTTAATAGTGTCGGTCCATTCAGCGCTTTCGTCAAACAGTCAGCCCACATTCTTTCTTTCGGAACATGTAACACTTTTATCGAAAAATCTCTCACATACTCTCTAATGAAATGACATTTTCTATTCATCAATTTAGTTCTTGTCTTAAAATTACCACCATTCGCCAGTTTAACAGCATTCAAATTATCGCATTTCAGTTCCTTGTACACATCCTCACATATACCAATTTCTTTCAATAAATCACTCATCCATATCACTTCTTTCACTCCTTCTGTCATTGCATCCAATTCACTCTCCGTTGTTGATAACGCAACTGTCCCTTGTTTCCTACACCTCCAGTGAATAAGATCACCATTTCTGTATAGGAGCAATCCACTAAATGCTTTTGCATCCCTAGTACTATCCCACGATGCATCTGTCTCGCATCTTATCCCTTTCTTCATACTTTTTCTTCCATATTCCATTTGATAGTCTTTCGTTTTTCTC
>CM052083.1:10518905-10546329 GCA_028453745.1 Agapostemon virescens | reverse complement strand
AAATTACAATTTGCTGACAGCATTGATTTTCTGTTACCGTTTAAAGTGATCATGATTTTGATAAATTATGGTGCTTTGAGTGGTTTAAAAAATTCAAAAGTGGCGATTTTGACGCGAGAAACCAAGGACATGGGAAACCACCGAGAAAGTTTGAACACAGCGAATTGCAGGCTTCGTTGGATCAGGATGACGTTTAAACGCAACAATTAAATGCGAGACGGGAAGTCGTCTCCATACGTTTGAAAGTCATGGGAAAGATCCAGAAGACAGGAAAATGGGATTAAAAGGCAACACAAAGTGGTTTTGCTTCATGATAATGCACCATCGCACACAGCAAAACCGGTCAAGGAAACGATCGAGGCGTTTAGTTGGGAAATACTTTCGCATGCGGCTTACTCATCAGATTTAGCTCTATCCGATTATTACTTATTTGCATCGACGGGACACGCACTTGCTGAGCTGTGCTTTGCATCTTACGGAAATGTACGAAAATTGCTCGACGACTGATTTGCCTAAAAAAAGAACAGTTTATTTAGCGTGGCATCCACAAATTGTCAGAAAATATCAAAATCATAATTTACGCGGATTATAGCGATTAAATTAAACAAATATTTGTTAAACGGGAATTAACAAAGTGGTTAATGTATTTGCAAGAGATACCACCAAAAATATATTTTAAAAAATTGGCAAATAAACCAGAGAATAGTGTTAAACGCTATCAATTATAAAACAGTAAAAATGTTCAATCGTCCGAAGAAAAAATATAAAATGTTCTTCGCATTTTTATTGTATGCAGACTTGGTTTTGATTGATATATATCGCAGCTCCGTTTTATTAAATATTGATGGTCCAGAAGTTCGAGGAAGTCCACTCGCGACTGGAGGACCTATTAAAAGTTAATAATTCAAACATAAGTTGTGCTCGGGTTACCTCAACTTGCTGCTGCTGGGGTGCCGTTCGATTTTGCTATATATTGTATAGTTGAAATTATCATCAAAGCTGTTTGACATGAAATTTAATTAAAAAACTTCGCAACGAAAATAAATTAATTCAGGTCTAAACAAATTCGATCGATAATTACGTAGTTTGCGAGTTCATTAAAATTCGAATATAATATAAAATTCAGCCAACGACTAACGGTCCTAGAATAAAATAATGTTTAGTTAATAAACCGTCTGAACATATACTTTTTTATTTGCAATATGAAAGAAAGACCAGAACAAAAGAAATTTCTTCCTAGTCTCACAATTTGATTCAGTTTATTTCTAGCAATCTTACGAAAGCTTGTTAAATATTTTACTTCACTCTGAAGTCTATAATAAAAGTTTCAATAACAAAGTTTTGCCTATTTCAGACAAGTTTCATCTACTTTATTTATAAAATTGATAATCGTTATTAGAGAAAATTTGTAATTACCGGATAATGAAGTTCTCACCTCACTCCACAATTCGATTACTTTCGACAGTAATAAATCGACGATACCGTTATTAATTTAATGATTATCGTTCTTAAACGACGCAACGATGACCACCGTGACATTCAATGTACTATAAAGAAGCTTAGGATAAACGTAGGAGAGTGACGCTACATTTGTTATATCCAGAGACTGGAATCAATATTTCTTTTAGGTTTCTGTCTGACGATGCAAACACCGGAATATATATTAAATAGTCGCTTTATAATTTTCATCAAATTCTTCGGCAAAAGTGTAAATATTTATGAAACTCGTGGCCTGCACGTGCGATCATTTCCTCGAAATTACACTATCAATTTGGCAAGAGTGCGCGTCCGACGTCGGGGTCGAAAACATAATAAACGCGTAACCAGATGTAACGTTATCGTGATTTCACCGTTCGGTTGTCGTTTCGGGCTCTCGATAATGCTCTCGAAGCTATTTATTGTTGTATCGGTGGCACAGGGAACGCGCGGCGAATCTTCGCCGCGTCTATTTTCGCGATATCTCGATAATAAATCATCGCCGTTAATTTCTTAAGGTACGTGCGGCGGCTTCTGCAGAAATCGCAGGCGCGCACGTGAAGAAAACACGTGTAATTCAATCGCCCGCCGCTGTTGCGTATTCATATTATCGCCGTCTCAATTTGCAGCAACCGAATGAGAACATTGAGTTTCGAGCAAACGATAATTTTCTGCTGTTACAACGTTACCTCAAAGAGAGAAACTGTCTCGCACGTTGTTCGCAATTTGTAATGTCGTCGCGTACGTTTAACGTTTTCATTGCCGTCGTAAAGATGTTTATAGTACTCCATCATTCGCTGTGTACCAGCACGATAACGTCACATTTTTATCGACAACACTCTAAAGTGCATGCAAAAAATTGTACGAATTTATGCAGACGAGCTGCTGACCAACCACTATTTCGCAAATATCGAAATTATGGTTCGCTAACGTTTTGCACCCGCGGTTTAGCATGCACAACTGTGGGATTATGGTAGGCCAGAGGTATGCTCCTTTTTAACCCTTTGCAGTCGAATGGCGGCTCTGAGACGCCGGTAAACATTGCAATACCATTTTTCAAAACCGTGTTCGTATCATCAAATTCGTCTGTATTTTATAAATTGCTAAAAATTCAACTGTTGAACAATGAAACAGGTTTAACGCGTCAAATGCGTAATGCAAATAGGATTCCATAAAATGAAAATGTTTAAGTACATTGTATGAAGTACAAATAGTACATTGGAATGAAGTGTTTGATCATAAAATTATAATTTTTCTTAATGATATGATACACGTATGTTGATTTTAACAATTTACTTTAATATTTAACAATACAAATGAGTATGGAACGTTCAGAGAGATGGCCTCCGCGAAAGCCACTATAGTGACGCGTCGTACAAGAGGATGGCATCCATGAAAGCCACTATAGTGGCGCATAATGCCTAAGAGGTTAATGTTGAAAGAAATGTTTTAACCCTTAGCACTCCAATCGCTCCTCTGAGGCGACACTGAAAATTGCCAGACTATTGTACATTACAAATTTTTGTAATTAAGAAGTTAGTAAAACTTGAAATGTTACCGTAAAATTAACAGTGTCTTTAATATGTACGAAAGGAAATGAATCACTTGCAATGGAATTATTGTAGGAGAGAAAATTGTCTGAGTTAGAAATTAAAATTGCTTAGAGTGCAAAGGGCTAATTTTGGAATTAAAATTGCTTAGAGTGCAAAGGGATAATTTTGAAATTAAAATTGCTTAGAGTGCAAAGGGATAATTTTAGAATTAAAATTGCTTAGAGTGCAAAGGGATAATTTTAGAATTAAAATTGCTTAGAGTGCAAACAGATAATTTTGGAATTAAAATTGCTTAGAGTGCAAAGGGATAATTTTGGAATTAAAATTGCTTCGAACGCAGCTTTGCACGATTAACGGAATATGTCATCGTTGCTGTTTACGGAAATCGTGTAAACGGGAATTGCGAGCGTAAATACGCAAGTGGAATTTAAATATTTATTTTATATATTCGAAGACAATAAATATTTGGAAAATATCAGAACGACGTGCACGAGAGAAATAACTCGTTTTTCATATTTTGCTGTTAGAGAACGCCGAGCGAGATTTATCAATCGCGTTTTTCCGTTGGCGTGTTCGACGATCGCTGTGACAAAGTTTAGCGCTTCAGTTTTCGTTTCATCGAATACATTGTTTGTTCAGTTTCTATGCCAGAGTAGAACCGAATCATTTAAAAAGTTTTAATAAAACGTGTTGATATTGTTTTTTTTTTGTATCTTTCTAGATCCTTTAGCTGTTTTATATTCAACTTGTATTCTCGTGTGACGAATGCGTAAAATTAATTGAATTGCAAATCTTTGTGCAAAACGAAAATTGTGTCTATCAATTGCGAGACACAGAAGCCAAATAAAAATGTTCACCATCAATTACGAGACATAGAAGCCAAATAAAAATTTTCTCCGCCAATTGCGAAACATAGAAGCCAAAGAAAAAATTGCAACGATTTTGAGAAGTTGACAATTGCGTAACGATCCTCTAATACTTCTAATCTCTTTTACCATTTCAAGCAACATCTACTAATTTCTCTGATGGAATGCATTAAATCTTGATTCTGTTAACCCTTTGCACGCGAAGCAATTTCAATATTGAACTTAAGATGTATCTTTCTCACTAGAACACATTTTTTAAATCTGATTTCTCATACAACAGTTGAAATTTTAACATCTTATAGAGTTCAGATAAATTTAACAATATGGAAATATTACTTCATTAAAGTAATCTGTATTAAAGTCAATATATTTTCTAAAAAAACAATTAAACGAGATGTTGTCCCAAAACAATTAAAAATACTCTTCACATCACACGGAGCATTGTAACTTTAAATAATAATGTGCATAAACTAACGATTTTGTGTGTATATGCAAAATCCAATTAATTTTGTGTGTGTATATGCAAAATCAAATTAATTTTGTGTCTATATATGCAAAATCCAATCAATGTTGTGTGTGTATGCAAAATCAAATTAATTGTGTGTGTGTATACGCAAAATCAAATTAATGTTGTGTGTGTGTCGTCTAGTTAAATCGCAACAAATAAATTATGCGATATGGAAAAAATATCAGGAGTCTTTTCGTAGGTAATTTTGAAATAAAAAATTGTTAGCAATGAAATGGGAACCCATTTGATTAAAAAGTGAATCGTCATAAAAATGTAACCAGTTTAAAAACGACTCGAAACCGTATCACAGTTATAAGTAGACTGCGAATTTTATACGTTTATGAATTTAGCAATATGGAAACCGTCTTGCATAATGGTATGGTAATTTTCACTGGCGCCGCGTAGTCGATATTCGAGCGTAAAGGGTTAATCTAGTTAGCATTTCGTTCGCAGGCAGAAATTCGAGCACAGAGATTTCGCGAATGGTTGAAAAATCAGACTAATCGCGTAACAGGGGATGCAGAAAGGAGAACTGCATCGCGCAGAGTGTAAGGTGCATAGCAGGTGGCCATAGAAGGTGCAGGTGAACACGAATCACAAATGGAGCTGGGGTTGAGCGGTACTCCATTGTGCACAGTGTGCAAATTACCCTTATTGCTGGGAAGTTTGATGGCAATGGTTTTTTAGAAGTTGGAACGGGACTTTTAATTAGGTGCATAGCGTTCGTGTCAATAGGTTATTGTTTTACTGCGGTGGAAGAGATAATTAGGAAATTGTACAGGCTCTTTTCTGCGGGGAACGTTCTAACCGTTCGTAGGAAACGGAACCAGGCGAATTCTGCAACACCGAAACAACACGTTTAAAAGAAACCTATTAATCGAGACTTTCGTTAACGGTACCTAAACGGTCGTAGCAATTCGTGTCCATTACACAATTATATAGTTTTGTTTGCGTTTGCGCAAGAAAAATCAGCAGACAACCATCGCTTGCTTACTTTACCTATTCGTGAATAAAATTATTTTTTAAGACTTCATTCATATGATATTTGTGTAAAAAGGAGCCAGATTTGCGAAACTATAAATGGACCGTTTATTTTGAAAGTGGTGCAAGTCCATTTTATTTTAAACGAGATATTACGTAATTTGTACTTAATTTAGTATAAATGTTTTATTTTAATTAGTAAATATTTAATATCTTAAAAAACTAGCACCACTTTCAAAATAAACGGTCCAAATGATTAGACAGTCAAAAGTCTTTATTACCCATTTACGTAGACAAATCTACTTCTGTATTTTTCGTTAAGATTTCATTTGTGTAAAAAGAAAAGTTAAAGTTACGAGCTAACAATCAGCGGACAATCACAGCTTCTTTATTATTTATTTAAAAGCTTTATGCAAATTTATGCAAAAAGTAAGCCACATTTATGGGACTAAAAATTAGTAGGAAAATTATTCGAATAGTTGTGAATTGCTATAAACTTTTTATTTTCTTTTCTTGGCAACTGGAAAATTAAATTGAGTTTTAGTGTCAGTTTCTGTAATTAATCTTCCTGAAACAGATTTGGCGAGGTTGGGGCGATTTAAGTTTGAAACAATTAATCGGGTGGAGTGTTTGCAAACTTTCGTCGGCGTCAATGACGATAAATATTTCCCGGCAATAGCATTCTTTTAGCGGTGTACGGGCTAACCGATTGGAACATTTATGGCCCGTAATTCATGGAGGACTATTGCCGTGTTATACATTTACGATCGTTCCTTTGGGATTTACTGTTCCAATCGACAGACATCCAGTATCTACATATTACCCCGACACCGCTGCTGCGCTTTCCTGCGAACCAAGCCTGTAAAATGATCAAATAAACGCTATTATCTCGAGTCGAAACCGGATTCAAATTTGCATCGAATCCAGCCGCAGAATTCGTACTAATAATAACACGGTCTGAAATAATACAGTTCATCGCGATATATCGTCTTTTATTTCATTGTTTGCCAGTTTGATTTTTACTGCGATCGCTGGCTTCGCGCGAGCCTCGACGCGAAGCTGTGCTTTGGAAGCACTTTGGAAAAAATATAAATTTAGAAATTTAAGCAAATGGAAGTGTCTGGCGGGGAAGGTAAGACCGCAGATATCTGGATCTTGCAATTTTCATACTGGAGAATTATGAATTTTTACGCAAGAATCTGCGGAATATTTGCTGTTATCAGATCGAGGAATCGTTTCCATCGAAAAAAGAATCTTTTCAGTCTATTGATAAAACTTTCCTAGCCACACAATGCGAGGGACACTGGGAATCGCGCGAGCTCCGTATGATACTCTATCTCGCTTCGCTGTCAGCTTATTGGATCAATCTCTTTTTCTATGGGCTTGTCCTCTAAACGACAATACAATTCGAGGGGTAGGTAGTCTAGATGGAAAAATTGAGACATCGAATGTTTCAATGAAGAAGAGTTTCCTTTTCATTTCACATGCTCATTAGCGAGACTTTGTGTGATAAAATGAATTTACTGCATCGATGACAACGTACGGGAGCCAAATGGAATTTTCTGTCTACAATTATTGCTCGATCGATTATATATGTTCAAAATGAAAGATTGTTGAATTCTTTTTGTCTTTCGAGTACTTTGTACCTCAACTATTCGCGTTCGCTGTGAATGTATAAAATTCATAGTCTATTAATGAGACTTTGGATCTTTAAGCAAAATGGAAGTTGTCTACATCGGTTCTAATAATCAGGAGCTAAACGGAATTTCTTCTCGTCTTTAATGAATGTGGTACGTTTGAAATAAAATATCGACGTGGTTCATTTCTTTTAATATTTCTGCTATTTTAAGTCTCACCTACTCATGTATGCCACAAATATTCAAGACCTTTATGCAAAATTAAAATTGTCTGCATCGGTGGCCAGAAACAGGATCTAAAGGAAATTTTCTTTTTGTTTTTAATGAATGTGATACGTTCGAAATAAACTATCGACGTTCTTCAATTTTTTTTAATATTTCTACTATTTTAAATTTGAATTCATGTTTCCCACAAATGTCCAAGGTCTATAGTCTATCCATTAGCAAGACTGTGGATCTTTATGCAAAATAAAATTGTCTGCATCGGTTGCAAGAAACAGTTGAATAAAAAATTATTTCCCCTTGTCGATAAGCTGGAAATAATGTGAAACTGTTCTTTAACGTTTCTGATACTCTTACTGTTTTGTACTTCGTTCATATATCTTTGTTACGAATGTGCGAAGTCCACAGCCTACTTGTTAAGAACAGAAAGAACTCAATTGTTCCCATAAAAAAATTATTTAATATCCGATACATATATTCAAGTAACAGCAAAGTAGAAAAAGTTAGCCATGCACAGACACGGTAACCAAATCGTATTCAACAAAGTCTTCCAGAGGAAACTAAGTTCTTTAAAAAACGATGCGGGTTATAACCTTATTTCATTTTACATTGATACATTATAGTTCTACCGGTGTCGTCTACAATTGTAGAATAGTTTGTGTAATCGAATGACAGAAAGAAGTCGTAGCAATGGTGTCATCGAGTTCGAGCAATCTTCCTGCGCTGAATCTGGAGTAAAAATGATTGCAGACGTATCTGAACGTTAATATTAATAAACGGTAATCGTTAGGAAAACGATGTTGCTCGTTAATGTATTTCGCAATTGTAAACTATTTCATTCAACTCGGAAAATCGGACAGCGAGGAGTAGCATAATTACGCCGGGGTTATAGTAACTTACGTAACGAACGATGGCTATGCCATTTTTGTATGGTATCGTTTGGTAGTCCTACGAATACGTTAGATCATATGGAAGATCGATGTAAGACGGATATTAAAATAGAATTGAAAGGTCACCGCGTAATTTCATATTTTTCCTTTCTATAGAAAACCGAAGATAAGAAAAATACAGGTAAGCTACCTCGTGATTCATCGCGTTTACGTAATCTGTACGCGCAGACTATTTTTTGCTTGCGGTTTCAGCACAAAATATGAAATCTTGTTAAACTATAACGCACAGAACGTCTAAAAAATTTTCAAAATTCGTGGCAATCTATCTGATGAAACGGGAAAGTACAAAATTAAATCACAGCGAAATTTCATAGTGGCGATTGCTCTTCTTCCATCCCTCTTTCTGTGTCTACGAAATTCTAACCGAATTTGGTAGACGGGGTATGTTCAAGTGGACAACGAAACTGCAATTATATAGCAGTAAAATCGTAAACGTATTTTTATCAAGAATTCTATCCTATGCATTCAAAAATGATAATAATGCATTTGGAACAACGGAAATGCAATGATGCAGTAGTAAAATGATACATGTATTTTCTTAGAGAATTTTGTGAAAAGTCCATTAGAATGCTACAAAAATGTTAGGAATGATTAAGAAACAATAAAACTAAAATTATACAGTAGTAAAATGGTGAATGTACTTCTCCAGTGAATTTAAAGCAAGAATTTTACAAAAATGCATTAGAAAGCTACGGAACTGTTAAAATTATAAATATATTTTTTCCAGAGAATTATAATCAAGAATTTTATCAAATACGCAATATAGGAAAAAGAAAAATAGATTGCGCACTGAATATAATATAACAAATAATAACATAATGAACATATCTGCGCAGATAATTGTCACAAACAGTTTCTAAAGATTCCATTAGAGAGCCATAAATAAATTAACGATGGATCGTACAACCTAAAAACACGTAGAATCGTAAAATAATAAAATGACGAACGTATTCGCGCAGAGAATTGCGATTAAAACAGATGGTCATATTTTATGAAGATATTAGAGAAATGTGAAAAAATCTAATGATTGATCACGCCGAAGAAAAACGATAAAATTATACAGTAGTAAACCGACGAACGCAATTTCAAGGCAGACCCCGAATATTTTAGAATATTTACGGTTTTGTCGGTGTGTGCGAAATAAATATTCGAATGACGTAGGTCGAGGTTCCAAGTCGAGGATCGCAGGCAAAAGCGTCCTCTCCTGTCGCTCGTTACGCGAGATCGTTCGTCGACGATAATGAACGACACGGCTCTGCAATGAAAGAAAAAGCAATATCGCGAAAGGATCGGGTTCAGTCACCCGGTGCGCAAAAAAGCCCGTGATTCCATGACCGAATCGATCCGGGTCACCGGTTTGATCGATTAATTCCGTCGGATTTACTTGCTCCTCGTTTCTCCGCTCGAATGAATGGTTTCTTTATCTCTTGCGACAGTTAACGTTGACGGACCCGTCGTACTACGAGCATCTGGATTACGCTCTTAGCAAGCCAGAGAACGCGTGATTTCTCGTCGACGATACGCACAAACATATTGCCAAATTTCTTGGGATACAGTCCCGTCGGAAAGCAACTCGATCGTCTTCGACACTAACAAGGGATGATGAAACTTATGGGAACTTATAACTTTATTGTTTAAACAAAAAACTTTTGTTAAAATTTTCTTGCGCGACTACATTTTCCATTGAAAAGAAATTCAAATTTTTTCGACCTCTGGTTTCCGAGATATCTCGAAAATACCCCAACTTCGAGGGCTGTTTTCACCCCTTCAAAGTGTATGGTTACCAATAAAAAAAAAACACGTGTCAAATATTTTTCAAAGAACTAATAAGCTCCCGTAATTTTCATCAAAATTGGATTTTCGCATCTGAATATGTTCCCGTGTAAGTTTCTTTCAGTATTATGTCTGCCAGCCTCCTGAGTCGGAAGGACAGCCGAGCGAACAAGCTTCGTAAAAGATAGATGATTCGATAGGGTAAAGGGCGCACTATGCTCTGAGAGGTCATTCAAGGATGAGCCTTTTACCTTAAGTTAACCCTTTTAGTGTCGAGCAAAATGTATCGTGCCTATGCAAAGAATATCGGGTTAGGTAGAATAGAATTTGCAAACGCTTGGATCCCATGGCACTTACCCTAGAACCTTCATAGAGCGAATTTTATTTTCTACCAAATTCAAATAAAAAATAATTTAAAAAAATTTTTTTGCAATGAAATTAGACCATTTATAACGTTTTATAAATTTATTCTGAGATAGAGTTTTGATATATCGTCGTTTGGCACTGAAAGGATTAAGGTAGTATATAAGTCAAAGCGAAACAATATCAGTCTGTTTTGAGAAGCGACAGTGTGCAGACCAGCCAACTTTTTGTCCCACAGGAATAAAATTGTGGCGAGGAGTAAAAGTGATGCTCATCAGTAGTCTGACGATATAAATTGATGATGACAGTATAAGGATATTGTCTGTGCACGTGAACCGAGGAAATCTTCTAGCTGACGTTAGATGTCTTTCTTAGAAGAATCATCAGGGATTCTAAAAAAAGAAATGAGCCTGACAATCGCTAACAACCGCCACTTTTACTTTTCACTGTAGTTTTATTTTTATGATATTAATTCGTCTCAACGTCAGCAACAATTCCTTCATGTCAAGAACATATGACGCCATTTATAAGAACTCAAGGTGATCTTGTCCTTTTTACGTGGAAAGCATTTCTTCTTTTTTTGAGATTCAAGAGTACGCGAACAGTTAGCTCGCCAAGTACTGTAAACATTTTGAGTGAAATATTTTTTAATTGCACCACCGGAAATATCTTGAAAACGATGACAAAACTTAACGGGTACACCGTATATATGTATGTATGCGACTCTGGGTGTGCGTAAATCGTCCCGGGTCACGTTTCGCTCGCGGAAAACGAAAATGCTGTTTCCAATGGAAAAAAGAACGGCACATTAGCCTAATGAAATCCGTGAAATGTGCTCGTTAAGAGCGATAAACTAATTTGCTTTTAACGCGAGCCGAGATTCGCAGGATGGGGAAATTGTGTCAGCCTTTCGCCCGAAATTCTTGACTCTCTTTCTCGCTTATTATCACGATACAGTGAAATGTACGCGTTTTTACTGCTTCATGCTATTGCATTTGTTTTCGGGAGTTCTGTGAATAATCGTGCGGTATCGCATCGAAGCCATAAACGCGTACAAGACGCAGGAATTCCGTTTCTCTCACTCGCGCATTATTCCGTGCTGTTTTCGCCGCGTGATTCAGACACTTTGTGCATTCTCCTTTGATTCGAATCTGGAAATTTTAACGAATACAGTAGAAATATACGTAAAGGAGCTCTAGGAAATTTTGTGTAATGTTCGTTTCTTTTTGATGTGGCAAAAATAAATAAGAAATAAAATTTAAGTTAGTTTTTGGAAATGAGAAAACGTGCAAAATGAAGCTAATTCTTTGTTGAAGTCGTATTAATTCAATCTCCCTTTAACTAGTTGATTGAAGTTTAATATTTTCAATATCCTCGAACCATTTTATTTTATCCTATGTACTCGGATTATTTTTGACCTAATAGAGATTCTGGAGAAAATGAATTTTTAGTGAATAACTTTTGTGAAATATTTTTTAGAAATTAGCAAACGTGAAAGAATAAATTTTTAAACGTTGTAATGTTAATTGATATAATAAATATAAATGGATTTTGTTCATATGACTAACGGAAATAATTGTCTTGATTTTGTCCTCGTTTTCTGAACATTCTGGCTATCGGAAGCCAATTAATTTCTTTCTTAATGAGTGTGTTACGTAAACTGGACCGTCATAATATTGTGTAACGAAGAAAATATGTAACAGAAATTTAAGAATATTTAACAAAAGAATGAAATAATATCAAAATTGTATGACTGCGACATTCAAACAGTTAAGAAGATTATAGAAACTAATGAAACACGCGACGGAGTAAACATGTTCATTAGCATTTCACAAACGTGATTCACGAATCGATAACGTCTGCAGATAATGTGCCGAAAATACGCTGACACTCATTAATATTCGGACACTCTTATAAAAGGCGATAACTCTTTTGATATTGAAGTCTACGACTTAAACCGTTGAAAAACGTCAAAAGCATTAGTTTACTAGATCATGTATAATCAGAGTTAATTAAGAATTACCATTTTTCGAAATTGCGGAGGCAAAGCATAAAGGTCACGATTTTAAACTTTTTTATCTGTACCTATTTTGAAATTTTTAAATATGCCTCTTACAGACCTAAACGATTCATACGTATGCAGAAAATTTCTTCAAAGTTTAAAAATGCTAGATTCAAATAGTTAAATATTCACCATCAGCTTGAATTTTTTAAAATCTGTCATCTTTCTTCGTCACATTTTATGCTTGCATGTACTTTGCATTGATCTGCAGAAGGAATTATTTTAAAATTTCATTATCCACAAAAATTGACAGATGAAAACGACGGATTCTCTGAAATTTGAACTTATGGCGGATGTTCGCTATTTTCAACTATTTAAATTTACCATTTTTAAATTTTGGAGAAACTTCGTGCACACATGTATCAGCATTTAAGCCTACTGGGGGCATATTCTAAAATTTCATTACACGCATAAATGAAAAGCGTAAAAATCACATTTACTGTTCTCACCGTAATTGTGACCAGAGCTAATTTTATTTCATCAAAAATTAAGTTTGTAAAAAATTTTGGAGTTTAAGATCGTTTCAAGATTACAGTATGACACACTGTTGAATTCGTCTCGACGCCAGCAACAATCCTATGATGTCAGCAACATATGGTGCCATTTAAAAAAGTCAAGGTCTGAGTTAGGTGGCCTGCCATTTTCACAAATAATGCATTCTTGAGATTTAAGAATATGCGAACACGTTAAATGTTCCCGAAACATTTTTTAATCGCGCTACCGGAAGTACCCTTAAGAATGGGAACAAAAGTTATCGGGTACACCCTGTATACGTCCGAAACGGACAGAGACGTATTTTTTCGACATCCGCCAGGGGCTGCTATTCCCGGAATCGCAATAATCGTAAAGCAAACGTTCCCATTTAATTGTATTGTACGAGGAAATGCCGAGCGATGTTTCATTTGCTCTAACAATTTTTATAACAGCCCCCGGAAACGCGCGTGTACCTTAACATCATTCACTATTGTTACCTATTTTTTAAACTTTGTTAAACAGGGTCGCGGAATTTTATGAACGCCGTGTTGTGCAACCAAGAGGTCATTCATAATTGCTTGTTGCTTTTAATTGCCCACTGTGATTATTGTTTCCGTTCGTTAAGCAAACTTCTACTGTCTCGCTAACGTAAAATTGCTTCGTTATGTATTTTGCGTACAATGTGAAATACCGTTGAAACAACGACATAAAGAGAGTCTTGCAATATGAATGAGATGGTAAAATTAAATTCATTATAATTAAAAATTATTCCATTATATTACAAAATAACTGTACTATTAATTAGATTATTAATTATTTATACAGACTGTGGGTTGGATAGGTGACACGGAGAGCGATTATTCTTCGTGTAAGAACAAATACAAAAAAAGAATATTTATTTGTTCAACGTCTCGTTTACACAAAAAATCAAATTATCGCTAAAACTTAGAGTAGGGGATGAAAAGATATTTTTCGAATATTTTATTTCACAATTATTCGAGTTATAAAATTACTTTCATTGACTTCTCCAAGTTCTAAAAACGACTCCCATGTGTTGTCTAATAAAATTGACACGGTATAATTTATGTAAACCTTATGCGATTTTTATTACAAGCAACTTAGAATAGCTAAAACTTAGAATAGAGGGTGCAAAGATATTTTTCGAATATTTTATTTCACAATTATTGGAGTTATAAAATTACTTTCATTGACTTCTTTAAGTTCTAAAAACGACTCCCACGTGTTGTCTAATAAAATTGACACGATATAATTTATGTAAACCTTATGCGATTTTTATTACAAGTAATTTATATAAATATATAAGTAATTTATTACAAGTAACCTGAAACCGAACATTTGACCAGCTTAGATAAATCTAAATTTACATCAACGATGTACAATCATTTCCAGTGAAAGCACCTCGATCATTTCAATCATTGTAGAATAAAAAGAAACCGATCGGTCGACGGTGATAAATTTCAATTTACTACAACGCGAAACCGAAGTTCCGAAGCCAGTTAGGGTTTCGCGAAAGTTTTGAATTCGGGAGATCTGATTGTTTAATTCGGTCGTGCTTAATATGGTAATTGTTGAGGAACTCGTTTAGTAGGGTATAAAAATATAATTTCTCGATTGGATTATGCAATAAGTGGTACGCATTGAATCATGTCGGATATCGTGTCGATTTCCGTCGATCCGCGCTATCACAATTGCTATCAAAGTGGTGGATCGATCGCTATCTGCTTGAGCATGAAGCGAATGGAGGAAAAAGTTTTTACGGTTGGAAGGAAAACCTATAAAGTGTTAAGCACGCCGTCAGCGGAAGG
The DNA here is from genome assembly GCA_028453745.1 of Agapostemon virescens. Classification (NCBI taxonomy): domain Eukaryota; kingdom Metazoa; phylum Arthropoda; class Insecta; order Hymenoptera; family Halictidae; genus Agapostemon; species Agapostemon virescens. Next base: position 10,531,638 of record CM052083.1, on the reverse strand, counting down.
GAATAATAGCTTGGTAATCGCGGATCGCTTGGACATGCAAGGTCGGTTCTATAGCGAGTGAAACATTTCTTATCGAACGGATATATGCATTTCTGGCAACTGTACTCGGCGATCATTGCCAAATGGGAATTAAATTCCCAATCACGTGCGGAGACCTATTTTTGAAACGGTAATCACGATATTCTTTTTTCCCGTTTATCTCGTTTAAACATAATCGATGACAAAAAACGATACACGCTAATCGAAACAACAAGATATGCCCGCTTAGCACCAGATCTACAAAGCACCGAAAATAACTGCTTTACATTATAAAAATAATAATTTATTTCAGTTCATTGTCATACTAGCTTAACCACTTGTGATTTTAGTTTACCTAGTGTCTGCGTTCTTAAAATAACAAAGTGAATTTCTACAGATTTTTAGCTATTTTTAACGTAGTATAAAGAAGTCACGTTAAATGCCACCTCATTGGGGCCGACATGTTTCACTTATCGTGCATAATCTCAAACCAAAATTGGAATCACAGCGACATGATATTTCAATTAATGCTAGATCTACAGAGAGTGTTGGTTCCACCATCAAGCAAAATAACCACGTGCTTATGGCATTAGGAGAAGCTGTGCACTATAGTAATTTCCTGAATGTTACATCTTTTACGTAGCAATAATTAGACAGAAGATCTGCGTTCTTAAAATAATAGAATGAATTCCTTAAGATTTTTAACTATTTTTAACGTAGTATAAAGAAGTCACGTTAAATGCCACCTCATTGGGGCCGAAACGTTTCACTTATCGTGCATAATCGCAAATCGAAATTCGAATCACAGCGACACGATATTTCAATTAATGCTAGATCTACAGAGAGTGTTGGTTCCACCAACAAGCAAATTAAGCACGTACTTATGGCATTAGGAGAAGCTATGCACTATAGTAATTTCCTGAATGTTACATATTTTGCATAGTAATAATTACACAGCAGATCTTGACGTGATTTAGTTTACTTTCGTGATTACTTTCGTAATGTGTTTAGTACTATGAAATTTATATAACAGCATTTATCGCGTATAGACTGGAATTAAAATTCAAGTCTCATCGAGAAGTGTACCCTGTAGTAGTAGGGATAATATTGTAGCAGTCATCTTGCAGTTATTCGAGCAGTTAAAATAACTTTACTGTTCAACGATTAAGACTCGAGTTGACAGTTTTTAAAGTCACTTTACTATATATTTTCAAAGGAATAAATGTATATTTTCACAATTTAGTAATACTTAATTAATAAATTAGGACTCCGCCAACATGCTGGAAGCCTAGCTGTGGTATTAATTAAGAAAAAATTAATAAAATTCGTGTATTCGGTGATGAACACTACACTTTGGTTCCATGCAGATAATTTTTGAAAATTTATTACATAATATAAGATATGATTAATCGGTTTCTTCATCGCTGTTTGTCTAAAGTAATAGTTCCTCAGGTTTATTAGCGAACATCGTGCTTCCGATCGATGATAAGCACCATTAGAAATGTTTCGTACCGATTATAAATGTTTAATCTCAATTTTTTTTTTGCAATGAGCAAAAACTTTTGAACTATCGGCTGACTCACACCCGATCGATAAAATCAAAGTATACGATCGTTTACTCGGTTCGAGCACCGTATCTATCTCTGCAACCAGTACATCGGATGAAAATGGATTGTTCGCACGCAACGACGTGTGTTTCGCGATAATTACCCGCGCGTAAATTAGTCAACCCTGTATTTAATCACGTTTATGAAATTTATTGCTTGAAACATCTGAACGACGATCCCAAGTCGTTATCGTCTGCCATCTTCTCCTTTCGAGGCAGTTTTGGCGATGTGTTCGGATAACTCGTTTCTCCATATTTTACAATAAAATGCCCCAGAAATACGGTATTATCGTCCGTGCGAATCAACCTCTGTTTTTCACTTCTAATCTTTGAATAATTATTTGGTTATTTGACTTCCCATATTTTAGCAATTTGAAATAATAAGTCGTCTGAATTTTCATATTCTAGCTACTTCAAATAATTGGTCATTTGACTTTTCATATTTTAGTTACCTGAAACAATTGATTATTTCATTTTTCATATTTCAGCAACTTGAAACAACTGGTTAATTAACTATTTGTATTGTAAAAAATTTAAAACAATTGGTTATTTAACTGTTTGTATTGTAACAATTTAAAATAATTGATTATTTGACTTTTCATATATTAGCTAGTCTAAACAATTGATCATTTCATTTTTCATATTTTAGTAACTTTAAACAATTGGTTATTTAACTATTTGTATTGTAACAATTTAAAATAATTGGTTATTTGACTATTGGGATTTTAGCAACTTGAAACAAATGGTCATTTGACTTTTCATATTTTAGCAACTTAAAATTATTGGTTGTTTGACTATTCTTATTTCAGCAACTTGAAATAATTGGTTATTTGACTATTGGGATTTTTAGCAACTTGAAACAAATTATCATTTGACTTTCTATATTTTAGCAACTTAAAACAATTGGTTATTTGACTTTTCGTATTTTAGCAATTTCAAATAATTGATCATTTAACTTTTCATATTTTAGCATCTTCAAACAATTGTCCACTTCACTTTTCATATTTTAACAACTAAAACAATCAATCACTCAGGTACTTACCTTATCTCCTATCAGACTTTCTTATTGCATAGACGGTCGTAATCTGTAATTTTCTAAATCGAATATGCTATTGTATGAACCAACGGTCGGACTTCGCATAAAATTTATTGCAGTTCCGGAAGAAAATGTACTTTCCTCGAAATTAAATAACCGTATAAGATTAATACTGTTTTTGCCAATTCAGCATACTCGTATATGTAGTATACGTGGGTGTCAAGATGTTGATAGGCTTCTGTTAAGTAAAATGTTAATTTATTACATCACACGCTAAGTCTTCGCATATATTTCTTACGCTCTTGCACAAAAGGGTACATAGACTACAACGACAAATGATTAATACAGTATCACAATAAACTGAAATAAATAATAATTTATTAGCTCTGTATATCTAGTGTTAACTCTTTGAGGCACGGTGGTATTAAAAATTATCCCACCTTCTTAATGCGTGAACATGCACGGTGCAATATTTTTTTACCCAAAGAAAAAAGAACATGGGCCTTTTTGTTTTCGATAATTCCGTGCCTCGAAGGGTTAAGTAGACATATACCGTGTATCTCCGATTACAATTTCGACTCGTATCTATACACGATAAATAAAACGTTTCGATCCCAAGGTGGAGACACTTAACGCGACTTTACACAGTACTTAAAAAATATTGTGGCGTGAAATTTTTAGATCGCAGAACTACCTGCAACATTTTTTCCGCTGTCTATCAATGTATGCTAACGCGAAGAGATACGAAGAAACCGTACAGTATACTCGCTCGGAACGGACACAACTGTATCTGCGTGCGAAGCTTTTCAATGCCTTTTTGCACACATCCTCCGGCAGTGCCAGATTAGGCATATTACGATAGAGATAGGTGAACGGTAGGCGTATCAGAGTGATTTGCATAATAACGCCGCAACTGCTTCGGGCGCGAGTCCGCAAACTATAGTCGTTACGACTTGATCAAATGATAAGCTGAGCACTATCAAAATTTAGCGGTCTGATGGTTAATGGACGTGGTGATTCGCAATTATTCTTGGACACGAAATACGGGAGACAATACGTAACCGTCTGTGTCCGTTGCGATTTTTCATTCTTAAAAATTATCTGACAGATAAAAATTGTAGATGGTTTTTGTAACTCTTACTTTTTGGGATGACACGTTTTAATGCTTTCGATTGTCTTTCGATCGTTACAGCAATTTAATTAGGGCATCGGTTTTTACATGAATGAATAAACGAGATAATAAACGAGTTTAATCGGAATGTAAATCAAAAGTCAAGTGATTAAATGGAATTAATATTAAAAGTTAAATGGGAAGAGTTAAATTTTTATCAATTAAATCACTTTAATACATTGACTGCCGAGCAATCGTCCCCTAAAATCCCACAAACTCAAAAGGATTCAATCACTGTAATTAAAATTGCAGAATGATTGCTCATGACGTGAATTATTTCTTGAACACTCTCGGATCGTACAGATCCCTATGTTGTTTGGTTGGAGCCGCTGTATTAACGAAATTAATTTTTAAAGATGCATAAATAATTGTGCACCTTATATGTGACCGGTAATGGCAGTCAACGTGTCGAAAGGTTGAAACTTCAATTACAATTAGTTAAATAATTTTAAACTAGAAAATTGATTAAAGAGAAATTAAATATAAGAAGAAATTGTTATTGCTCTCCAAAAAGTATTTATTTTTGTGCAAACCATTTTTGTTTTCGCTTAGACGATCGACTAGCGTAACAATCAGAGTTAACCCTTTGAAAATCTTATGGAGGCTGCAATTTTCATTGCATGCAACCAATTATTTGAAGGGGAAATTATAAAACGTGATTTCTTAAATTTGAAAAATTTATTTCTCATATCTTAGAAATTAGTTTTCAAATGATAAAAATTCGTTTCTTCTGCTATTCCAAATGAAAAAATTGATTAAAGAGAAATTATTACTGCTCTCTAAAACTTATTTATTTTTGTGCAAACAAAATTTGAAAATCTTATGGGGGATGTAATTTTCATTGGATGCAACCAATTATTTGAAAGTGGAAATTATAAAATGTAATTTCTTAAGTTTGACAAATTTATTTCTCATCTCTTAGAAATTAGTTTCTCAAATGTTAAGAATTCGTTTCTTCTGCTACTCCAGATGAAAATCTTGTGAAAATAAAGATTGTATGATAGGTTCGACGAATTTTCCTCGTGGTCGATCCAGGATGGCTTAAAGGGGCAATACCATTGTAAGAAATAGGGTATAGCTGACGGATTGGCCATAGAAAAGGAATTTCGACTGTTCCAATGTTCCAGTGTTCCAGTCTTCCGCATTGCACCCGTTTGATTGCGTCACTGTTTTGCCCTTGCCAACCGCGCTCACTCGGTTTTCCTTTTAAGCCGGGTTTCCAACCCCGCGGCACCGGCAACAGTTGCTGTGCCGCACGCCAAGGAAACCTTAATTATACGGAACGGAACTTTTCGAAAAGTCCCTGCTTTGTAACTGGACGCGTCCACCCTTCGGACAGCGAACCGCAAAATGCTCAGATAAACAACAAACTTATCAACCAATCTCTCCCAGAAAAAAACGTTGCTACCAGTATTCGATTTATACAGAATCGCTCAGCTTGATTTTCCAATTGTGCAATTATTGCAATTGCCAGATTTCACCCTGAGCGATACAAAAACGCGTCGAATCCTATTTTTCAACGATGTCCGCAGTTGGTTTTGGTCCAAAACGATTTTGCTGGCGCACTAATTAGTGCGTAGTGTTACTACGTATATAGGATTTGTCACAATGGCGGCTTATGACGTTTTTAATTTACAACAATTGAAATTTTTAAAATGCATCCATGACTTATGCAGCAAACTGATTTATTTGAGGTTTCACCATAAAAAGAATGGCCGACAATTTTAACAGAATTATTCTCGTCATTTTTATAAAATTATATAATATTTATAATTGTAAGTTTTAGTGCTCTGTGAATTTAATGATCAACTTCTGTCAACTAATCCTTGAATTTTATCATTGATCCTTTTTTAATGTCGCTACGTCCACGTGCTTTCTGATTCATCTTAAATCTCATTTCACATCGCCATTATCCTATTTGCTTTGTCTCACTGGATCACCCCTTTCTCGATAGCACCTGATCTACCTCTTCTGGACTTCCACGATGTTTCTAATCTTTCACCGCCATCTTGGTTACTCTTCAACACGACTCGCGATTCCTCCAGCTTCTTCTCCACTTTCCATTCTCTCTCTGACTCCTTCATCTCACTCCTTATCTTTTTAATCTCCACTTTTGTAGCCCTCTTCTATTCTTTCATCCCTTGCCTCGTTTCTAACGGGGATTCTTGTAACACCTCGAAGCGACGGTTGCCGATTTCGTTGAGATTTTATATGGAACGTTCACGAATACCAGATAAGTATTCTAAGGTGCGACTGGAAATTCTCGCACGATTATTTAACACTAAACCTACCGAACGTTGCAATTGATTAATACATACTGTCTTATAAAAATGACAAGATTTAATTTATTTGTAGTTGTGGGGTTTTTTATTACACTATTTGATTGAGAAAAATAAGGTAATCGAATAATACAATATATTGAATAATAAGAATGATAAAATAAGATATTTGAAACGTGTCATTTGAAAATTAAAAATTTAAAAGTTAAAATAATTTATACATCACTACGCATGTACCTAAAAAGTATGATCAATATTTGAGAGTTGTAAGCATGAATCCAAATTTAATACTGATCACTCCTCTGATGAAGACAATGAGTACAAATATTGAAAATTTTCTTTTCAAGATAAAAGAGTTATAGAGGAGTTTGTTGGCTTAAGAAAAATTGATAAAATTAGAAAATAACTAGAATGTGATGATGAGTAGAGAAAATTATAGTATTATCAGGTACAGTTAATTATTGTATTGCTAAACGTTAAAGAGATAGGGAGCAGAGAATAGCGTGCGATATGGCAGGGCGAGTGATATTTAAACGAATCACCCCCTGTCAGCGAGGTTGAAATTGACTGAACGTATTATTAACCACTACTCTGCAATAAAATCTGATTTCCCGGACGAATATTTCGAACTTGAAATCGCGGGCAAATTTAAATTTCATCCAAGGCTCCATCGGGACCCGAAGAGGACAATCTCATTACTTCATTAAACACCTCGCCTCGTTGTACAAAATCGATAATGCTATAAATGCAAAAAAAAAAAATCCGCAGTCTATTCATAACGAATCGCGTGACTAATTATAGAATTAGAAAAGAAAAGATAATATAGAAAAATAAAAAAAAAACTGTACGAAAGCAGTGTGCATCGAACGATTAAAAATTCTACCGGCGCGTAGCGTCTCCGCATTATACGAAGGTTAAAGAAAAGTTCTGACCAAGGTCACGACCATAGTGCTACTTACCCTACTTCCATTTCTAATTTGGGATGTGCCCTGTATATAGATAGTATCTCAGCATCCCCGTAGTACGTTTCGAAAATAATAAAATTAGAAACCGCGGAAGAGCCAACTCGCAAATAAATCTCCGTTGCCAAAATTAAACGGCGTATCAGAGTCGGCATAACAACAATAATGAGCACGGACTCGAGTAGCGGATTGTTGAAACTGCTACAACGAATCGTTTATGTGTTTCGGTTGTTAGTGGGTGTCCGAACGAATTAAATCACGTTTGGCGGACGACTTGCGCCCGACGGAGATGTTAAATCATGAATTAACGTGTCAGCCATTTTTACCGTCAATGCGCGTTCATCTTGTGGAAACAAACAAGCCGAGTCGCGATGCTCGGAAAACAAGCTGACCAACATCATTATCGAACTTCCTCGCGCTGCACCTCCTAGGGAACGCATTCAACTTTTTATTTATATCTTCTTCGTTTGAATGTACACTTGATGAACAACGATCAACAAAACTTTTCTATGTTCCACCACGATTCTAATAAAACTTTTGTCTTACGCAGCACTAAAAGCGACTGTTTTGCATTATTTTATAAAAACAACGAGAATGTTAAATTGTAAAATTATAACTCTTCCGGGATGTGTTTAACTTCAATAATTGTGAATAAAGAAATATCAGGATGCGTAATTTTAAGCGTTAATCTTACATTTTCATCTGTGGTCGCTATAAATCATTTTCTTTAAATGAAAATGGAGAGGGATAATTTATTTAATCGTCGAGAAGTTGCGCGCCAGTGGAAGTATGGTAAAGACGTCATCGTCGTTCGTTCGTGCGAACATTTTCTCGCGTTTCACGAATGTCAAAGATGCACAGTGATCCACGGAGACGATTGCAAGCGAGCATGGTTGACAACTCGAAGCTATCCATCTTCGGAGGGTTGAAACGCGACGCGGTAATCTTCGATCGTTCGTTTGATCGCAATCATGCTCGCTCGCCTCTCTTCGGGAACGACAAAGGTGACGGTCGTCCACGCGGGGACGCTACTAATTATACAATAGCGCTTCAACTCGATGGCATTCGCCTCGTTTGCTCCTTTTATCCGAGCGAGAGGACAAAACGAATCTCGTGCAGCTCACGAGAGAGAAGAGAGAGAGAGAGAGAGAGAGAGAGAGAGAGAGAGAGAGAGAAAGTGAACAATGCCGAGAAAAACGTTGCCCGAAGTGGGTTTTAGCACGACGTTTCTCTCTCTGTAATTTACAGCGAGTTTGGACATTGTCGAAATGGATTGTTTCAGAAATAATCCGTAAGTTATGTAACCGAAAATTTCATGTATCTTTTTATTGTCTGATTTCATTCAAAATTCAAACCATTTTTTAAATTTCTATTATATTGTTCTATTATATTATATTGTTGCATTTGCATTCATAAAATTGGTTCATAACAGTAACTTTAAACGCACATAACTTTCTCCTAAAAATAATATTTATTGATTAAAGTAAGCACTATTATAAGCATCGCATTCCATCGACAACCGAGTTTTTTTTATCATAACAAAATAAAAATTTAATTTTTTGAATTGTTTACGTTCTTCATGTATGAGAGAGTCATCTTTAGTCTTTAGCTTTTTTTCTACAATTGATAAACAATTTTTACTAAATATCAACCAATATTGATGTCAATATGGTAATTTGTTAATTCATTTAAAAATCAAGTTGACAAACAGTGAAATAAACTTTATTTAAAAATGAAGCTGTACATGTAAATGGAAAGTGCAGATACGACTCGAAAGATCAGCTTTCTGTCTTCGAATGATTTGTAACAAACCCGTAAATTACAACAATTCACGATATTTGCATTCTGCAATTGGACATTTCATAAGCAACGGCCTAATATTTGTATCATGCACCGAGGAACAATTTTCAAAGCGACTGCAGCTAAATTTTAATAATGAAACTACAAAAACCAGTATATCCAAGTTTAATAATTAACTTGCTTACTTGAATAACGTTCTTATCCGATGAATTTATTATTTTTAAATATTACTATTGAAAGCTAAATTTTTTTAACGAAACAGACACTCGGGCGTCCAATAAAACGTTTGCTAGAACGTTCAATAAAAATACAGAGACGATCCTCGTCTCTGCATCAGAGGAGGAGAAACCGTCCTTCAAAGTGGCAAGACCTTATTATTAGCAATTTTATCGATTAAGCATGGTTCACGTGTTGTTAAAGTTCTCGCCAGCAGGGTCTTTGTACACAGGCCGGGCTTGTTTTTCGTCGAGGAACGACGTTACAAAAATTTAGGACAGTTAAGAGGGTGCTCTGGAGATCGTTGATCGGTTTTAGTGGAACGAGGTCGAGATACGCGATTAGGATTCCCATCGCGAAGTCCGAGGATCTGCCCGGATGATTATAACGTTCGCCAATGAATAATACATCCGCGAAAATACGTTCGTACCAATGAAAAAAACAATCGAAAGACGTAGCATCGAGAATGATGCAGCTTTATTTTTACACAGTTTTTGTAGTCACTGTATCTACATTGTTTGTTAGTTCGAGGCAAATCCGATAACAAATTAGCGATTTATTGTAAATTTTGTTTCGTTAACATGTAACCATTGTCAGCAACGACGAGCAAGATTAATAATGGTTCTGCCACAATGCATAAAGTGAAAGATGTACATTTGTAAAATCGCTGATTTAATAACGAAATCGTGGAGGACATCTAGGTACAAAGAAACTCGTGATCTACACTCCTGTCCATTATTATTGGAACACCTTTTGAAAAGAAATAAATTTTACAGTTGGGCCAACTAATTTTAGTTTTCTCTTATGTTAGGAGGACTAGTTTCCTGCGTAATGTATGAGGAAAATTATTTAAAAATTAATGCTATGCTTGCAATGAAAATTAAAAATTTTCGTAGACCTAAGCAAACTATATACATACACAAAGTTTTAATGAAACCTATCCCAAGGTTTTTATAAGAAACAAACAATTAAAAATTGCAAAAATTGCCATATTATGCGATTTAAATAAATCACACGTCAGAAATTCAACGATTTTTTCAATGCCTCCGACTTTTATTTATGCATAACCAGACCTCAGAAAAACTTTGTGCAGGTATTTAAATCACATTGATTCACAAAACGCGTATTTTAAATTTTCATCTTAGGTACGGTGAAAAAATTTAAAAATCATAACCATTACTTTTTTCTCACAATTCCGTAGAACGCAATATTCTCTAAAAAAAGAATAAAATAAATAAAATCCTCGAAAACGAAGCGCCAAATAAAAAAATGTCATATTTTTTATTGATTCTCCCATATAGAATCAACCTGTCAAACACTCTTTCGCGAATCCTCCGGAAAAAAAGATACTATTTTAAAAGCTTTTTTCGAACAGATCAAATATTTTACTTTTAAACATGCGCGCAGGAAATTCAAACGAAACGGACTATCCGCTATTTGAAATAACCCAGGCCAGCAGTGGAGTTAGTAAACTGACCGGAAACACTGGGATCCGAAGAAAAATGAAATTGCAGTTTGCTCTCGGAAAATGTTTCGCACCTGCACCCACGGGGGGAATTGCGTGGCGTTGCAATCTGACGGAATTCCGTCTAATAAGAAATTGCTGGTGGGCGGGGCGTGCGCGAATGCAGTCCACCGTTCGCCGTGCGAATTTCGTTGGGAATTCTCTGCATATGTGCATGTACATTTGCGTGCATTTGTGTGCAAGGTATGCACACGGTGTACGGTGGAAAGCCAGTAGGCGATCCCGGGAAAATCGATAATTGAGAAGATTCGCTTGAGCGACATGCGAATCGGACTCGCCGGCAAACAATGGCGATCGATTGCTCTTGAAAAACACACGTCGCGCCGAAGGTCTTGGGTAATTGAGCGATCTTCGCGGAACATGGCTTCGTTAGAGGTCTCTGTCTCTCTGTCCTGAAGATTATCCATTCAACGTGTGTCCTCTCTCCTTAATCGGTCCTCGAGGATCGTCCATTTTTAACGAGCCGAAAAGTTCGCGGACGCGCCGCCATCTTGTTCGGCCGATACTTCTGGCCGCTCGAAAGTTTGCGAAAGCGTGCATTACTTATAATTAGCGAGCGATGCAGAGTTTTTAGACGAGAAAGGATACTTTGTGTTTGGCTATTTATACGAGATGATCGTACGTCGATGACGGTCTTTACCTTGTTTTTACTAGACGCCACACGTTCCGACGCGCGAAATTCTTACAACGTTTTCGATTATGTTCGTATTTGACGTTTAAACTGTTGTAACTTTATGATACAGAGTCGGACGATAACCGTTCCAGACTCGTTGCGAGGCGTCATGCTTCTACTTTAAGAGCCATTAATTGCTTTTCGAACGCGCTTCTGCGTCGTGTGCAGGGAAAGCGAATATACCTTTTTCTCGTCGAATCATTTTTGGCGGAGTTTGCAATGAAAATTGAATATCGCTGTGTTAAAAAATCATGCGTCAGATTTCAAGACGTCGTTGCAGAGGAGAGAGTCTAATCTCTAAATCTGCGTTAATCGCAGTGGCGAAAAAAAATTGTTTAACTTGGCTAGAATCGTTTGAATCGAAAGAAACTAAGTCATTGAACGAGAGAGATTATACGTTTCTGATGGTGGCAATTTTCTCATTCAACGTTTAATAAAATGACTACGGAAAAACGTAAATCAAGTTTTAAGACATCGATGCAAAGGAGAGAGTCCGAGTTTTAAACCCCTGCTAATTGCAACCGCGAAAACAATTTGTTAACTTCGCTGGAATCGTTTGAAAAGTCTGATTGAGAGAGAGGAAACGTAAATGTCTATGCGGAGGCTTGTAACCGCATAAATTAATAAATCAACATGCGATCGATGTAAATTTAACGCAATAAGATGCTATTGTATCCCGCTGCGTCGTGGAAAAAAGTAATTGCATCCGAATAGAGCCAGTAAATGGTATAAGAAAGCTTTGACTTCTGGAATCATTGGAAGTCGAGAATAAAATATTAATGAACTTATGGCCACGTACGCTAATAAATGGAACGCAGAAACGATCGTTTGCACCAGTTTGTACCACTTTGTACCACTTTGTACCACTTTCAATAATCCTCGAGTCTGTCCCGAGATTATTAATTCGTCAAGTTCCCTTCTTAATCGGTTTTCGAAGCTCGTTCATTTTTAACGGACTGCGAAGTTCGCGGACGCGCTAAGCATCTTGTTCCACGGCCGGCAGAAAGTTTGTGAAAGCGTGCATTACTTATAATTAGCGAGCGACGAGGAGCTCTAAGAAGAGAAGTAGTACGGGATGGTGGAGGAATATCTACTTGGAATGTGCTTGTTTATTTATAAGAGACGCGACCGCATCTTGAGGCGATTCTTTAGGTAGAAATAAGAAATTTAAAAGGAGGGTTCCTCAACCGAGGCTTAGCGTCCGTGGAAATTGAGTTTCAAAGTCGAGCACGTGTATCCACTTACGTTTGTGTTTGCAAGGGGAATTGGTGGGTCGTGCACAGACACGATAGCTAATCTCTAAGTTCTGCGAGAGTTCGACGAGTTTCCCAGCTGGATTAACACGAGAGCCGCAGAATTAGCGCGTTTTGTTATCGAGAATCCAGCATCCCTCGTTTTTCATCGATGAAAAATGTAAAAATTAATGGCTTCTGTTAGTGACAGGTTG
>CM052083.1:10495870-10513905 GCA_028453745.1 Agapostemon virescens | reverse complement strand
AGTTGTTTCATTAAAAATGCCATATATTAATGAAAACGAGAAATAATGGCCAATGCTGTTGGACTTAACGAAGATCAGAAAAAGTAGTATGCATTTTAAAATGTAGCAATGATGAATAAACTTAGTAAATCATTTTGAACATGAATAACGTCTTCGGATACGTCGAATTCAACGATCGATTCGTTAAATGCGTCGTATGTTTAATCGTGTTTTACGTTTAATCGTTTAATGTGTCGTGTTACGTGCGCTACGGACCACATTTGTAATGAATACGATTGCGTGCTCTTGTTTTCATCTTTTACGTACAATTTCAAATGTTATACGTATCTTTATTTTATCTCTATCTTTATTTTACAAGTATCTAAACAAGTATCGTTTCTTATGATCCTTAACACTTGAACGGCGAGTCTAAGGCGCCACTAAAAATTACCACACGATTGTTTAACGCTAAACCTACCGAGGATTAAAATTCGACGAATGTACATTGTCTTATAAAAATGACAAGACACAATTTATTTAGATTTTGTGCGATTGCGTGATTTTGTTTTCTATTAAAGTACGTGATCGACTAAAGAAATCCATGAAATGAGTTTTATAACTTGAACAATTGTGAAGTAAAAAATGTGAAAGGGGTCATGCGAGCCGGTGTGGCAGGTTTGGTGTTAAAAATGGATACCATTCGCAAGCCTCGCGAGCGGAAGAGTTGTCCTTGACAGTGGTTCTTGAACATGATTTAGAGCGGGCTCGTTCTCGTATTTTAGGGTTCAGGGTCGTTGCTCCACGAGCATCTGTTCCGAGGAGGGAAAACAGAAAAATTTCTTCACGATTCCGTACGGTATTGCGGCTTGTCACGAGAAGTAGCGAGCCTCATTTCTCATTCTTGTCATGGCGAAACCGAATTTCTATCAAGCTAACGCGCGATGTATGCATCATATATTGGTCGTTAGATCGTACATTCGAGCGTAAGAAATTTCATCGATGTCCACCGTTCCGGAAGCGATTTCAGAACCTAAACGGTGGATGCCCACGTGGTCACGCAAATTGAATTTCCATGTGTGCGCGCGCTTTGTCCGCGGAAAAATTGCTCCAATCTCACGGAGTGCCGCGAGAAATTGCGTCAATTCGTTTCGCGTCTGCATCTATAGATAAAACGCAACTCTTTCCCGAAGAATGAATTTTAAAATGATTTTTGGCTCACTGGTCGCAAACCAAGCGTTAATTTTTAGCGCGAGCGCTTCTCCACTCAGCGGAATGGCCTGTGTAAATCTTTTTGAACAGAATTCGATGAGTCTGTTTTCTCAAACATACAATTTCGTATCGCAGGTACAATCTTGGATACGCGTAAATCATTTTGGGAATTAAGTTATCAGCCATAATTGGACTGCGGGCGCTTATGCAAAATGAAATTGCGTATTAATTGCATGCAATCATAGCAAGATGCAGGAGTTACCTAGACGATTATTTCTATGCTGCATAATTCCTGTGAGTTGAAAATAATACGATAGCTTCTTTAATATAAATCTTTTTATTTTAGTTTTACATTTAATTTGTTTATTATGGTTATAAATGCATGAAACACGCAGTCTATTAATTACATAATTACTTTTGTTTAAATTAAATATAGAATCTATGAAAATTATTTTGAAAATAGGAATTGCGCTATAACTTCTTTTTAACCCTTTGAGGACGAATAAAATTGCAGAAAATATAATTTAATTATTGTAGCAACATTAATATGTATTTTTATTTTCACTCAGAACTTAAAGTTTTGATACAAGATTTAACTTTCTGAAAATGTTTCCAATATTTTCACGAATGTTCGTCCGCAAAGGGTTAAATCGATTCAGTGATTAAATTTGCATAAAAATTACTTTTGAGAGTAAAATAGATTTTCTAGATCATTCTTAGAATAAATCCTGTTACTGAATTGCATGAATTCGAACGTTAAAACGAGAAATTCAGTAAAACATGAAATTTCAAGAACCTTTATCGAACAACGATGAAAGCCCCGCTTTAGATAACAAAGGGTTCCGAATAATGTCAGGCTATACCCACGATTCCAAGTGTAGAAAGTTTTCTTAACATAGTTACGCGCTGAACTTCCATAACTTCTGTAATTTATTCTACGGTTTGATGCCTATTTGTCTGGATTATGGCCAACAATGCTTTACCATCGTCAAGTGTAATATTCAACGAATGAAAGCAAACAATCCGTCTGTCACAATTTCCATCAACAATGTCAAGCAACGCTAACTTGCATCGAATATCGTGTCACGTGCATTAACTTCATTTAATACAATTTAAATTAATTCACTTCCGATGATTCATATATACAGTGGGTCACGTTTTTCGTTTTGCATATCTCGAAAAGAACGATTAAATTTGAAAAATTGTTGCACGACTGGCATTTGTTTAACTGCGTCGTAAATATATATATATATATTTCTCCAACATTTCAAAGTTAAGTTTCAATATTTGCATACGAGCCGAGAAATTCGCTAGACTTAAAGAAGAACGTATTTGTACGTATGTCAGAGAATGTTAATTAGATGCTAACTTTGACCTAATTTTAGTCTCAAAATAAATTGACGTTTGCTTTTTTATGTTTATAACATCATTCTATTTCATGTTCGATTATAGTGGACAATCTATTTTATCTTTGATCGTATGGGATATTTTTTTGTGTTCGATCATATTTGGACATTTTCTTTTATATTCGTTCATAGCGCACGTTTTAGTTTATGTTCGATCACAGTGAACATTTTATTGTATTACGTTCAGTTAGAATATGTTGTCTTACAGCTGAGTGTAATAAATGTTGATAAAAATAAAAATATTTCTACAGAATTTACATTTCATAAATAATTATTAACTGCGTCATGAAATATATAATACAACATGTATTTTAAAATACACCTAATAGATCGTTGTATTAAATAATAATATATGTTCTACTATATTAACAATTCAACTAAACGCATTATATTTCAACACACTATAATGCAAATAATAAAATCTTCCAATACAAAGATTTTGAACAATTTTAATATTACTTTAAACCAAATTTTTTACTCAGAAAGTTTCTAAAAAATTGTTTCTTACATTTCGAAGCTCAATTCTACCGAAATAATGTTCGCGTTTGCACACTAAAATTTTACGAGAAAATAACCGATCGCAACAAAACCAATGAAACAGAATGCGGAGAAAAGAATAGAAGCTTAATCTCGATGCTTATTTCCTCGTCGGTCGAAATAGGTATTCTTTGTTCGTGGAAACAAGCGTAACTCGTTTCTGTCCGTCATAATTCATTTACGTGACGCAAAGCCTACAAGTAACACACAAGGCAGAAGTTTTCGCAGCGAGCCAATAGTTTCGCGGACGGTCGTGGAAGCAAAGAGGATTGCAAAAAGGTCGACAAAAGCTCGATTAGATGGCGGAGCACGCTATACACACAACCACCAAGGCATAAGCGTCTTTGGCCGTTGACGTAACGTAGAATCGATTCAGTCCGTCTTCATTCACCAAACGAAAATATTAACCCTTAACACTCCGAGCAATTTTCATTCCAAAATCGAAACATTCTTTCCACGTAAAATAATTCCATCGTATTTGGTTGTCCGGAAAGTTCGTGCCTATATATTTTTATTTTTAATAAATATATACCGAAACTTAAATGCGTTCCGTTTCAATCTTCCGTCAAAATCGGCACAAACTTTCCGAACAACTCAATACGATAGAATTATTTTACGTCGAAAAAATATTTCGGTTTTGGAATTAAAATTGCTTAGAATATGAAGAAATGTTGTCCGGAAACTTGGTGCCGATTTATTTTTATTTTTAATAAATATATGCTAAAACATAAATGCGTTAATTTCCTTTCGTAAATATAAAGTTTATTACTATTACTCGTAATTGCAAGATCTCAATTTTTACAGACACCTTGTAAAAGCGGTTTTAAATAATAGTAAGGGAATTTTTAGTATCGCCTCAGAGACGCCACTGGAGCGCCAAGGGTTAAATCGCGATTTCGTTTGTTTCGCATCGATGATAAACGTGCGCGCGGCTTTATCAAGCATGAGATCGGTGTACTCGCGATATTCTCGCGGGCAGATGATTAAAAAAACTGCGATTCCTTGGACGAACCTCAGCCTCGTTATTTTTAAATGCAATCTATTTTCTGCCACCGCCAGATGCATCGATCGGATTCGTCGAGCGCGACGATGTTCGATGAATAAATTGGAAACAGTGGGAGCGTTAAGAGGAAAAAGGGAGGACGAAGTAGTTACACGGTCGAGGACGGTGGATAAGTTTAATAAAATAAGGGATGAAAATATGGTGGTGAGAAGTCGGCAGGGCGGAAGAGATGGATAGAAGCTTTATTTAAACTTTCCTGTTTGCATCTCGGAATAATTTCTACTATTTTCCGCAAACATCGATCTTAAATAAATGACATTTATTTTTTTTTATTTTTAACATTTTTAACAACCTTTTGGACGAAAGAAATGGTCTTTAGATAAGTGGAAGCTGATTGGTATTGTTTGTACATGCTCCTGTTGCTAATAATACCAACAGCAACTTTTGGCAAACTTATAAAAGGATCTATGAGAAAATTAAAAGAATGAAAGAACGAACGAAGGTGAAGCTAAATTGTTTTTTTTTTATTGTCGCCTCAATGCTGAAGGGTTTAACGAGAAAACAAGTTAATGAAGTATAATAAGTATATGAGATTAACGTAATTGCGAACGCACGCAACTCTCCGCAGGAAGAGATGGTCGCAAGCATCGGTAATAGGTTGAATTTTTCGAGATGTTTAACATGGCCGACTTTCATAATGACCGATACGTGTAATTGCAGTTGCGCAACAAACAACGATTGTTACGCAGTCGATGATTGTTCGGTAACGAGGGACAGGCTCGTCGGTCGCCCATGAAAAAATGCAAAAATTAAACGAACACAGTTCGCGTTTCACTTCCTGCCTGTATCTAGCGGTCGCCAGCTGGCAATTTATTGCAACGCGTCGCGAGATCTATGATAACGAAGATCCTTCCCCGTGATCCCTAGATCTCGCATCGTTTGTGGTCCCATTTAACCCTTTGCTGTTCTCCATTTATTTTGCGAGATCGTATTTACTTTCCAGTCGAAATGAATCATGAAAAACAGTTTAACCTTTTGCACTCGAAGCACTTCGAATTACGACATTTTCGTTTTCTTCCTGGTAATCATTTTTATTTATAAAATGAGGACCAGTTTATTAATTTAAAAATTGTTTTGAGTAATGGTACGGCTATTTTTCGTGGCACCTTTTTAGACAACCATCGTACAAGTAGGTCCTTCTAAATTCAACGTTTTACAAATAATTTTCCAGTTTCTTAAAGAAATTTTAAGCAGCTTTTTTTGACTTAGAATAATTTATTTCCTATCGTGCATATAAAGTTTGTTATTATTACTCGTGAGTAGAAAATTTCAATTTGTTCCAACTTCTTAAATACAAACACAGCAACGCAAAAGCTGTTTTGAATACTAGTATGGCAATTTTTAAGGCTTAAACTGTTTAAAGAAGAAAATTTTGTAATTAGCTATTGTTTCTTGCGCAAACTGCAGAAAATTATGAAAGGACAAAACAAACACAGCAACGTAAAAGCTGTTTTCAATAATAGTATGGCAATTTTTAAGGCTTAAACTTCTTAAAGAAGAAAATTTTTAAGTAGCTATTGTTTCTTGTGCAAACTGCAGAAAATTATGATTTTGTTATGAAAATGCCCAGTCTACTGATTAAACTTAATTAATTATCTTTTAATTGCGCTCGAGACTCCAGTCACCTTCGAAGTGCATTAACAGTAAAAACTGTAATGAAAGTCAGATGAAATTTTTATTTAAAACGTTCGATAAAGGGAAAAACTGTATCAACGTCAAATTGATACTCGCGAAAGCAGAATAAACACGAAAAATCCACAGAGATGTATTTATTGCTTGGCAATATCCATTCTCGGTGTTTAAAATGAGAAAATACAATGAATTATCGAACTTGACGAGTAATTGGAGAAATAATTAAACGAACGATTTATACGCAGATTTTATTACTGACATATTTCTCCTCTTTTTGCAGGTTTGTACGCCCATTTACCATCCCTGGAATATTAATTTCGCCTGAGCTGCAACGGCAGGGAAAAAGTGAGTTACGTTTAGCGAAACGTTTATGCTAAAATAGTGGCTGTGATTAAACTTTATGCAACATTCAGTGCCAAAGCAAATCTTCACTGTCTCATCATTGTAAAACTTTCCGTGTTCAAAGTAACGTCGTCTGCTATTTTATTCATTCAACGACGGTTTTTTTTAAACGGAATATTAAATGATGTTTCAGGAAGTTTATTTTTCCGATTTATTTCGAACTTTTTATCATGAAAGTTTAAGCCGCAGTTTATTCCAATTTTTTTTTCATAATTCATTACGAGCATCGATGAATTCTTTGCAACATTTTTACAGCAATATCATAAAAATTATTAGCATTTCTGAACTTATGCAAAAGATAAAATAAAAGCTATAAAAATTTAAGCTGAAGCTTATCTCATTTCATTATCAGCTTGATAGATTCTTTGCAACATTTTTACAGCAATATTATAAAAATTATTAGCATTTTTGAACTTATGCAAAAGATACAATAAAAGCTATAAAAATTTAAGCTGAAGCTTATCTTAATTCATTATCAGAATTGATGAATTCTTTGCAACATTTTTACAGCAATATTATAAAAATTAATAGCATTTCTGAACTTATGCAAAAGATAAAATTTAAGCTGAAGCTTATCTCAATTCATTATCATCATTGATGGATTCTTTGCAACATTTTTACAACAGTATTATGAAAACTAATAGCTTTTCTGACGATATGCAAACGATAAGGTAACAGTTATCAAAATTTAGTAGGCTGCACTTTATCTCAATTCATTATCAGTATTAATAAACTCTTTCCAATATTTGTACAGTGGTATTGTAAACATTAATAGCTTTCCTGAACATATTTTAATTTCATTACCAGCGCCGCTTTACTTCATGTAATATTTACACGGTAGTATTGTAAAATCAAATAGCTTATGCGAATATATACGGGCGTTATAAATATTTGTAATAATTCAGGCTTCCGTAATTCATTTATCTGTAAGCTTGATTTATGCAGTTACCATGTAAATGTGACTTTAGCCTTATGTATTTTTAGGATGAAGTATACTAGAAACATAATTACCACCATTAATATTTTACATACGTCGCACTTCGTGTTCTACAATTCAAAGGATTACACACAGAACATTAACAATTGCACTTGTCCGTCAAAGAAATGTCGTACAAAAATAATGAACAAAATTCGCATTATTTATGAGGTTGGTTTAAAGCAATCATGATTCTAGCTAAACGCGCAAATGATTCGCAATACATTTCTACCCGCAAATTGTTCACCGGTACGTCATTGAATATTAACAATTATTAAAATGGTCTTCACGCGTTGCTAATATTTTTCACAAGCTTTGCTTATGTCACTCTTGGAACGTGAGAGGAATTTCAACAAACTTTCTTCGCAGCATCATTCGCATAGAAATCGATGACCAATGCAATCACGTAGAAATCAAGTTCGCTCCGATTTCTGAGCTGCGTCATTGCACGTTGCCGTTTGCAATGCAAATAGCAAACGAACACTGTGCTCGCCGGACGAGTATCGGTTATATCTATGCTATCGCACAAACGATGACTCCTTCGATCAAGTTGCAAACATTCGAATTCCAGGAACACCTGGCGCACTACTTTGGACCAGTGTATACACGTCAAATATTATTTAGCGCAGAAATATTTTATATTAAGATTACAATAAAAATATTTTATTTTATGGTTTGGATTGCCATAATAAGAATACTTAATTTTATGTGTTAGATCGTCGAAATGAAAATTCATTCGCAATGTTAATTGCAGAACTTATTTAAAATAGCATTTTACTGGAGTTTAAAACGTTATTTTAAATATTGTTTCAATTGTGTTTGGCTTTGCTCGGGGTTTCGGCACGTTTCGATTTAAACCGAAACAGGCTGATAGCTGTCTAACTTCTGTCACACTGAGAACAATAACAACCGTGTTGAATAATAATTTATTTTCCAGTTATCGATTTAATTAATTTTATTCACGATTTCGTCGGTCCCTCCCTCCGTCTAAATAATTGCGGCTGAATATTAACGATCTCAAAGAATCTTCAAGTGCACTTATCTTTAGATTTAGTTCATGTCATTATCGAGATATTGATTGTAGAAGTGTACACGTTTTATTTCAGTTTTAATACCATTGACTTCGATGACAGAACGATCAAGTTTTGTTTCAAATCAAGTAAAAATATTTATCTCGCAAAATTACAATAAACGATTTAATAATATCACTTAAAGTGTTAATTTAATATGAACGCAGTAATAAATGAATAATTTTTAGAAATGTACTTTAAGTCAGGTAGGAATGTTTGTTTCACAAAATTGAGGCAACGAACAAATTGAAGAAAGAATTGAACATTACCCAATTTCGCAACAATGAACAATTTACTAATTCTACTTAAAATGTTAATTCAATATGAACGCAGTAATAAGTGAATACAATTTAGAAATATACTTTAAATCCAGTAAAAATGATTGTCTCTCAAAATTAAAATAATTAACAAATTAAAGAAAGAATCGAACACAACTCCTAGTAACAAACGATTCAATAAACTAGTTTAATAAATTCATTTAATATCAACATTAAATCTATCATCGTCAATCTCAATACCTGATTTAAAATTCTTGAAATTCTAAAATTGCTTCAATTGAAACCGCTTCAATGAATTTCTTCGTTCAAGCATGCATTGCCATAAAATTCGCGAACATTAAATAAATACAATCATTTCATTTTCATCAGGCAACATAGATAAGCTACTAGTAACATACTAAACATACAACATTGAGAAACATTTAAAAACAGTTGAGACCGTAGAAAGCGTAATTAAAACATAAAATTGAAAAAATGATCCCAAGATTACTTGACCTCATAAAAATCCGCTTCGGTGCTCGTTACGAAAATGACAGAATTGAAATTGATCTTCCAAACAACCGACCGTGTTGACTAATTAGAAAAGCCGGTAAGTGGATTGTTTGAAAGCTCGATGAAAAGCACGCAGCGTCCGGGATTCGGTATACAATAAAGAAACAGAGAGTGAAACCGACGGATTCGGTAAACTTAGATCCTCGGCCGCGGCGCAGCTCAAAACTTTCTCGTCGCCGATTCTCTCGTTTCGACCATGAATTCGTTCCACCACGGTTCGCGGGCAGTCTCTCCTGTTTGCATTGTTCGCGCACACCAGAAGCTTGCACGCGAATCCTGTCGGAAATGTCGATCGTGGCAGACGCTTTAAATGTCGCAATCCGGAAAGCGTAACAGTAACCAAACGTTACGCGTCCTCGCCCTTTTAAGCTCATGAAACTCTAAATGGATGTAATTTCAGCCAAGAACCGCGGTCCTTTGTCCAATCACGGTTTCCCTGATCGTCGGTTCAACCGCTGGAAACGATAACTGTTCATTTCTTCTTAAATTGACCGCGCACGATTTTCGTGATTTGTGCGAAACGGTTCTTGAAAATTGCAATTTCCTCTGTGTCGGAGAGCTTGCCGATTTTTGCATCGTTCCTAGCAAGGAAATACAGTCGCTGGCAAAAAAAGAAGTATAGTATTAAAACGGTAAAATTACTTCTTAAAAATTGTTTCAAATTAATCAAGATTTTTTGAAATGTTAGAAGGATTAATTTATTAACACTTTGACTGCCAAACCAGAAACTACAAAATTTCTAAAATATCGAAATGAGATATTGACTGAAATAAAAATGGGAGAAATAAAATTCTTGCACTTTCTGTATAACCATCAACTTTGGTACAAATGAATATATTGACGTAAAAATTTAATTAGAAACCGTACAAATAATTCCGTCATCCACATATGGGTGACATGGCAGTCAAAGTGTTAAATGACGAGCAACCAACGTTTTTAAATTTTTTTAAAAATTGTTTCAAACGAATGAAGACTTCCTGAAATATTAGAAGAATCGTTTTATTAAATTCGGCCAACCAAAGTTTTTAAGAAATTGCCATCGGCCCGAATGTCAAAGACAAAAATAAAATACAGTTCTTTTTTAACATGTGTTAATTATGCACACAGCGAATACGTCATTGTAATTTTTTCAATATATTGTTTACTATTATTTAGTTGATTAATTCTTCTAAACTCTGATTGAAAACACCAGTGTCGAAAATATAAAATGGACTGCGTATAAATTTCGAATACACACGGCAATGTTGCATACAAAATTATAAATTATAACTGTTCTAAAATGTTCGAAGAGTATACAATTTGTGGAAAAGTTGTAGTTTGTGACTTCTTGTCGAACGTTGCTGCGTTCAGATCCGTAAAAACTGTAAAGAGGCCGGTAAAGTTAACGAATTTTTATTGCTGCTTGGTTCATTTGAAATTTTTATGCTGTAGCACCATTCTCAGCCATGAAGAGCTTTGAAGTACCGAACGAGGATCACTCTGTCCCTCTTTCACAGCCTGTCAAGCGTGAAAATAACCGAGATCGCTCCGGCATCTAAACGGTCTCCGTAGTTAAGGGCTTGAGGTTGTTCGAAAAATTAGTAATTTATGAGATATTTAAAATTTCTCAAGGCTTTCTGGATTCCTCAAATGTCCGCTATTATGGTTTTAACCCCATATCCTTTAACAAGAGAAAGGTTCATACGATTGCTCGACACATATTCGTCGAATACCTTATCCTGACACACACATTGCTTCAAACCTGTGAATTCTAACATTTCCTACTGAATCGTATAAACGAATTTAACATCGACAATTTATACGCATTGTATACTATCCAATTACTCAAGCTTTAATTGCGAATCAATTTAATTCTCAAAATTTATTTTCTTAATTTACTAAACAGTATTTGCTGAGTACAATATTTGCTGATTTTGGTGAATATTAGAATTTTCTTTACGTAACGTCAGGTTACGTAAGTTATTCGACGAAGTGCAACACTATTTTCGATTTTCCATGAATGACATAAAGACAGGTCTGAATACGTTAGAATAACTGAAAACAAATGACACGAGTACATATTCTAACAGACAGCACTTCAGAAAGTGAAATTTGCATTGAATCTTTAAGTTCTGAGTGAAAATAAAAATATATACCGATCTTATGTTACAAAAATAGTTGAATTGTAATTTTTGCAACTGTAAAGATTGTCAATGCGGACCTGACGTCGCCAATATGTCAACACTCGTCATCAGGGTTAATGTATAGCTTTCTCTCATCTAACAACGAAGCTGCTGCTACCAATGCAGTAAATTTCCAATAATGCATCTGTTGTGTGCGAAGGTGTCACTTGTATGATACCTTCTTCTCAGCGTACAAGGATTGTCGCTGTGCACCTTGGGTCGTGTAATAACTACACGATTATAGTGGTTGCGATTTCCATTATTTTCACTTTGCAATGTTCGCGATTTCTATGTTTCGAGTTCTGTTCTGTTCGAGGTGTCTGTATTCGTCTGGTTGCGATTTCTTGTTAGTCTTGCTCGCGTTTTCGAGATAGTCTGCTTCGCGATTTCTAAATTGTCTGCTTTTCATTTATGCGTTACAAATTTCCGAAGACAGGGTTACCATTGCAACAACGTCGAAGAACCGATATAAATTGATTGCATCGGTTTGCTGTTTTGCCACTCGAATAAATTCACAATTCGCAAAGTATTTTGCAATTTTTTTTTAAAGAATCGTGGACTATTAAAGAATTAAAAAGCGCCAATATATAACTTATTTTCGAGGCACGCGCGAGCAGACGACTGTCAGGTGACATAAACATTGGCATCGCGGATGCGTCTTCCGCTGTCCTCCGCAATAGTAATCGCGGTTGCTATGCACACCAAGAGTAGGCCGCGTGTGTGCAGATGTGTGTGTACGTTCGCAGAGCGAATCTGCACAATGCATGTCGATCGGAAACACGCGAGACGCAGTACGCGACGAAATGCACCTGTGCTTCTCGAGGATTCGCGACGACAACGGCGTGCTACATCCATTGTGCGCGCTCGCAAACAATGGCAGCGGGTTCTACTCGGCGTAAAAGACGCAAAAATAGCACAGGCTGGTCTCTGTTGGTTTCTGCCAATTTCTTTGTAGAACCGGCAAGATTTATCGCGAGCGTCGGCAGAACGATTTAGGGTCCGCGCGATAAGGTTTCTTCGAGGAACACAACGCGAAGCTTCGTCACTTCGCGAACTAAATGACACCGATGAATGATGAACTGCTTAGGCCAGTCGTTTCTCAAAACGCGATAAGCGAGGTGGACAAAAGATACGATAACTGACAAGATTAGGATGATCGATGCGATTACGTGGAACGATAATGAGCGACGCAAAAGAATGGAGAAGAAACAATAACATAGATTGCTTAGAATCAGTAGGTCCGCATTGTTCATATTTACAGTTGCAAAAATTACAATTCAACTATTTTTGTAACATAAGATCGGTGTATATTTTCATTTTCACTCAGAACGTAAAGCTTCAATGCAAAATTTAACTTTGAAAATATTGGAAATATTTTTAAAAATCCTCGTCCGCAAAGGATTAAATCGATTCGGTGATTACATTTTGTAATACGCGCTATTCTAAGGACTATTTCGAATGCCTACCATTCTAGACAAAATATTTTCCGATTTTTTCAAAAATCCTCGTCCGCAAAGGGATAATACCTAGATAGCTGTGTCCATGAAACGTCCGTTTTATGTCCACTTTAGGCCCGAACGTCCTATGTCCATTCGCGACATCTCTTCGACGTCCTTAAGATTTAATTTAGGACATTCCTATTTTTCTTATTTTATTCCTTATATTTATATTTCTTATATTTATTCTTTAATTCCTTATATTTCCTATTTTTATCCCCATTTTTATGGGCATTCCTATGGATTCTAATTTAGAACGTCCATTTCTTGCCTCGCGGACGTCTAGAAAAATAAAAACCTCTTTTAATATCATATTATCATATTAAATTAATTTGAATATCAATTATTTCGCAGGACGAAAAGCGTTTCAATATTTAATGTCAGAGTAACTCGTAGAGAAAAGGTTAAATTTGTCAGATTAAATGTTGTTCGAAGGAACCGTACATTGGGATAGTAATTAAGCTGCGATTATTTCCACGCAGTCTCCGCCTGAGAGAGTCCCTCTTTCATCCTGTTCATCGAGTAATTGCGAGATTAATACCGTGCACAGTAAGAATTCGTTAGTACTACGAAAATACAAGCCGCGTTTCTGCGAATGTTAATTTGAAGCTTGAACGCGGATTACAAGGCGACCCGTCGGTTTACATTGAAAATTGCGACCGTGGAAGTCGATGTAACGGAAGTTCGCGTGAAACCAGTTCGGTACGCGTTATTTACTGCACGGAGCAAATACATCGTGATTATAGGCAGGTCGTGTGTGATTATCAAATACATATAATTATTCGACGATTCCTTTAATAGAGGGCTGGCAACATCTGATACGCAATGCAGAAATTATACTGTTAACAGGTAGAGAATAGTAATGGAGTAATTCAAACGATTTCCGTTCGAGGAACCGTTCCTTCCTGATGTTTACTTGCTATTTTTACACGTTTTGCAGGAATTGAATGTTAAATAATATCGAGATGAAAAGCTATTATATATTAGACACAAGCTAATATTCAGACACTTTTAGGAACAAAATAACTTTTTTAACCCTTTGACTGCCATGTCACCTATATATGGGTGACAGAATTATTTGTCCATGTTTAAAAATTAATTTGTTCGCTACTATATTCATTGCACTCAATTTAGTTCATACCTGGAGACTACAAGAAAGTTGAAGGATAACTATGTGTCAGACATTTTATATTTTCAATTGTAGCTTCATTAAATAAATTACTTTCATTTTGTGGAATTTTTTAGGCTGTTGGTTGGGCAGTTAAAGTGTTAAAAATAGACCAAGCGACTTGCATTTTGTTTTAGATAATAGCAGGATTTGTCTACTAGACAATAAGTGAAATTTCTATTTTTAAAAATTGCAATTGGCTGAAATGATTAAAGAAATGTAAAATGATTAGATTGCATTTTGTGGATATTGGTAACTTACTTGGTAACACTTTAATGTTTTCTCAATGGTTTTCATTTATTAATCATATTCTTTAACGATCTTTGTATTATTCGGGATAACAAGTAATATTTATTAGAATATATCAAACTATTTTTACTGTGATTTTTGTATACTTATTTGTTTTTTTATGTGGAATAACTGATCGTCCAGTATTTTCAAAGAAATAAATTTATCCAGTAATTTCTCTTTGATCCATCTCTACAATCTCAGTCAAAATCTATTTAGAATTTTAAAAGGTCTTTTTTGAAATCTTTCGCAAAGATAGAGATAATAATAAATATCTGTTGGTTTTATATATATCAGGGGGTCCCGTAAAATCCGAAGAAATGTGAAACGGAAGAGCCCTGAAATATTTCTAAGCACCATTTTCTTTGCCGATTCGCGTTTTGCTGCTTAGTTTTCGAATTATTGTAGAAAAACACGGACCAATCAGTGCGGCCTCAGCGGACGTATTTCGACTCGGCCAATGGCAACGCATTCTAATTGGTCCGTGTTTTTCATGAATAACTCGAAAACGAAGCGTCAAATCGCGAATCGACAAAGGAAAATGTTGTTAAAAATCACGTCGAGCTTCCCCAATTCGAATTTGTTTACACTTTACAGAAAACCCTGTACAATTAACGCAATTCGCAAACGATAACGGATCGGTTGTTGACCACCGAGTATCGGTAACGTCGAAAATAGAATTTCGATCGCGTCATCGCAGACGCGTTACTATTATTCGTAACTAATTCAGATTTATGTTCGACCAGGCTACCGCGAAGACGGTAATAAATTCGCTAAGAAATGAACTCGTTAAAATGCAAATTTCCATCTCGCAGTCGGCCACCAGATCACCATTAATTTTCTTCGCGTCGCACGGTGTTAATCAGATTTGCGTTCGACGGCGAGCTGCAGCCTTTTTTGCAATCCTTTATTTGTAACAAAGAAAAGTAGCTTTTTTTAGCGACTGACTGATTCGCCGATTCATTGGAAATCCATGTACAATCGCGAGCAATAAATTCCGGAGAAAATCCAGGACGAAATCACTGGCACGCCGGTGATTGGTAACGCGTTCGTCATTAATTTAACGAAGATTCATTTTACGCCGGAAAATGTGGATCGCGTCGAATAAGACTTTCGCTGATTTCTGCACTCGCGAGAGATTTTTTCGCACGTCGCACGGACAGGTGAATGAGTGGAAGACCAATCAAATGGCCTGTTCCATATGGCGCGTTTTAAATCCCCTCGAGTGTTCGATTCGGGGATGTCTGAAAAATGAAATTTACAAGGGCAGCCGTCGAGATTGTTTAACACTTCGACTGCGCGTCTGTCGTGCGTGACACAATTCTTTTTATCTAGCGCATCGAGTTTTATTAGAATCTCTTAGCAAATTGACTGGCGAACAATTGCGCCTTTCTACAAGAATTCCGCAAGACGAAAGTAATTTTAGTCGGTCTAATGAAAACTGCGAAGTTATAACTCGTCGCAAGGATTACTGAAACTCTTCCAGATTGTACAAATCCTGATGGAGTTCTGTTCAAGCAACTCTGAAAGAAATTAACATTTCATGCTCGAGGCTGGTTGAACTCGAAAATATTTTCATTCTACATGATTTATTTCCTTTTACGCGTATGGAGTTTTTATTATTAGTCGTTCTTAGAATAATTAAATTTTTATCAATTTTGTAGACAGAATCGTGAGGGTATGAAAATAGTTTTAAATAACAGTGTGGTAATTTTTGTTGGTGCCTTAGAATCATTATTCATTATTCCTTCTCATTATGTGACATTATGCATTTATTATGAACAGATGCAACACAATCAAAAGATTTATAGAATTTACAATTATACTCGGTAGAATTATTATGAGAAGAAGTAAACGTTCATATAGCTCCTGCATCTTGCAATTGAGCCGTTTATTTTGAAAGTGGCTTAAGTCCATTTATGCTCGAATCGAGATATTGAAGGGTTTACGTTGGATTAAATTTAAAAATATGGGTAACAGATAACATAATAGAATAATGTTTTTGGGTTTCTGAAGGTGTCAAATTTATCATCCCAATTAGCATGATTAACATTATTCAAGAAATAATATGTTTTTGATAGCTATGAATGGACTTACGCCACTTTCAAAATAAACTTTTTCATCGCTTTATTAACCAGCAAATTTTCGTGTTACAAAATCGTAACGATTTTAAATATACTAGTAACAAGTTGCCTCAGAATGAAAAGATCTTGTAAAAATGTAACTATTATGGTAGTTAACTCGATTTTTTTTTAAATGGACTTACGCCACCAAAAGTCCATAGTTCACACACTGTGGCTCGCAAAAACATCTGTACTCTCTTTAAAAACGAATAACTTTTTAGAAATTAGTTTCAATGACTTGAGTTTTCAAGAAGATCCGTTTACTAGGTAATTTACAAAAATAGAATTAATTAAAAATTGGTTTGAATAAATAAAATCCTCGATTTGTAATATAACATAAATACTCCATGTATACGTTAATCATCATTTGCAAAGCATCGTTCGCATCAGCGATACAAAAGAGCATGAATCTTCAGGAAAACACTGTCAAAGACTCCGGCCATAACTCTTTCCCACTATCAACGCTCGCGGAGATACGAATCGTTCGGACCGCATGATTCACCGTGTTTAATTGGAAAAAGAAGATCCTTCACGCTCTAAGGGACAATGTCTTTGCTAATCCGGACAAGGAAAGATAAATTTCCTTGCAATCATGTAGGTGCACGTAGCGGAGAGCTGTTAACTTGCTGAAAGTGAACATAGCATGTTGCGCAAGTTAATACTATCGTTTGGTTTATTTCTGCCGGTAGAAACCGGCGACATACAGGCGCTGGGCTTTGTCATTCTGCGAGTTCCTTTTAGATAGCATTTTGGCAGAGGATCGGCAGCCGAAGAATGCCATCGTACAGACGCCCTTGAATCACGCCGACAGAAACTCTGTACACACCGATTCCGCAACAACCCTTTCGAACGCGCGATATTTCACTGTTTGCCAATGAAAAGCCTGCTTTCTTCATGCCCGTGCATTCGACCGTTCTTTCTTGTCACGTGGAAGAACGCTGTAAGAACTTTCTAGCATGTTTCTAATCTTAATTAGCTTCCGCTGTTTTTAATCGCCGCCGCAAATACGATGATTCGGTTTTCAGCAAAAAGAAACGTGGTTTACGCACGTTCGACTGTTTTCTGAGGTTTTTGCAGTTTTTCGAAATATTTATTGCTGTTTAATGTGACTGATAATAACTGGAAGTAATTACGTGTATACTATGTAGACGGTCTTTAGAGTTACACACGTTTCAAATTAGAATTGTATTTTATTTTATGCTTCTGAAACTGAGTCAAATAAAAACGTTTTGGAAGCAAGCTCGAATAAAAGTGGTTTAGAAATTAAATATAATAAATGTGCTCGAAATAAAAATGGTTTAGAAATTAAATATAATAAACGTGCTTCAACTAAAGATGTTACAAATGTTAAATAAAACAGAAATTCGTTTAAAACAATATAAAATTAAATACTTGAACGGCGTAGTGGTGAAAACGCTTTATAAATGAGATAAAATAGCGATGCATTAAGAATAAACTACAAAAACGGTGCTGTAAAAATAAAATAAAATAAAAATACCGGACAGACAAGGTAGAACGAGCATTCGTTAAAGGGAGAGAAGAATAAAACTATCCCGACTGTCGAGTGGAATAAAAATTTGATAAAACGGCATAGAATAAAAATGCCCCTAACATGGCAGAATAGAATAAAAATGCCCCCAACATGGCAGAATAGTATAAAAATGCCTCCAACATGGCAGAATAGTATAAAAATG
>CM052083.1:10465928-10482212 GCA_028453745.1 Agapostemon virescens | reverse complement strand
CTTTCAAACTACAAGTTCAAATGTAGAAATTCTAAAGTGAGATGCAAACGAGCATAATCACAGACAAGGGAAGGCAGATTAGCAAATGGGTGCCAGCTAGCAATTTTTGTACTTCATCTGTTACCTAAAAAGTGATAAATTAAAATTGAAATGCAACCATGTTTCACCAACAAAAGTTGAAACGTTCAAATTCCGAAATGTGCTACAGAAGAACATAATCACAGACGATAAAATGCAAATTAACCGCTAGGTATCGGTTAGCAATTTTTGTACTTCATCTGTTGCTTAAAAAATGTAGAATTAATTTTAATTTTAGAAACGTAACATAAAGAAACTCGATAGTATTCAATATTTTTCTTCATTGCTTAACAAAATACAGATTCTTGTCCAACACATTATATGATTTTCATTATGCTTCGTGACGATGTACCAACTCATCATTTCAGCAAAAACTCACAGCTATACTCTCCCAATAAAAACTCACTTACCTCAACGAATGACTTAACACATTACCAATTTACAAAATCGAAACAAAAAAATGCTAATCTCTCATAGCACGATTGCTGCATCATTCCTTCGGCACTCAACATATCTCAAAAAGAATTAAATCATTCAAACGCATCGCCGCAAGAATTTCTTAAGCTACTTGAAAAATAAGATTAAGTATGAAATTATAGCTGTAACTTTCCTACAAAATCGAGCGTATTTGCGAACGCAATTAGCGTCTCTCGAACATGAAACCGTTTCCCATAAATCGTGAAATATCATTTCCCGATTCGCTTAATGGAATTCCGTTCGCGGCGAACGGCGCCGTATCGTTTCGAAAAAACTTTCGAGGTTATTGGCGATGCTTTCGTTTCGCCCGGTGGTCGTTAATTAAAGATCCGACAGATTCGGTGTGTACTTTGTACAGGAAAATGAATGCTGAAAAAAAGGCTCATCGAAATTGCAAAAGCTGCAGACTTTTCAGAGAGAGTGTGAGAGGGTGGGTGGGGGATTGGGGACGCTCCAGTTCAGAAACGAGGCCGAATTGAAGCTCAAAGCAAAAACGGTGGTACTGTGGTATCGATCAGGTAGTACGTAGACAGCGATAACAATCATGTTCGTTTAAAGACGTCACTGCGATGCCGTGCCGTATGAAATATAGATTCGCCTCCGCTTGTGATGAGTGTACAGGATATTCCTAGACGATTAGATCCGTCTGTATCCTTCAAATTTGATCGTGCAAAAAGCCTTTACCACTGAGAACTATCATCAGTCTGTATCCTTCAAATTTGTTCCCGGAAAATGTCTTTATCGCGGCGAAGATGATGACGATGATTGAAGACGTTCCCGCGTGCTAATGCAACCACTCGATTTTTCTGGATTAATCTTTGATAACGATGATTACGCATCTTGCGTGACGAGACTCCTTTCTTTTTTTAACCTCTGCCGCTCGAAAGGTGACTCTTCGCCACCGCTGAAAATTCTCGCGTTATTGCTGCCGGGGCGAGCAATGGTACTCTGGGTACAGAAAATTGTATAAATCTTGTAGTATAATTATATAAATTATATAAATTATATAATTATAAATTATAAATTATATGGATCTTGTAATGGAAATATCCTTGGTCAGGACAAACGTCTTGGTATTTTAAGATAAAACAGCTTAAATATTATTTGCGATACGTCGTTTCCTGCAAACTTTGTTTCTTATATTAACGCGTGTAAATTTTAATTCGACGATTGTTGACATTAATTTTACAGCAAGAATGTTTTATTATACAGTCTACAGATTGTACGCATTAACGGCGACAAAAATGGATAGTAGGGATAAGATTAAAAGAATTTAATTAATTCTAAGGGATTGAGATTTAATGAAATTTTTGCGATTGATGAAGCAAATTGTTATCTGTCACGAGGATTCGTAATCTGATTATTAATATTTCGTACGCTCTGTATATAGCTATCTCTTAGACACCTGGAGGAAAAGAAGATCGCCGTCGCCGATTGTTTGATACTTTCAGAAAAGAGTGTTTGATCTTATCGCCGACACAGACGGGGATAGATTAATTTGTATAAATGTCTGTCGATCGAAATACAAGACTGATGATTAGATTCTCGATGCAGGTTAATTCTCGTAGAGAGCAGGTTAGCTAACAAATGCGCAAAGCTTCTCGATGCGGCCATCGTTTCCAATTAAGTCGTCGATGTCGTGTCTACTGGCCATATCGCCGGGCCGAATCTATTAGCTAATAAATCCGTCGTTAACGAGAAAATTTCAAGTCAAAGGTCTGCGTGTGTTGCAGGCTGTGCTCCCTGACCCTGACCCGGTTGGTGGTACTACGACCATTAGGCTCCGATCTAACATCGATCAGCATCGCTGTCAAGATGCACGGCTCGAAAAGGACGCTGCGCTCGAACGAGATGGCCATACCACCCAGTGGCATGCTGGACACCGATCTCGAG
Organism: Agapostemon virescens; assembly: GCA_028453745.1. Taxonomy (NCBI): domain Eukaryota; kingdom Metazoa; phylum Arthropoda; class Insecta; order Hymenoptera; family Halictidae; genus Agapostemon; species Agapostemon virescens. The sequence goes on along the minus strand of CM052083.1, from coordinate 10,479,764 downwards.
CTGCAGTTTGCTCTTCAGTATCCTCATTTCCTGAAGAGGGGCGGGAACAAGCTGCTAATTCTGCTACAGAGACGGAAACGCTACAAAAATCGCACGATGCTCGGCTACAAGACTCTTGCCGAGGGAGTCATCAACATGGCTCAGGTAAGTCGATAGAAACCATGCGTGTGTACGCGTGTTTAACACCCTACCGAACCTGGAAGCCTCAACCCTTTGATAAGTGACCGTTGAAGGCACCGAAACCATGACGACAGGGTCTCGCCACCGTTTACCCTCGGACACTGGTCCCTTTTCACAATTATAAAGTTGACGTTGCTTCACGCTTTCGCTATCAAACCACTTGCTACCACGAAAATTCCATAAATATAATTATTGAACGGAATAAAAATTGAGAAAATAAAGTGTGCGGCGTTGATTAGTCCCCCGACCTCCCTGTTTTTTCTGGATCACTAAATTTGATGCAATAAATATATATTAACATGAAAATTACATTTGAAACCCGTATAAGTAATTCAGTTACATGTTCAGGGTGTTCCAGTTAACTTATAGCTGAGTAGCTAATAGCTAACTATAGCTTTACTGTTTAAGCAAAAAGCTTTTGTTAAAATTTTCTTGCGCGACCATATTTCCCATTGAAAAACGCACAATTTAAAAAAAATTCAAAATTTTTCGACCTCTGGTTTCGGAAATATCTCAAAAATACCCCAACTTTTTCACATCTGAATATGTTCCCGTGTTAGTTTTAGTAATAGACAAAAGACGGTACAGGAGAATATCAACCTAACCGAAGGGGCAATATAATGATTGGGAAAAAACTTTTTGTAACTCAGTCAGTACACTGTGTCAGATTCATGATCAAGATTTCAAATTGAATCTTCTAAAAATATATTTCCTTAACCTCTTAGGCACTGTGCACCACTATAGTGGCTTTCGCGGATGTCATCTTCTTGTACGACGCGCCACTATAGTGGCTTTCGCGGATGCCATCTCTCTGATACGTACCATACTCAATTGTATTATTAATTATTAAAGTAAATTGTTAAAGTCAACATACGTGTATCATATCATTAAGAAAAATTATAATTTTATGATCAAACACTTGATTTCAATGTACTCATGTAGAGAACAGCATTATCCGTCACACATTGCAGTGTGATTACAGAGAAACAGTCCCGCGCAAAAATTCAGCCGTGCCTAAGAAGTTAATTTTCTTTAAACGGAAATAACATTTTATTTAACTGTTGATCGTACACGGTCATTGAAAAATAGCTAGCCACGCAGTAACTACAAATTTGTCTTATCTTTTTGTCGCTCTGTGGATGGCAAAGAAAATCTAGTCGCTGTTACTATAAAATAAGTCGTAGGCCAAGGGGTTAAGGAGGATCGATGTTTGCGTATACAGGTCCTGCAGAAGCAGATGGACCTGGAGCTGGAGCTGGTGTCTTACAAGGCCGAGAAGTACGCCGGTCATTCCGTGGCTATCGCTCGAGTCAGCGTGATCGCGTTGAGTTCGCAGCCGGTCGACCAGGACAAAAGACTGATGAATGATCCGAGCGAGAGACTTTGTCCAGAATATAGCGACGAGGAAGAGGAATTCAGCTCGGAAGGCGAGGCGGAGGGTAGTGACAGCGAGCCGACTCTCGAGATGCACAGGCGGAAGAGCCGAGCGAAGATTCCGGTGAACGCCAGGGTGCGTGAAACGAATTAGTTCTGCTTTGTTAAATCCTCATCGTGTCCAGCAGCAGATAGCCTCTATCGAGACACTGTTCTTCTCCTCTCACCCTGGGACATCCATCGACCGTCCTCCTCCGTTTCCGTTACTTATTCCGTCCCGCTTTGTTACGCTTTTGTGTCTCCGCTTCGCGACGTTAGCAGTGTTTGCGGCGGGTGAACGTGTCGGCGAGCTTGTTGATCATCATTATCAAACGAGGATACTGTTGACTGTTGGACGATCGTTGACAGTAGCGGTAACAGTGGACGTTTCTTCACTGACTTTTATTTATTCGCTAACCATGCTTCGGACACTTAACGCTAAACCTGCCGACCACGGGAAATTGTTCTACTTCATCAAAATTACAAAATTAAATTTATCTACATTTTTTACCGTTTTTATAATTTTATTTTATAATTATGAATTTTATTTTATTTTATTTTATTTTATAATTATGAATTTTATTTTATTTTATTATTCAATTTATAATTATAATTTCAATAATTCTACAACAAATTTAGAATTAGTAAGAGTGGTGCTGGTGGGTTTAATGTTAAACTTGTTTTTTGGTGTTGCTGAATGGAGATTAGGAGCCTAGTTCTGCTATTCTTCGATCTCTTAGATCAGTTTTATAATTGATGATTCGATCGCGAGGTAAATTATGAATCTGCTGCAACAATATCGTAATCGATGTGCTTTTTTGTCGGTTTAGAATAAAGGCAATCGCTTGATAGACATTTTTTCATGAAAACCTGGAGTGTTTCTCATTCGTTCCACAGATCTGGGTATTTTTTCTTTTCCCGACTCTTGAGCTACGATAAATCAATTCACTGTCAAGGAGTATCAGACGTTAGTCTAATTATCTTATCCTATGCCGATATAAGAAACATGAACTACGCATTGACTTATGTATCAGTATCCAACCGATGCATTGTACTTCAGATAATACGTTATTCTGAGATAAGACAACTGAAGCGATACATGATACCGAAAGTAGTTTTATTCTCTGCACTTCAGACATGTATAAAAAAAATTCAAGAAGCTGTTTAAAAAAACTAAGAAACCATTATCGAAACTTTATTTCTCAGTGTGGTTTATCGATTCATCACTCCAGTAAATTTTCTGTTTCCCCATATTTTTTATCGGACTAAAATTTGTTAGGCAATTTCTACATTGTAAGAAATAAAATATGATGATTTCCGATTCTACGATCTTAGCACTTTTATCTAAAATAAATAGCTAAATTTAGATAGGAAAAGATAATCGAGGACAACGATAATAAAATTGTAGTCGAGGAAGCAATTTATAAACGTATTGTAACAGTAAAATGAATGGTATAAAGAAAACATTAGCATATTTTATAATCTACACTTTCTGTGATTTTCATAAAAAAAGTAAATGCCTCGATCTAGATAGAAAAAGATAATCAAGGACGACGTTAATAATATGGTAGTCGAGGAAGCATTTTATATGCGTATTATAATTGTAAAAAGTACGGTATAAAAAAAAATTAGCACATTTTATAATCTACATGTTCTATGATTTCCATAAAAAATAAATGACGCAATCTAGATAGAAAAAAATAATCAAGGACGATGAAAACAAAATGATAGTGCAGGAAACATTCTACAAATGTATTATAATAATGAAACGTATAGTATAAAGAAAGCAAAAATATTTGATGATCTATATTTTCCATGATTTTTATTAAAAAAAGTATCAAATATCGAAGTAGTTGTATTCTCAGCATATCAGACATGTATACAAAAATTCACGAAGCTGTCTAAAAACCAGGAAATCATTATTGAAACTTTATTTCTCAATGTGTTTCATCGATTTATCACTCACAGTAAATTTTCTGTTTCCCCACATTTTTTATCGAACTACAATTTGTTAGACAATTTCTACATTGTAAGAAATGAAAAATGACGACTTCAGGTTCGACGTTCACTAAAACTGCTTATCTCGGCTCAATGTTTGAAACACATTGGTTATTATTGCGACTTTGAAATCAATTGCGATTGACAATTTATCAATTCCGTGTAGCGCAAAGAATATTGTACCGGATAGGTTTGAAGTTGTAGCTTGCAGAACTGGTCGCCTAACATCCGTGTTTAAATCCGTCGAAGCCTAATTAGTGTTGTCCCGAAAATTGTAGCGGATGTGGAACCGCGGCACTAAACAGTGAAAATTATTGGAACACCGTGCCCGGGATAGGGTAAACTTTACTTTAGCCGTTTACTAAGCTCGCTAAACGTTTACTTTACTATTTTTATGCGCCGAGTCGATCTCCGGAATTCTCTTTGAAGTCGTTTTTGTTATGCCACGTCTTCTGTACACACCGTTCGTCAACCACAACAGTGTAAACGGCCATTTTGTACGGTCTCGACGTTTTACGAAATCTCTTCCACACTCGCAACGCTAGATAACAAGGATACACCGTAACGCTGAATGTCTGCCGAGCCTTGCAAAAATCCCATTAAGAAAGTGTCGTTTCTATGATTTCCAGCGTTTAATTGAACGATTGTCGCTGTTGCAGCAAAGGAATTTTAAGCAGAAGTTCATAGCCCTTCTGAAGAGACGGTTTAGGGTATCCGAGGACCTGGATCAGGATCAAGAGGAGATCGGACAGAAACTCTCAGGTAAATAGCTCGGATATACGTACGTGATAAATGATCTGTAACGTTTCGATGACTCTAACGATTCAGCAAACGGATTTGCATTTCGAGATGCGAAGAGCACATCCTTTCGTGCCGGCAGCGAAACGTATTGTTCCTTTGTAATTTTCAACAGCTACCTCGCGGTAAATTAGCCTTGAGTTAATTAGAATGAGCAGGTAATCAGAGGTAAAATCGTTTTCAACGAGAACGTTAAATAATTTGTAATACAAGCCAATTTTCACTCGTTACAAATGGTTAAAACCGAATCAGCAACCGTGATTGTTCAATGACAATTGATTGAACGCGTTAACGTTCGCTCCGGATGTCGTCGTTTGCCGTTTCCGATAACTTGAAATCCCGACGTTAACGGATGTCGGTCTACCTCGTATTAATTAGTCATTAAATTACCATTGAACATGGCACACGGCGAAATTAAATTAGAATGGGCGGACATTTTCCCCTTCAAAGATACGACAAAAAACCTTTCGATGTCTTTAAAACGACGTCTTTACATCGAAATAAATGGTTCTACACACCGAAGTAACAACCTAACCTTTTCAATCGTTGTTTATCGTTCTCTTTTTACATTCTAGCGGATTACCTTTATATTTCACGATTTTATGTTTCACATTTTTAATGAAATCAAGAACGCCTTCAATTTCTGTTCAATTTAAAAATTTTAACGACAGAACTGTCTTGCAAAAACTTTTCTGACTTAAAATGAAAAACTAAAAATAGGGTATAGAAAATTGAGAAACTTTTGGATACGTTCAGAAGCTCCGGTGAGAATGGCAACAGTGAGAAATCGAGGAGTTGGCCATTTTTTGAAAAATCTAACCGACAATGGTATCTTCTCGTAATTTATTTTCTACGTGCAACAGAAGGCTAAATCAATTTGATAAAAATATGTCGATCGAAACTAGAGAGCGCAAGGATGTGAGAACCGAAAAAATTATCGAAGTTTTGTATCCCGTTTTGAAAGCGCCGGTGAGAAAGGTAAGCGTTTAAGAGAACACGGTCTGTTTTCGAAGGCGGAGACATGGAGATCGAGGATCTGTTCCACGAGCTGGAAGACCTGTCCGATAGCGGTCCAGAACTGGATACCATGTCAGTCAGCAGCACGCCTAAGCCATCGCTGCGTCCCTTCTTCAGCTCTAGTCGATCCCTTCTCGCGCCTCCTCATTCCGGTAAGTGAACGGATCCACGTGAACGTCCGTGTACATCCGTGTACATCCGTGTTGAGTTTCCGTAACGCGTGAGACACACATCTCGATACGGATATCTCGGAAAATGCTTCCTGCGTCCAGTTACACGCGTTACCGTCGTGTGATAACAGATTAACGATGCAAATGACCCCGTCTCCGTATTATCGGTCTAAATGTCCCTCTTCTTGTTCTATAGGTACACGGTAAGGAATGCTGGTGTATTACGTATATTCACAGAGTATTGTATCATGGCTCGCTTCTGCTAGAGAGTAAAGAGTACAGTTGCAATTTACTATTACACTTTCTACAAACTCGTTTAAATTCGTTCCACTGTGGCTGGGTCGCGACTAAACTGTGCAGCGAATTCTGCATTCGTTTCATCTGCAAGCTGTCGAGTGCCGACATATTTTTACTGTATCGAAAGTCGTTGATCGCAATTACGGGGTTAAACGATTTTTTAAATGACTAGTTATAGGAATATTAATTTTAACAAATAAGGAAGCTCTACAAGTTCTACAAAATTATTATTAATTGCGGAAGAGCTAAGAAATTTTCTTTGGACGCGAAATGTTTAAAATAAACTGCTTCCATTGTCAAGAATATCCTTTAACACTGGAACTACTGTACAGGTCAAGAAACGACTTGTTACTGGTTCCTTCTTTTGTAGTTATTAAAATTACGAGAATATTTTCACGGAAACATTTTAAATATCCTTTTTCGTTGAAGCTGATATTAACATAAAAGTTGAACGAAATTTGAGTACAACTTAATTATTTTTATAAATATTGAGAAGAACAAAGTTCATACGATGAGAGTGTCACCAGAAATTTTTATTTCTTGTATGCACATTTTGTTCATAACGTTCGACTCGTTACAATTTCTATTATATTTCCAATATTATGTTAAACAATAAATAATAATCTCAAGGCCTCTGTCCTCCAATAAAGGACACTCGGTACTTCCAGTATTAAAGATTATACAGCAACATTCGACAATGCTTCACAATAATGTCCGACTATCTTGAAAATGATGATATCTGGATTAATGCTAAAAAACTTTTTCCTTTCCCAATTCGCTATTCGACGCTTCGTTTTCGAATTATTAATAAAAAACACGGACCAATCAAGGCGCAGCTACGGTGACGTCGAGTCAGGATTGATCCATGTTTTTAATTAATAATTCGAAATCAAAGTCTGACATTTTCGCAAAGAAAAAAGCGTCTTAGAATAATCCGAAGAATCTTCCCTTTCTATCTTCACTTTTTAAAAAATTAAGTAACTATTAATTTCGAGATTCTCGAACTTCTAGTCGCTGCATAGTCGACCCAGCTCGCAGCAAATCCGGATAAGCTATCTTTGACACGAGATTCGTTATACCCGTAACGAATCTCTCTGAAGGATTTAAAGCATCCACGTTTGTAGAAAGTGCACGTCCTCGTAATTTTGTTCGTTCACGATTTCGGCCATAATGTTGACGTCTTGGTGATGCAGCATGATATGGCTGTTGCAGTTTTCCGATACCCTCCGTCAGTTTGATAAACAAATTCGTTCGGATTTTCACGACTGCTAGGAACCGTTGATTTTTTAATCGGTTCTAAATTGGTTTCATCGCGCGGATCGATTACTGCACGGTAAAACGTCAGAGGGGCGAGTTTTTCGAATATTTTTATCTAGCGTACTCGCAAGCGTGTTGTTTTAAACCGTGCGAGAGACGGCAGACGTGAAAATAAAAGTAATTAATATTGAAAGGGTACGCGGTGTTTTATGAAGAAAATCCGTGTAATGTCTTAATTATGGAACGTGTTATTAAAATCGTGCATGAGTAGTTTACAAATTGCTATACCAGCCTTGATTAATGAACACTTATGATGTATCATCATGTTAATGCGTGGCACGCGATGGTATTAGGACATTAAATGCTACTACAGAAAGTGACTTTCTTACGATCAGAGCATGTCGATTCGAAAGGCCAATCTGTCATTTGAAGTGTCGTGCGATTAGGCTAGGATGACGTTGAAAAATTTCGCTGAAAACGAACTTTAACGAGCACCGTTCCACGCACGAGCAGAAATCGCTGGAAATCCGAACGAATTTATCCTTCATGTTTCGATACGTTCAATTCAAACTCATTTCGACGAAAGTCTCGCAATTAGGAGCTATACGTTAAGGAATAATAATTACCGAAAATTTTCCATCGCGTCGCGCCTCCGAGCGATGTCGAAATTATTGATCGGAACAGTTTAATTATATCCTTAACGAATATCCCCGTCATCTCGCATTTATTTGTTACGAGTAATGTTTGTTCTCATGTAACCTGGCTTATGCTATGTTCTACCCATATTCCGCACTTTTATATGTCTATTTCGATGATTAACGACTCATTCGAGGACACACGTAATTACCCAATTATTTATAAAGAAAGTAACCTCTTGTAAGACCACCGCTTTCCACGAGAGTGAAACGTTACGAGGATCAATCTGAAAATTTTGAAATCACGAAATAACAGTTTGCCAAGAATTTTTAGATAAACGTTCTCTAAAATCTAAATAGACAAAAATAAGGGATCGTTGGATAATAAGGGAACTTTAATTGGCTTTTATCATTTTTAAAATAGTTATCTCACAACTCATGAAAGTCACACTTGAATAGTACTCGCCATTTAATCGACAGCTTTATTTCGTTTAATCGTGTCTACGCAATATGGCTAACATTCTGTAATAATCCGTTGTACGTTAATTTGTTCATCGATAATTCGAAATTATTCGTGTTACGAACGTCCCACCAACGAGTGAGAATAATCCGTTAAATATTTTCGAATTTAGGCAGTGTGCTAGTTCAATATGGGGGCCGACGTACATAGCGAAACGTTTCAACACTTCCGGAACGATTCTCGTGGTCCACGAATTCCCCTAGTAGAGTTCTCAGTGTTGAGTATTTCGGGTGCAAGCCGTGTCCACTTCGAAAAATTGCAGACTGATAAAGCTGTGTCCTCTCGAGGAAGTCGTTCAGTTCGACACAGAAATCACAACTAGAATGACAGAGTACTTCTCCAACAACTATAAAAACATAGTAGACATCGTTGAACCCTCGAACAACATTTGCAAACGCAACCACTAAATTTCTTTAAATTTTCAACGCTGACATTGTCGAGCCCTAACGAGACTAATCTGCATTTCCCTACACGAAGTAAAGTCGCGTTAAGTGCTACCACCTCGGATCCGCAACGTTGCACTTACGATGTGCAAACACGAGAGATAATATTGTGGCAGTTATCTTATACTTATTCGAGCAGTTAAAGCGACTGTACTGTTCAAGGTTTCGGACCCAAGGTACTGACATTTAACGAGACTTTACCGCAACAAAAACAGGACTGAAACTTTTTAAATTTCATAAGATTTTTATGGTAAAACGTTCTTGAACGAAGACTTATTCTACAAAACTTTCTCCTCACGAATTTAAACAAAAAGTATTTGAAATTCATGTTGACGGATCCTTTTCAAATTTCGTTAATAACTATTGAAATTATAAAATTGTCATCGTAGAAATCGACTCACTAAAGTTTTTACTCAATAATATACTGTAATAAAAATCGTACAAAGTCTAAGTTAATTAACACGTTCTGTGCCGCCTGGGTCATATACGACCCACGCTGAACTTTCCATTCAGGCCGCTTGCAGTTCTAATTGAAAAGCGAAGAATTTTTTAAAAATTTGTGCTGCTAGTTGCTCCAGAAAAGTCAAGTCGTTTGGTTCAATTTTGAAAAAGTTATTTAGGTTTGAAGAGTGTCTGGATACTTTCGTGCGCTACTGTAGGTGACAGAATTATTTGTCCATATTTAAAAATAAATTTGTACGCTATATATTCCTTGCACTTAATTTAGTTCATATCTGAAGACTACAAGAAGGTTGAAGGCTAATTTATGTTTCGGACATTTTAAGTTTTCAATTGTTACTGCATTACATAAATTACTTTGATTTTGTGAAATTGTTGAGGCTGTTCGTTGGCCAGTTAAAGTGTTAATGACGTATAGTTTACAATAAGAATTGTACGAACTTTCAATAGATGCAGTCTCGTTATTGTTACCAAAGCAATGTATATTGTTGGATTTATCGTTCGATAGTTCTAGTGTTACAAAATTTTCCATTCAGGCTGCGTGAGGCGTATAGGATCCATAGGTTTGCTAGTTCTATTGTTAAAAAACGTTTTGGCACGGAACGTGTGTTAAATCTTGTCATTTTTATCAGGGAATTTCAGTTCTCTGTAAATTTAACACGAGCGATGTATAAAGAATAATTACGGCGTTCCACCCTCGAATAAAGGGATCGTTCCGAAGGGGCCCAGCTTGCGCTCGAAATCGTAAAGAAATCCGCTCTGATGGTAGAGCTTGCTTTTGAATTTCGACGTTTCCAGTGGAAGTATCCCGAGGGTTGCCTCTCTCGTAACGTCGATTAGGGTGTCAGCGATGTTATTGCTCGCCGGAGGGCGATTAGGCGGCTAAGAGTAAAAAGTTATCCGGATAAAACGTTTCGTAGCCCGTGTAGGTCCAGATCTTTTTTTTAACTAAGTGAAAGTCTGGTGGGTTGGCTTTGCATTGTTGCATGTTACGATTCGGTAGTAGTAACCAACGAGGAAACCGGATGCAATCCTGCGACGGCCGTAGGTCAACAGAGCGCAGGTCAGCCACCTAAAGAGAAACATCGTGTCGGACACACCACGCCAGGTATGTAGAACCGTATACGCAACACATACGTACACACGTCGCGTTTTCTTGTAGCAGGATTTAAGGATTATTTAGCTGGATCGTTTTAAGGACCTTTGCTTCTCTCACCAAGCGAGCATGGCTGCGGAAATCTAGCATGATACTACTCATTCTTTTCTTAATCAGTTCCTTGGTCACGCGACGGCCTTTGCTTTGCTCGAGCTGTAGACGCCAGAAAAGATCAGCAGAAAGATTGTTAGAACCTTCTTAGACAGTGTTTAGAGGTATTCCTTTTAGTTTTTACGGAAAATTATCGTCGAATTTTTGGAAGTCATTTGTAGAAGCTCGGTCTTCTTTTTTTTTTTTTTAGCAATTTAATTTGGAAGATATGATTCTTGTTTTTAGAAATGTTTTCAATGCTTCAGTTTGTGAGTAAAGACATAGGTTTGTTGCATCGAGATCGTAGAAAGAATTGAATGCAACGTAAAAGTTGTATATTGTATATGAATATTGATTTTGGTTGTGCAGCATCGTCCGTGTATGATTTTGAACGAATATTATTGCTTTTAATCAATTATTGCAATAGTTTCTTTGTCCAAATTTATACTGTTATCGACTAGAATATATTTTATAGATTAATTTTGTAAAAATAACGTAAATAACTAGGATGTATCATGTAAATTGATTGTGATAACAAAACTTATGGCAAGAAAGACTCGGGCACATTTCGTGACCTATGTTCTTTAGTATTTTTATGAGAAATAAATCGCTAATTCATGGTAAAAATAGAAGATAATTGCGGATAATCAAAATAACACGATTAACTGGGAACATTGTGTAAATTCATTGTGACAGCAAAAAATTTGACAAAAAGAAGGTACAGACTTATTTCGTGACCTATATTCTTCGGTACTTTTAGCGAATATAAATTGCTAATTCGACATAGAAGTAAAAAGATCCAGGACGATGAAAATAAAATGGTTACCTAGAAAACATTGTATGAATTTATAACAGAACGTACAACATAAAAGAAGCAGAGACATATGTTACGATCTTAGCACTTTCATCTAAAATAAATAGCTAAATCTAGATAGGAAAAGATAATCGAGGACGATGAAAATAAAATGGTATTCCAGGAAACATTGTATGAATTTATTAGTAAAACGTATGGTATAAAGGAAACAATAACACATTTTATAATCTACACCTTCTATGATTTTCATAAAAATATAAATACCTCGATCTAGATAGAAAACGATAATCAAGGACGACGATAATAAAATGGTAGTCGAGGAATCATTTTATAAACGTATTGTAATAGTAAAAATATGGTATAAATAAAACATTAGCATATTTTATTATCTATACATTCTATGATTTTCATAAAAAATACATGACATAATTTAGATAGAAAAAGATAATCAAGGATGATGAAAACAAAATGATAGTCTAGATAACATTCTATAAATGTATTATAGCAGTAAAAATTATGGTATAAAGAAGACAAAAACATTTGATATTTTATATTTTCTATAATTCTTATAAAATAATAAATGTCTCGATGTAGACAGGAAAAGATACTCGAAGATGATGGAAATAAAATGGTAGTCCAGGAAAAAATCTATAAATGTATTACACTAAAAATAAAAAATAAATCACGCAATCTAGATAGAAAAAGATAATCAAGGACGATGAAAACAAAATGATAGTGCAGGAAACGTTCTACAAATGTATTATAATAATAAAAAGCATATTATGAAGAAGGCAAAAACATTTGACGATCTATATTTCCCATGATTTTGATAAAAGAAAGTAAATTGCCTCGATCTAGATAGGAAAAGATAATCGAGAACGATGAATATAAGATGGTAACCTAGAAAACATTGTGTAAATTTATTGTCGTAGCAAGTAGTATAGCGAAAACAAGGCAAAGACATAGTTCACGACCCGACACTTCTGGCCAGCAATGTACACGTTACGGTGTTGCTGTCTGTGCTCGTTTTCGCGCGCGCGGCTTCCAAGTTAAGTGGATTACCCTGTACTATTCCATATTTTATACTTATCGAGTTGATGTCGACGCTGTATCGTGTGTCCCAACAGCATCGAAACCGTTCAAGTTTCATTCGAACAACGCAACTGTTACGCGTGACCCGCGATTAAGTTAAGATCTTGCCATTCGGTATCGCATTTTGTCTTCTTGTAACGTACAGGATACTTTTGCTAGTTTTGCTCAACCTGCAACCCGAAAGAAACTATTCATATATATATATGTATATACATTGCGGTCTGTACGTAATTTTGTAGATTGGAGAAGGAACTCCAGCGCATGAATGACCCCTGCTAGTCAGCAGAAGCTTGGTGTTGATCGAAAGATTTGGTAATTAGGTGGCCGAATGTAGTTTCGCAAGTAGAGCCTGATCGAATGTTGATATTTGCAATTTACGATTCTATGTCCGTTTGTAAGTATTGGTCGAATGCAAGGATAATCGAAGCAGTCCATACTAGCGCATTTACCACAATTTCAACCCTCGGACGGACCGTGTTCGACACCCATTTCATCTTTTCTGGTTCACGTTCAATTTGTATACAGAATCTCTCAATAATGTTCGAGTTCTTGAAAATGGATGCTTCTGAAGTAATTCGAAGAAACTTTGTCTTTTCACAAAATTGTGATTCGACGCTTTGTTTTTGAGTTATTCACGAAAAACGAGGACCAATCAGAGCGCGGTCTACGATGACGTCATTTGACACTTCGATTGGTCCGTGTTTCTTTGTTAATACCTCAAAAATAAAACTGTATATGATATTTTTTCAAATGGAAAATTATTTTGGAATAACCTCAGAAATTCCCCCTTTTAAGAAAGTGGAATATTTTTGGGACACCCTGTAGATTGAGAGTGGAAGCGAAAGAACACTACATGTAACTCTTCTACCAATAATTAGGTACCTACTAAATTCTAACTTCTTTTATCTTTTTCGTCTTTCTGAGAATTTATTTTTAACTAGTTTCAACTACATACATTCTTTCTTAACGTGTTTTCATTTTTTCTTGTTTCTTTTTTTTGTGGTGAAGTGAAAACCATATTATAAGCAAAAGTAGTTGCATTTGTTAATAATAATGTAGATACGAGATTAACTCTTGTGCATTAATGAGAATGTGCTTTTTATATTGAAGAGATAAAAGACGTCGTGGTAATTCTACATTAGAAAGTTTAAATTAAAAATGAGGAATACAATTTTTCATTGAATCTTTTCTGAGATAATCGACTTCGATAGTTTGACACGAAGTTATGGGGCGTGTCTGATCATTGCTGACCTTCGCTACTTTCAGCAAAGTCGATAAACTCGTTAACGAAGCTTCCAATGGCGAAAACTTATTCCTTGTTTCCAACTTATCTTTTTGTGTAGAATTACTTACTGCCATTTTGCATTTATGCAGAACATTTTGTACTCAGAAAAATCGATGCTTAGACTGTCTGATGGAAAGTTTCTTTCCTGTAAACGTGTTAATACACTAAAGGTAATATTGTGGGTTTTCTACTGCTTCAAAAATCAATGGGGA
>CM052083.1:10448973-10460928 GCA_028453745.1 Agapostemon virescens | reverse complement strand
ATATTGAGAGTCTTCTACTGTTCCAAAAATCAATGGGGACCAATTTTGATCAAAACTGTTAATTAATGAATTGTGGATACAGGTTATGGGATATTAATATCTTTGAACTCAATTCAAATCATTCTCGCTCAATTTTCATATTATCGATTTCGCTTAGAGTCGAATGAACGGTACAAACAATATACAGGGTGAGGCATTTAAAACAGGCAATTCGAATAACATAAAAATTAGCATAAAAAGTAGCGGTAAATATTACATTTAGCAGATCCAGCTTTAATGATCTTGACCTTCAACGATCTTGAATAACCTTGATCTGTAGGATACTGTCTGCATCCTAAACCGCCCTTTTAGATAGTGCAAAAAAGTACATCTATCTAATTAAAAATACAGAGTTGACATTCATATACTCTCTACGCGTCCACCTAGAAAGAAAACAATTAATATGAAATTCTGTTAGCCTCGAAACCAAGCAATTTTCGTGTGAGTTATCCCTGTGACCGGTTTTAAGTGGCCTCACTCTAAATTAATTTTTATTCTATTTTTTTTTAGTAATTTTTCTGTTATTCGATTTTGTAGAAAAGTCTGCAATAAAAGAACACTTTGTACATCTTTGGTCTAGAAAGGTTAATTGTTTTATGTTGTCTTATTTAATTTTGCGAGTTAACTTATTTTTAATGCAGCAGTTTAGAATTTCGGTTATCCTAACTAATCAAAAAAACATGAGTGTTTGGTTACCACTAGGTTTACGAGATGCGCCATTTTGGACGCGTCCTAATATTTCTTCTTTGCGATTATTGAATTTGTAAAGATACATCTATATTTATCTTCAATATAAATCGTAAAAATATTTATTATTCTTAAAATTTATTTAAGAAAATGGCTAAACAATTGGATAAACACACTGTTATTATTTTTATAATTAAATATTCGCTTCCGGTACGTTCCGTAAATCTACTGTTAATAGAACAATTATCAATCTGCAATATTAAATTAAATGTGTACCAGTTTGTACAATAAATATTAATATATTGAACGTAATATATTTATGAATAAAACACGTTCGGATAATAAAGAATTCAAGCTTCTGAGGTTTGGATAATGGAGTTTTAATGTACTTATTTTCCCATCAAATTGGTTGATTATCGTGTGTTGAATTTGATATGAAGAATTCAAATTATACTGAGGAAATGGGGGACGGACGATGGTCAAGATTAAAACGTTAGAATTAGAAAAGTTAGTAAGCCTAATGTTGGGAAACTATGATCTAATTTGAAATCTTAATTCCAAGTTTAATTCCAATCTTAAACCAGTCGACTGACGCGTTGTCATCCGCGTTGCTAACTGCAAGCTCGAGACCACCTTTATCAAATAAACAATACCGTTGAGAATTTTACGGAGTGATTCGATTGAAGAATGATTAGATTGTACATAAATTAGCGTGGATAGATTCTCGCTAGTACAAAAGCGGTCTGAAGAAAGAAATCATTTTACTTGACGCAGTTGTCGAATGTTTTATATCGAATAAGAATTTGTACAGAAGGTAATAACGTTAAATTTTAGGATAAAGATAATTTGTTCTAATAATGTAGTCGAATTTAGTATTCGTTAGTAGTCATTCGAATAGGTAAGAATTTCTTTATAAATATCTCGTACTTGTTTAGAAATAATTTTTTGATTTAAATAAATAATATTTTTAATAATATTTGATGTCTTTATGTGTTATTGTTGTCACAGTTACTTTAGTTGGGGAGAATCGCTAATTAAAACGATCTCATGCATGTCTCTTAAAAAAAACTATATAATTTTATATGTTTGTGCATAAGTTATTTTATGTTGAAATAATCTATGAAATAAGCTCTGTTTCTTATAGCGTTATTACTAATAACATATGGTGTCTTGTATAATAATATTAATTCTAAGTGTACAAAATCCACGCTATACTACTTTCGCCTCTAACCTTAATCGTTCATGTTACAAAAAAAATTCACCCATTCAATCAATCAAAAATTTCCGATCCTATTTTGTAATTTTATTCTACTCTGCTCACATCTCTCTTCTCAAGTCTCATACATATAATCAAATTAAGAAACACTGCGAATCACAATGATAACATACAATAAAATCGCAGATCAACTTCTGAGAGATCATTTGAAAGGGGAAACTTCCTTCTGAAAGATGGCATTGAAACGAACATGGAGAAAAATTGTTTAAACTTTGCAGAGCTATTTAAATTTGTAAGATCTCAAAAGCAAAAGAGAAAGTCAACAAATTTTACAACGTTGTAGACGACTCGAGATTTGGAAAATTATATTTGAAAGGGTTTGGAGGGGAGTTAATCCTTTGCACTCCAAGCCGTTTTAATTCCAAAACCGTGACACGTTTTCACCTAGAATAGCTTCATTGTACATGGTCCATTTCCATTCGTGCATACAAAGTTTATTGCAAGTGCGTGCAACATTTTAAATTTGACTAGTTTCTTAAATGCAAACATAGTGATATAAAGGTTGTTTTGAAAAATAGTATGGCAATTTTTAGTGTCGCCTTAGAGGCGCGATCGGAGTGCTAAGGGTTAAAGGGGTTTGAAATGAGTGTTGAATGAGAATTGAAGAAAGTTCAGATGGTTTAAAAAATAATTAAAGGAATTTTAAGAGGGTTTGAAATGATATTGGAGGAAGTTGCTGGGATTTGAGAGAGGTTGCAAGAGAATTGAAGGAAGTTGAAGAGGCTTGAAAGAAAATTGGAAAACGTTGAAAGCATTTAAAAGAGAATCGAAGGATGTTGAAAGGGAATTGAAGGGGTTCGAATGGGTTTGAAATGGAATTGGAGGAAGTTAAAGAGAATTTCAAATGGAATCGAAGGATGTTAAAGAGAATTGAAGGAAGTTGAAGGGGTTTGAATGAGAATTAAAGAAAAAGTCGAGAAGGGGGTTGGAATGGAATGGAAGGAGTTGAAAGGAGATTGAAAGGGAATTGAAGGGGGTTGGTCTCGAGCTTGCGGCGGTGCGAAACCCACTGATGGTCGGCGCACTGCACCGAAGAGTAATGAAATTTCATTGCAGAGCGAGGCGTGGATAGGCAAAGCGATGATAGCTCCCGAAAAGCAGACAGTGATTCGCATCCTGAAAATTGGACGGATCACGAGGCGAATGATCCCCCGAATTACATGCCGGGCTCTCCACCCAAGTCCGAGCAGCACAATAAAAACGAGGGCTCGGACAAAAGGACCAGACTTTTTGCCCGCGATAAAGGCGCACCGGGTAGCAATAAGTCTAAAAAGCACAGCCTCAGCGTAGACTTGAAGCCGCCCGCCGACTTGAATAGCTCCGAGGTAGAATACTCAACTCACACCCACGCACAAGCTTACACATAACCGCAAATAATATTCCATGGCGTGCGTCCACCGTCGAGATGCACCCGTTTATCCGGGAGGAAAAAGGCTACGGTGTTCCACGGTTATTTGACACACGCGTACTCGGGCATTTTCATGTCCCGAACTCGTTCGACCCGAACATTTTAAACGGAGTTCACTAAACATGCATGTCACTCCTTCCTATTAGTTCGAAATCAAATTCTGTCCTTTCTGCTGTGAATATTTAACCTGATTTATTATAATCTAGTATAAGTATAGTCTATATCATATTAGTTCTCGATAGACAGTTCGTAATTTATTTAAGGAAGTTTATATTCTACGCATTTCTCGTTTCATTGTCCGAAGAATTGTCTTCTCCCTTAGTAGATCGATTCTCTTTGTGTGATTAGCCAAGTCGAACCTCTCAGTGATAAATTACCGGGCCAGGTAGATCAAGTAGAACCTAGAAAAATCCTTCTATTAATATCGCAAAGACTTTATAACTTATTAATGACAATTTCGATCCATGCATTTTCTCAATTTGCTGTCCGAACAATTTTCATTCTCCTTCGTAGATCAATTTTCTTCGTGTGTTTATCTGATGTGCAGTAAGGGGTGAGAAAGGGTTAGTGGGACAATTAGTAGGAAGTGTATGTCAAACAACTATGGAGCACTATCTACAGTTTCTTGCGAAGCCTTCCTCTCTTATTTATAGACAATCATTTGCCAGTATGTGTGATTTTCTATTGAAATCATTTCTTGTCTTGGTAGTTCGATTGCATTAATTATTCTGCGAGACAACCGGTGACTCGATCGTCTTCGTTAAGCGATACCCAATCCGATATTGATAAATATGCGTCCTGTTCCAGCCAAGGAAGGCGTTAGTGGAGCAATTAAGCCGCTTTTTACCCGATGACAGTCTGCCAGACTCGGTGTCAATGGTCTCGTTAGCTGATCCAGGTGGAGCTCTGCTTGCCACGAGGCTTCAAGAAAGGAATCACCGAGTTCTAACCACAGCTTCTCCAGCAGACATTCGTGCCACGTTCACCTGCTTGGTCGCACGGATACAAAAATTGTAACTATTGTCCCTTCTAACGTAATCTCGCACTCTGAAACCGCATTTAATCAGTTTCAATCTCAACGACTTACCGCTTTACGTCTACAGTCAGTGGTGGTAAAATTATTCGCACACCCTTTGAAAACACGTAACTATTTCAACGCTAGGTATTCACGCAGCACTAATAGTGACAATTTTATATTACTTTATATAAATAACAAGAACGCATTTATCGAAATTTGCCGCTATTTTTTTTATAATATATAAATAAATTTCTTGAATAATTCCTGATGGATGCATCTCTACAATTTCAGTAAAATTTTTTGGAGATGTTAGAAGGCTTAGATAAGATAAGATAAGTTTATTTATTTTCAGTCTCTCGGCCATGAAAAGGAATTAGATTTATTTTTTAAATTCCTCTTATAACGATAATATAAAATTTGCTTCATGCTAGTAAGTTATACAGGGTGTTTAAAAAATGTTCGAGTTCCTTGAAAGTAGAGATTCTTGATGTTACTCTAAGACACTTTTCCCTTTGCGAAAATGTTATTTCTAGCTTCGTTTTCGAATTATCAACTAAAAACACATGGATCAATCATAGCAGGGCTAATCGGTTGTATATTAGCAAAATAACTCAAAAGCGGGGCATCAAATTGGGAATTGGCAAACGATAAAGTTTCTTAACACTAAACCTACCACAGGAGGTCAAAAGACCCTTTCCAGAATTTTTATTTTGCAACTATTCAAGTTACAAAATTGCCTTCAGAGGAATCGATACAACAGATCTCTCTTCGTTCAGTCATACTTTGTAATGAAAATCGCAAATAATTCAAATAAATTAAATCTTAGCATTTTTACAAGAGAATACCAGACAACTTTAGTGCTTGGTAGATTTAGTGTTAAGATATCCTGTATACGTGTAGGAATCGTCGAAATCGGTCGACCAATAAAAACGCTATAGGCACTGCGAAATGTGAAAATCTATAAATTAATAACATATTATTGTTTCTCCAGTTGCAATAGCTCTGCAAAGCCGCCAGTCCCGATTAAAGTGGTGATCGCTGGTGGAGACGGTTTCGTGAACACTGTGCTTCGCCATTACGTGGATTTGCTGAGCTTTCGACCGCCGGATTGGCAGAATTATCTCAAGTTCTTGGTCGTGCCCTTGGGTTCGAACACGCTGTCGAAGTATCTCTGCTCGATAGACGGGAAGTACTCGATGCTTTTCGGCGAAGAATGGAAGGAACTGCTCGAGAGGGAGGGTGGGGGTGCGAGCGAATGCGCGGTTAGGGTGTCGGAGTATTTGGCTGTCTCTGGGACGACCTTGTTGTTGCCAATCGCCGAAGCCATGGTTACCTACAGGTAATCAAGCCCATTTCCTCCCTTTATCACGATCTCAACACTTCCAAGCGCTAAACATTATTATTTCGCATTATTTTATACTATTTTTAGTGTTTTTGTAATTTCAATTGTTGTAAATTAAAAATATTATATCCTATAGTTTTATATTGTTTACATGGTAGATCATAGTAGACTGTTTATGAAAAATAAAATGTGTCTATGCTCATGGCGAGATGCAGAAACGTAATTATAATTAGACAGCGGATTTTTATGGAAAATAAAAATTGTTTGAATTAATTCCTAGCTACAAGAACTACGCAGAGATTCGTTTCTGTTCAGAATAATTGTAAACAGGTGAAGGTAATACGATAGCATTTTTAAGTGCTTTAAATATCTTTTGTATTTTTGTTTGATCTACCCACCTATATTACAATTATATAAAATCCACAATCTAGTAACAGCATTCTTAGATTCTTCGAATACCTTCATAGTTTTGTGTTTCATCTATTCATTTTAAATCCATAAAAATATGCAGTCTACTTATGAAAATCTGAGAAGGTTAAATTGTTTAAAAATATAAAATAAAATTCAATTTTGTTGTTAAGATATTATATATGTATAGGCACACAATAAATGTAAACTTCCCGCTTCTTCTAGTAGCTATCAAAGAAATTGTAGTGCAAGGGATTAAACAATATAGGAATATAAATATTAAAAAATAGTCTGCAAGGGCTGTAGTTATTATAATATAATAATAAAAACGGTCTTTTAATAAACCGTTAGAAAGACCGTTAGACAAAGACAGACAGAAGTAGACAGACAGACAGGCAAAGACCGTTAAATAGACTTCTAATAATAAAAACGTTATAATAAAAAATATAATATAATAATAAAATATAACAACTAGATATGATAGTAAATGATTGAACATTCTGTACAGGGAGACAGACGACAGCAGCCAAATCTTCATCCCGTTCATAAACGACGTGCGAGTAGGCTGTCCAGACAGCAGTTCCTCGGCATCGGTGGACTTGGACGAAAGCAACGCAACAATGTCCGGTTCTCCGCCATCTTTGCCACCACCTGGTCTACCTATGCCTCCACCAGGTCGGTTGACACCGCCGAGCAGTCCCAACGTTGGTCAACCGTTGAGGGATGGCTGGGAACCGGTCGAATTGCAATTGGATTACTGGAGTAAGCAGACTCAGGGTGAAAAGGGGAAAAATACCTTAAGGCAAGCCTTCAGGGCTCTTCATGTTCAAAGACTTCCACCTCTCGGTGAAACACCCAGCAATCATTTGTCCATGAATTACACGACCAAGGAGAAGAAACAGAAAAGTGCGTACACACGACACCAAGTTCGATTATTTATTTAATGAAGAATGTTTGAACGTTTTCAGATTACTTCCTTTTTGCTTTCTTTCACGTAATATCATCCCATAACGTTGCTACTTTTACAGTAATGAGATTGGGCAAGAAGAAGGAAAAAGAAAAGGAAAACGAGCCAAAGAGTCAAACGGTCGACGGCGTCACGCGACTAATTTGTTCCGCGAAAACTCATAACATTCCATTAAGAGGTGAGTTCTGCGTAGAAAACGTGGGTTCAAGTAACAACAGCTCGAACTGCTGTCCGTTTAAATGGCTTTCTAACGATACGATTTCTTTTTGCGTTTTGCAGTGAGCATCGACGGTACTGAATGGTACGGCGTAAAATTCTTCCAACTGTCGGCGCAGTGGCAAACGCAAATCAAGACGTTCCCGATAGCCCTGTTGGAGTACAGTTCTCAACAACAGTCTCCGAATCCGACGTAAACCTCCTCCGCACCCGTCAGAGGCCACACGTTTTACCGTTTGTTTGTGTTCATCGATATTGCCAATTAGGATTCATCAGCTTAAGCTTGCGCGCAAACCCGATAACCATCAAATCCTAAAACAAATGAAAACCAAAAGAAAGATTTAAAAAAAAAAAACTAGAGAGAATCTAATCCAGCGAGTAGAGCAAGCATCGCGCGTAGTTCGGGACACGATTCTCCGCTTTTGAAAAACAAAACAAAAAAAACAAAAAAACAGAAAAAGAAAAAAATACTGGACGGTGGAGCCGACCACAGGCAAGTATCCAAAAATCCTGCCAATTCTCTATTTTCGTTGTTTTCTTGTCCTCCATTGTTGCAATTATCGTTTCGCGAGAAACAGTTTATCGGCTTTGTACGAATGTTAAACGTAAAGCGTGCGAATAATTATTTCGAAACGGAGACGGTCAACATATCGTATTGAAATTGTTAATGGTAAAAAGAACAAAAAAGTCCATGGATTTCGTTGGTTATCGTTCGGACAGTGACAAGAGCATTTTCTAGAGAGTTTCGCTCGGTTTGCGTAAAGACTTTTTTTTTTTTTAGAAGAAACATCGACAGAAACGGAACACGATTTTCTAGCGGGTGTACAAGCTAAGATAGATCTTTGTCTAGATCGCAAAAGCGACGAGAGAGGGGACGTTCTTTTCGTTAAATTATCTATTTATTTAATTAGAACGCGGCTCTGCGATAGACGGGGCGCGAACCAGCGACGTGTTATCGAAGAAGTCTGTGATACAGGCAAACATTTCTCTTAGCGCACAAACCACGATTTAGTGAACATGACCGGTGACGTTCGCCGATAGTGACATACATTGACACATCCACACGGTCACGTGCGTTACACACACCACACACACACACAAAAAAATATATACACACACGTGCGGGCATACGTAAGTACACGTGTACGTGTACACACAGTGACACAGGTTCGTCGAAAAGAGAATGACGAAAACAGTATGCGGAGCCTCCGGGAGATAGAAATCGATACGACGAAGAAAATAGCTCATTAGTTCTTATACTCCTTTTCTCGTTTAAGATTTCGACGTATTTTTTGTATTCCATTTTATAGACTTTTAGCCCCAGGCTGCTGTAGTTTAAATACTCTATTTTCAGATTTTATTATTTAATACGTTATTCCTAGTAGAAACTCGATTCCCGATAATTCAGATAGAGTATACTCGACCGCGGTTATCGTTAAGCCTTTTAGAATGCGTGCAAGAAGAGCAAAGACTCTTTTTAGGTAGACAGAGAGAAGTGGCTGAAACGTAAAAGAATTACGATGTTGCACGTTTCTTTGTTGTGAACAAAAAGAAAAGACAAACGCGACAGAATCGATGAACGTAGTTCGTTGCGCGTTCCTCCGAAGCGTCAACGTTTTCTTTGAACCCCTTGCATTATAATATTCGTGACGAGCATAGACGGAATAGATTTTTATTTTGTCTGTAGATTATGTATAGCATTTCGAGAACGTACAGGCATATAATAAATTTTCATTTTCTTCTAGAACAAAATTACGAACGATGCGAAAATTCTACTGTCGCTGCAATCATACGATAAATCTTAGTGCAAGGGGTTGATCGTCATCGTAGTTATCACGTTGTCGAGACGAGTAGAGAAAGGAATGAACAACGTGCTGCGAGCAACAGTCCGGCTAGCTTGTCCTTCAGCCTTCGCACCTTAACAACCATATCATGTGAAAAATGATAAAACGATAGGAACTAACGTTAACGTTGTCGTAGGATTAGGAACAGAGTGAAAGGCGAGCGAGATCAAGCAAACTCGAGAAAAATACGAAAATGATTTCCCGCAAGGGGAAGAAACATTGTACTGTTAGCGTAAGGGTAGAACACTAAAACGAAACCGTACTTTTTTGACTTCTTCCTTTTTGAACTAGCAACGATGAGAAACTTTCAGCGGAGAAAAGAAAAACGAAAAAAGATTCTAGAACAGTGCTTTACTGTTTCCAGCGACGTAGCCGTCGCGTTGACTGCCTAATGCCAAATTGAGGAAAAAAAAAAAGAAAAGAAAAGACAAAAAGAGGAAAAGAGAATAGCGAAACGCCTACCGAAATTTTGTTCCCGCACACCCAGAATTTTGGAAACGGAAAGAAAAGACTTTGAGGCGGCATTCTGTTAACGAAGTGCGATAACGAAGCCCGACCGGTTAACGGTGGCGATTGCGTTTTGCCAAAGGAACATCAGCAGTGGAGTCTTTCCTTGTACACACCCGGACCCACGCATGCAGCGAGGATTGAAATTATTTGGACAGTGCAAGCGTGAAAATGAAAAAAAAAAAAAATCATAGTCTCCTTATAAATTTCAATAATCGCTAGACTGTCGGTTTTACAACAAAGATCGGATAGTTGTACTTTAACGCTTCACCGACCGGAAGCCTATTAATAGACCTTTCAATAATTTCCCCGTAACAAAATGAGGCTTACAAAACTGCTTTTACATTGTAATTTGTAACGAAATTGTTAGACAACGTCACTTAGGAGGCCTTGTTGATTCGCAATAAAAATTAAAATATTTTCAGTGATGGATTGTGAACCTAACGCTTTGACTGCCACGTTGGTCATATATGACCTGCAACTGCCAACGGTCATATATGCAATTGTAAAAACTGAACGAAAATTGATGGTTAGCGCATTCTGAATATAACCGATAAATAGAGGATACTTTGAAATAAAAACTGCCCGGTTGAACAATTAAAAATTTTTATTAGAGCATCAATAAAAATACTCCCGTGGCGTCCTGAGCGGAACATGTGATTTTGACAGTCAAAGTGTTAAAATATTCTGAAATAATCGCCGGTCGGTAAAGCGTTAAAACACTAGAGAGATTAAAAGAGCTTGGAAACATCAATGTACCATTTGTTGCGTATAAATTTTTAGCAGTGTTAATTTTCATAGTTTAGCAACTTGAGAAATGAAAATGGAGATTACATGTAACCTACTTAAACGGTGTAGCTGCTGTATAAATTAGTAATTGATAAAATTTGAATGTTCGAGGTACCAGAGAGACGAGATAAGAGTATAAAGACACAAGAGTTGACGTAACAAATAGAACTTTGTTCTCACGCTTCCTGTACGACTATTTTCGCACCTCACTGTGTACATATACATGCATAGCCCACTTCTCCTGTTCTTTGCTAGTCAGCAATTAGTTCTTAACGAGTATCGAACTGCTAATGTAGTCTTACATTTTACATTTTTAACGGCTAAGAGCGGTATCCTGATTGTGCGAACTCCCGGAAATATAGTTGACTTAAAACTAAAAAAACGGATGGCAACGCATAGTCATTGCAAGGTGATCGGTCCCAACTCTCGCCATTATTTTCACGTTTACGTTGAAAACGAAAATCTTTGCGAACGTAAAACAAACGCAACGTTATCTGACAACACGAAAATTTACAACATTCCAATTTTTTAACAAAAATAAATGTTTACCTCATGTTGGAAGTGGGGCACGACGTAAAGGTTGACGTAGAGGTACAGGGAAGTGCAAACTGAAGCTTTAGGTATTTTAAGACTTCGCGAAGTCGTCTCAATTATCCTCTTAGCCTCGATTTTCGTAAAAGTTTAAATGGTTTCAAGCTGCAGAGGTTTAAATGCAAACTTGACATCTACGTTTCACTTTATAGTATAAACAAAAATTATAATATTC
Organism: Agapostemon virescens; assembly: GCA_028453745.1. NCBI lineage: Eukaryota > Metazoa > Arthropoda > Insecta > Hymenoptera > Halictidae > Agapostemon > Agapostemon virescens. The sequence goes on along the minus strand of CM052083.1, from coordinate 10,449,661 downwards.
TGTCAAAATAGATATTTATACCCTAAATAAGGGTAAAACAATTCTGTAAATTTAGTTTCATTTGGAATTAACAGAATCAATTTTCAAGTCAATTTTGAGTATCAAAATTAATTTTTCAGTTCCAAGGCAGATCCTGATAAAATGTAATAAATTCTCAACTGTCGAAGATTGAAGTTGGTTCAGGGGAGAATGTTAAAATGATACAGTGAGAGTAAAATTTTTAATTCACAGAATCACGGTCAATTTTGAGTAGCAAAATTAATTTTCCAGTTCCAAAACAGATCCTGATAAAATGTAATAAATTCTCAACTGTCGAAGATTGAAGTTGGTTCAGGGGAGAATGTTAAAATGATACAGTGAGAGTAAAATTTTTAATTCACAGAATCACTGTCAATTTTGAGTAGCAAAATTAATTTTCCAGTTCCAAAACAGATCCTGATAAAATGTAATAAATTCTCAACTGTCGAAGATTGAAGTTGGTTCAGGGGAAAATGTTAAAATGATACAGTGAGAGTAAAATTTTTAATTCACAGAATCACGGTCAATTTTAAGTACCAAAATTAATTTTTCAGTTCCAAGGCAGATCCTGATAAAATGTAATAAATTCTCAACTGTCGAAGATTGAAGTTGGTTCAGGGGAAAATGTTAAAATGATACAGTGAGAGTAAAATTTTTAATTCACAGAATC
>CM052083.1:10423685-10448963 GCA_028453745.1 Agapostemon virescens | reverse complement strand
ACTGTCAATTTTGAGTAGCAAAATTAATTTTCCAGTTCCAAAACAGATCCTGATAAAATGTAATAAATTCTCAACTTTCGAAGATTGAAGTTGGTTCAGGGGGAAAATGTTAAAATGATACAGTGAGAGTAAAATTTTTAATTTATATTTGATCCTATTCGAACATATTACGGAAATCTTCGCGAGCCAATGACGAGACGTTTTAACGATCGCACTTGCGTTTACTCGACATCCGTTGCCCTCTTTCGTTGAGCATGCTGAATTGTTTTCAGCAGTCGAACCTGCCATACAATGTATGTATATATTTCTATACGTATATGTAGATATTATACGCTCCCACAGTTTGAAGCATCTAAACAATGTTCGCGTGTTGCTTCGCAGTTTTGCACAATATCGTTGTTTCTCCGTCACCGTTCATCGTCGACGACAGCGTCTCCCATTCTCGTTGAACCGTTCTTCAGAGATAGAAAAAGAGCCTCATACTTGCAATCTAATCCTGCTTAGATTGCGCGCTTACTGCAGAAATCAATTTCTAAGCAACAATCCAGAAAAATCAAAGAGGCGTTTATGCTTTATCAGTTTATCATAACGATTCTCTGGATTCCAATTAAAAGGAATGATACATTAACACTGTAACTGCCAAACTACACAAATGTTTCATAAAGTCAGAGTAATTTATTTAATGAAAATTGACAAGTCTAAATCTTAAACAGATTTGGTACAATGAAAAATGTACGTTCAAATCTACTCAAATATTCCTGTCACCCATATATCGGTAATATGCCAGTGAAAAGTGTCAAATTTGTATTCCTACTTGTTTGAATAATTCTAAACTGATTCTTTAACATGCAATTGTCTGTGTTAAAAATTTCAAGAAATTGGAATCAAACAGGAAGCTTTTTCTTCTTTCAATAATCTTCGTACGTTGTTAATAATGTAAAAGTATTTTGTACCATTTGGCATAAAATTTAGAAATGATACATATTCGTTAGAAAGACGATAATCGCGATAATACCGAAAGGATTCCAATCGGTTCTCAAAATGGAGGACGCTGTCGCGAGTTTCGCGTAATGTCCACTTTCGTTCCCCTGATCGCGAAAGTGTTCGAAAAAGACTATAATTATCATTCGTAGGCTCGCGAACGTTCAGTATTGAATCTGAAATAGAACTGGTCTTTTTCTTTATTCTTCTGATTTTCCAACGGTAGCCTGACCGATAGCATGTAAGTGAATTTTACGATGTTTTAATGTTCCTCGAATCCTTCTGTTTTTATCGCCCGACCCCCTCGAAAACCCGGCCCGATTTTTTCTTATTTTTCTTTCCTTCTGTTCGCCAGTTGAAAACGCTAGCGCGTGTTTTAGCCCGTCGACGTTTGTCTGTCGTCGTGTTTGCGTATAAGCTTTGTAAGACAACCGCGATTGACTCTTAGGACCGTAAGGGACAACGAGCGAGACGGAACCCTCTGCGACACGTGCTCACGGCCGAGCCCTTGAAACCGCGGTTTTTCTTTTTCAATTTCCTTTTCTTCTCTTGTTCTCTTCTTTCCGTTTCGCATCTCGTTCACTTGCTCTTTCGTTCTCGTTTCATAAAAGTTCTTCGTGGACGCACGGTGATCCGTCCCTCGGTCGCGCGCTCGTTAAGACTTAATGATAATTCTCCAGATTCTAGTCAAAATATGAGATCGTTGTTGCAATTCGAATCGCGTTCGATCGACGCGAGGATTAATCGGGTCACCGTGTATGCTTTTATCGTATGCTGGACGTGTTGTGTCGCGGATCCGAACGGGATCTTCTATCGGGTCTCGACGATCACGATCAACGATCAATGGCTCGCGAGAGCTCCCGAGCTTTCGACGCGAAGGCCGTCAGCACGTTCGCCGGGGGAAGTATTCTAAAAAGGAAACGGAAAAAATAAATAATATTAATAAATAATAATATTAATGAATTTGCTATTGTTCGTCGGTGTATAGTAAGATTTAACACACGTGTGGGCGGACAACGTCCAAGCTCAAAGCTTACAATAATTAAAAAGAAATAATTAATATATACACACATATATATGTATATATACATGTATACGTATTAGCTATATATACATATATGTATACATATTAGAGTTATATATATTAATTATATATATATATATATATATTAAACGCGCGTGTTTGGTACAGCGACTACGAATCATTAGATGGCGTCTTCATTTCCATGAGGTTTTCTAGACGTCTTTATTGTACTGCTTACAAACGGCGACGTCTAATCGTACATGTACATATTATTAAACTTGTTATCAATAATATTAGAGAGTTCAATTAAAAGGGCTGTCGATGATCCCATCGGGTGAGAACGACGAGCGACCAATATGGCTGCTGGGACGACTTCCGGTGTATACCTACCTGTGATCAATCTCTTTCTTTCCCTTCGTCCATCCTCTGACACACCTACAAACGAAGCTTGCTGCGTATTTCTTTCAGATTTTTAATTAGACTGATGCACATGAAAGTTTGCTCCCCCTCTAGCCAGCATAGAACATTGTTCTTTTAAGATTTCTAAAAAAAAAACAATCATTGCTAAGTTCTGTTTATTTCTATGTGTTTAATTGATAATTTTTATTAGAGATTAAATGGTTTGTTTGTCTGCAACCTTCGCGTGTTTAAATATTAAATCTCTGAACTGGATATTAGTCGCGAAACGACGCTACTCGCAGACCCACTTGTTATTAGCGATAGAATCGTAAAAAATAAAGTAAAACAATATGAGAATTTGTTGTTTATCAATTTGTAAAATGATTCCTCCGTCGACACTGTCGGATGAAATTTTATAGAATTAAATGACAAAATGATGCTTGTATTGTCCTTTTTGTTAACGTTAAATGCAATGTATGTTTGTGTTTATGTTAAGGGAAACATACGGAATTGTTGAATAATGAATATCCTAATAGTATACAAGGTTTATTGAATAATAGTAAAGATGAATATTGTTAGTGGACGTCAATGACGCTCTGGCACCGTTATGTATATTTTATTAGTTTAATAGATGTAGCTTATCGTTTACGTTAACATTATTTAAAACAAAACAAAAAATGTTGTCTTCGCGACGCAATATAGTGCAAATGTACTATAAAAAAGCTTGTTAATCGTTTATTTTACTGAGTAGAATAATCTTGCGAAAGAAATAACGGCCATATTGAAAAATTGAAGATACCTCCTGTGATGTTCTCTCAGCATCCTCAATTCGGCGAACGCAACTTTCATATTTAGTATATCGCGATATACTTATCTTTCTCTGCAAAATTTTACACTAAAACCTACACCTGCCCTACCATTGTTACTATGTTACGAAATTTGAGTTGCACAGAAAGAATGTTGTTTCATGTGTATCAACCTATTTGTTCAAATGTTGCTTGCCAATTCCGAAAAGAAAAATTGTTTTACTTTTTCTGTTGTTCGATAATTATTGACCATAGAATGACATTTTAGTTGTTCGAGGTATAACAATGTTGAAACATATTTATTAAGAACGATTATATTCTTGGAAAGTATGAAACAATCTGTAACAAAACGACTCGGTCGATTAACGACTAAGAAAAATCGGAAAAGCGCAACTGAGTGAATTTTTTTTTAATTTTAATTGAGATTTTACACATCGATGAAATAATATTCTTTATCCGTTCCGAAGTATCTTGAAATATTTGAGCCATAGTTTATCCTGACACACGGAGCGCATTGTATACAGGACATTTATATTACAACAATATTAATAATAATAATAATAATGCACGTGGACCTCGTTACCTCACAATAAATTTAATTTACAATTAATAAATAATGCTTCTTGGTTTCCTTACATTAATATATACACACTTGTATTTCTGCAAGCGAGCTTCGCAAAGCACCGATTTTCCGCAGTTAGGGTACTTTAGAGGTCCTTTCGTCAGCCGTCTCTGAGAATGCAAACACGACGATACTCTTATCGAGAGAAATTTATTTAGGCCAAGAGTCGAGCATATAAAGAGGGAGATTAAGAGAAAACACTGGAAATAAATGTCTAACGAGTGAATCAGCTAGCCTTTTTTAATTCAACTCCCCTATTGTTGATATAATAAATACGAAATACCTATATGTGATACATATTATTAAACGTAATGTTTCGATACAGGTTACTTATTGTTATGAACCCTTTCGGTGTTAAAGACATGCGTTCGAGTTTGTTAACATGTCGACGACATGTCCGCCGAACGTCCGACGATCACTATGCGAGCGATAGGCAGCAAACGGTTGATCCATAATAGAATAGACGCCTTGTGTCCTGGGCGTGTATGATTGTTTTATACTAATTATAACACGGCATTGTTTGTCGAGAGATTTCTCTCTCTCTCTCTCTCTCTTTCTCCGCACGCAGAGTACAATGCGTAAACATTGACAATATAAGTTTGTAGCTCGTCTTGTAGAAATAGTACTCTGGTACTCTCTGTACAATAGTTTCGCCCTTGAACACCTTGAGCAGGATCCATGGATCATCGTACCGGCGATCATTCGATGGATTCGGTGACTGTTCAAAAAGATATTTACATGGTGTGAAATAGAAAATCTGTTTGCGTTGCGTTACATCTCAGGACACAAGTAGACATTCATTGTAACTTGAGAAATAGTTGAATAAAAGAAAGAACATGGCAACTGTGTGTGTGCGCGCGTGTGTTGGAGAGGAGCAACAATCGGGAGAAGCTGAAATCTCGAAAACGAAAGATGAAACTGTGTTGTTGATGTTTGTAAGCTTGAAATATAAATGTAACGCAGTTTTTAGTACTCCATTGCCGTTCCTATAGTAACTCTTCCAGAATCTATCTTCTTTCCTTCCTGCAGGATGTTCGTGGATTTATTAGCCAGCATTCTTCCCTTGAATAATCGGTGAAAGATGCGAATGCACTAGCAAGTGCGTACACTTGTACAAAGATTGTTTATACATTGTTTCGCTCTCTGAGAGCAAATGATTTACAAATGTTTCTCGAGCAATTTCCTACTGTATTCGCAGCGAGGGCGACCTCCAATTTATTAACACTTTATCGACCGGAAGCCTATTATTAGGCTTTTCAATATTCGCGCTGTATCAAAATGAAGCTTAAAATTCTATTTTTACATTCCAATTTGTAACAACGTTATTAGACAATATTATTGGGGGTGCATTGTTGATTCGCAATAAAAATTGCTGTCACCGTTGAAATAGCCATTAAAAAGTTTTCAGTCATGGATCATGGGCCTTACAAAAATTCTGAAATAGTCGCCGGTCGATAAAGTGTTAAGTGGAGTGCTCTTTACTTATTTTCGTATATATTTTTCTCTTGCCGATACTGTCTAATCAATTTGTGAACGTCTCGCATTCTTGCCCCTGTCTACATTTTTCAATGAAACGCATTAAGGAGAAGAACGGTGCAGAGACCCCCGAGATCGATCCAAGTCGCGCGAAGAATGCTTGGCCGAACCGGAAGTGGCATGTACTAGAAAATAAATCGTATTCAAATATGTGTATAAATTATATAACATTCTTTATATTTATCATGGTTAAAGCTAAAAACCGATAACAAATAAGTAAAATGCGTGTACACAAAAAAAGAAACAAGAATTAACAATGATCACATATTAATCTCTTACAATGTAACACAATATGTATGTACCGCTCGGCTGTTGTTGCACATTCGATCACAGGTGGATACAATAGAATTATTGCGTGTTCGTATTGCATACAAAAAAAAAATAATTGGGCACAACAGAAAAAAACTTTCTCCGGCGTGGTAGTGAAAAATCTCGTTCTCGAGAAACAGACCCGAAATACGCAAATATCACGAAGCGAACTTAGAAACATTTTCGTGAACAGTGTTTACAGTTCCTTCTTCTTCTTCAACGTTCCTCTACGACGAGAGACCGTACCATGCTAAGTAACGGAAGACGTTATACGATTCGTTACGAACGTGATTTAGGCTCCGGAGAGTCGAGCAGGAAAATATGGTACTTTTGATTATCTTCGAACGGAAACGCGTCTCGTGGAAATAAATAGTTTTTTTTTTTTCTTCTTCTTTTCGTTTACAGAGTATTTTCGAGTCGCGTCCGCGAAAAATCAATTCAGAGACGCCCGTGAAGACAAGCACCACAGTGTACGATTCTCCAGTTTTAATAAATGAACCTCACATTTTGGCGGCACTTGGGTACACTTTATTAATTTCTTTCTTTTTTTTTTTTTCGTTCTCAATGGTTTCATTTTTTTAGTCGATTCGAAACCATTGAAGGAGTCTACAAATTTATAGCATCTCTTTTGTTTTCTTTTTTTTTTTTGTTTTTGAACCTGTTGTATGCATTTTACTGACAGATTTGATAGAAAACGCTCAAGATATCGCACAACTGAAGAAACCAGCCAGTTGTAAGATATCTCCAATGTTTTATAATTCAGTGCATATATATGTATACATATAAATATATGTATATATGTATATATATATACATATATATGTGTGTATGTATGTATATATATAAATTATGAGGACTATGCCCATACTTTACATATTAGTAAATAAATAGTAAAACAAGCATATTATATATAATCTACACAGTAAGATCTTTCTTTTGAAAAGCACATTGCTTTCGAGATAGTCAACAAAACATCGTGATAACATGTGTCGTGGATATAGCGACATAAAATTGATTTATATGATTTTTCTTTACTTTTACATATCTATATATTATATATATATGTAATGTTTGATAAAAAGTCTGGCATAGTTATCATGTATGATTGTATAATAATTGTTTTAATTTAGGCGATCGTTTATCTTAAAAGCAATGCGCTCAATCTGATATAGCACACGAACATTAAGTTGTATTGCCTCAAAATGCAATTCTGTGAGACTCTTGCGATAGATTTTAGTCTTTATTCGTACAATGCCCACATAAAAATATTCACAATCATTACCGAAAATCCTTTCGACGATCTCTTGTCGCTAAATAAATATACTTATATAATTCTGTTCATCCCGGCTAGTTACGATTTCGATAACTCCCTAGCTAATACACTTAGATAGCTATTTAATGTATAGATATTTTTATAGACTTTTTTTTTCGTTTATTCTTCACGTTCGGCCCGTTTCTGCACGTGTACGTACATCTAGTTTCTCAGACTAAATTTACGCGCATGCTTAGTACGTATTGCATCACAGGAAGAGTTTTAATACTCGACACACACACACACAAAAGAAAGTCGGTTTTTTTTTTCGTTTTATTTTGCTTTACGAAATAGTTCGCGTGCACGTTAAGTCAAATGCATGATATTATTATTATTATAATTTACGTTGTGTGTCGGAAAGATCAACGAACGAAGTATCATTGTTATTCTATCTAATATCGAAATTTCAAATACCGATACTCCCACGGTACCCTCCTCGAACCATCGCATCTGATAAACGAATTTTGCGGCAGCTGTGCAAATATTGTTACGCATTGAATATTTATCATGTACTGCAATGTGGATACAGTAACATTAGAAAATAATTCCCGTCTTTCACTGTGATATCAATTACCTACAAACTCTTGTACATGATTTTATATGTATGGATGTAACGCCAGTGCCCTACCACGCAGACCTCTTTGTCCTCCAACTCCACCCTTTGGTATAACGTATCCTCCAGCATGTCTGACTGCCCCTTCCTCTTCCAAATTTCCATTACTTTCGATCAAATCGCGCAGCGGCCAGCAAGCTAAGTGAAGTGATCTTCCGTGACGTGCTAGGACATGGTAACCTTGTCTGAAACACGAATAATTTAATTAGTTCAAATACTTTGGCTCCTTATTGTAATTGTTAAGGAAAAAGCTTCATTTAGAACACGAAAAATAAAGTGAAGATTGAAATCATATATTAATAATTTTAGTAATTTAACGTGATTGTACCTAGATGAAATTAGGCCCACGAGTAATGCCCAGTGGGCTTTATGGCCTCTTTTCAAGCACGGAGCATGGTTGAAATCAGAATCGTATGGGATCAACACCATGGCCCCGTGAGCTAAAGCGTGAGTCAAAGTATCAGGGCATTGTTGCAGATCTACTAAAATATCTGGTCTATGATCGGGTAAATATTCAGCTGCTAACGTGCCCATATAATCAACGCTGTATACTTCCCCGTGTTGTGTGAAGCCTCTCACACGTGCTTCCGCTAGAAGTTGGCTCACGGAGACTGGTTTTGCGTACTCCTGTGATGCCATAGCAAGTGCCACTAGACCACATCTATAAAATAATACATCGTTACATTGCATGTCTATTAAAATTCTTATTGCCGAAACAAAAGTAAAACTCACTGTGGCCCGTCTTGCAAAATTGGTTCAACTTGACAAAAATATGTTACTTCTGCATCCTTTAGCTCGTTTCGAGCAATTAGTTTTTCGATCTCTGCTTCCGCAGAAGTAAGGGTAATCTTGGCCCAAGAAGGCAGAGAATCCGCATCGTTAAGTTCTGTTTTTTCACACATAGGTGCCTCTGGTAAGCTTGGGAGAGGCGGAGGTGGTGCTGGCATTTCTTGCAAAATAGATGCTATACGAACAACTGGTTTGTTCGATGAACAAATACCTGATCAAATTTTCACTGTACAACAGCGAAAATCCCACAGCTAAGAAATCGTGTACCTATACTTTAGTATTTTCAATTTAATAATTGCCATTTCTCAGTGGTATCCGTTCAGTTCACCACCAGACAGCATAGTGACCCCAGTTCATTGCAAACGTTCCTCAAAATTTCCTGAACAAATCCTAGCTGAAATATCGACAGAAAAACTGCATGTAATTTGCAATGTAATTCGCGAGACGAGAACCGACGAACACGACACTCGGAAACGGTGAAAAGATCCGGCGGATTAAAACGTTCGAGTTAACAATAAATCGATTAAACAAGCCGCACAAGAAAGAGTTAAATGACACGCAAGATTGTCACAAATACATTTCTGCATTAGTCATTTAACCTTGACGAATCCATTACACCGATTTATCATTTTTTCAATAATCATGAATTGCAAGAATCTGAAACAATACCGTCGAACACAATAATTATCGTGGTATCGAGTCGCCCGATGCGATAAAGAGTATCGAAACGGTTTACTTCGGTCCGGAAAGTTTTGAACGATTTCTGAAAATTCTAAAGCGAAGGAACATACCCGCTGCAAAAAATTCTAATGGCAGCACATTGCACGACCGACATTGAACGGAATAGTGTACAATGATCGTACTCTGTAGGACGGTGTGTCCATTACCGATTCAATTTTGTTCTACCAGCGATCGCGAAAGATTCGTTTAAGACGAAACAGTCGACCGGGCAAGTCAGGATTTGTTTACCGTACCTAGAATACAAGAAAATCGCAGGCAACACGATTTTGACGTTTACACGTCCCTCCTATACACCCTGTGACTCATGCACGTACATTATGTAATTCTTTGGCAGAAACACTTGGCGCACGTTGACGTGACAATACGAAGCGACTCGTGCGGGCTCGCAACTATTTTTTAACGAACGACAATTACTCGGTCAATACGACTGCAATTCGTTCCTCTCTCCGAGGAGGAGGTTCTTAGGCTGACATAGCACACTATGCCTTACTTGCAGCCGTACGTCGCGCTATACAGTCTGATAAGAAATTTCTCGTAGCCGCTGCAGCCCCACAGATGATTCCACTAGTTTAGGTAAGCGCATTGTTTGCAAGAACCCTAGCCTCGGGAAATATATTGTTTATCTCTTTTCACTCTGACCCGGACTGGAGCAGGTGCAGGGATTTCAGTACGGTATCGCATGAGATTGTACACTCATGCGACACAACTATAGATAAAGTCTTTCGAATCTGTCTGATAAGAGCACAAGAACCGATTGGCCGAGCTGCCAACCTTGCCGCCAATCATCGAGCGAGTTTCAAACAGTGCTGCCTGCGCCACTTGAAGCGAGATATGGACGAACCGAGCTTGATAATTAAATTTACCATTATTTGTTAATCCCTTTTTCTTATATCGAAGAGGAAACGAGTAGACGAATTTTGACACAGATGAGATGTAAGAGAAGTACAAACATCTTATAGGGTTTTGCATCGCATGATTGAAAACATCGACGTCGCTGATAATCAACGGTTTTCCTTGCGCCCTCTACCTGAATGGAACAGCCAACCAGTGAATTGGATCACAGCGCAAACATGAATCTGGACATATTAGTGAGAATCGAGTATCCCGTGTACTGTAATTTAATATAAATAAAAGTTACTCTGACATATGTATTTCAAGATATGTTTTAAAAGTTACTCTGCATCTTTAGAACTGTTAGGCATTTTGAATAAATAATTAAGTGGCAAGATAATCAAGAGGATGTTTAACAACATTGTTACTAAAAGCAATCTTATAATTGTTAAACAAGCAGAGATAAACTTATCAATTACTACATTCGTTCAATAGAATTACGATTTCTAATATTCATACGTTAAAGTGATTCTGTCTTGTTAAGATATCGATAAAACCATTGTAATTCGTCCATATGTGTATTGTGAAATTGTTGAGAATTTACTTAATAAATGATGCCACAAAAATTTACGCATCATGGAATACTTCTTATATTTTTATACCTACATGCAATTCGAAAAAGTTTATTTATTATACTAGAAAATGGAAGACATTTGCTCCTTCAACCTGAAAACAGCGACATTACGTGTGGCGGCCACATGCTCAAACTATTAGCCACTTGTAAGTTTCTAATCTATTGGTACGAGGCTCTATCATTAACTTTTTGGATTTCCATTAGTTACCGTCTTAACATATCAATCGGTAACATTTGGCTACAAGTTTCAGCGTCTTGCCACTGCGAAAAACCTCTTTGTTCGAATCATTTTGGATCAAGAGAACCGAATAGAATTAATAATTCATCATTATGCCGAAAATTCGATATGGATATATTATATAGTCATGAACAAAAGTTTAAAATACCTATCGCAAATATTAAAAATCACCAATCAATTGCAGGGCATTAAAAAAATATTAAATATTGTAAGTCCGTTTAACGATTAACGATTTTCGGTCATTATAACCTTAGAATTGGCTAACAGTTTGAGCGTTTGGCCACTACATGTAGTGGCGTTAGTTTGATGTACAGAACAGCTGATTCGTGCGCAAATTGTTGTACAATGCCTTATGAGAAATGCTGCAATAATTATTCGTGCTAGAACTAACGATTAATATTTTCCATTTTTTAACATAATCAATAAACTTTATTGAATGGTATGGATTCATAAATATCTAACGAATATTCTATAATGCGCAAACTTTCGTTTCATTAAATATTAAATAAATTTTCAACCATTTCACAATACACATATGGACGAATCTCAAAGGTTTTATTGATATTTTAACAAGACAGAATAACTTTAGTCTGTCCCTATAATGGAGTATTGTCGTAATCTAGAGAATACATTCTATAATTCTATGAAATCTCAACGAAAGCAGTGAAGACAAGGTTTTGCAGTCCTTTTGTTAATCAGTACAATGTGTGTTTTGCACCGTGCTAAAAATTTGGGTTGTATTGTGCGCTCAAGTTAATATGAAAACAATGGACATATCAAACACTCTGGACACTCTTTGATCTTAGTAATTCTTTAGTTGATCGTTTCATTTTGGTAGATTCCACTACCATACTGCAGTATTTTCTACAGAATCGGTAATTCAGAACCGTAGACGCGCTCTGATTGGTCCATGATTTTTATTGATAACTCGAAAAGGAATCGTCGAATCGTGAATTGGCAAAGGAAAAAGTTTCGTAGAATAACGCCAAGAAATGCTCCTTTTAAGGAATTCTGACGTTTTTGGAACACGCTGTATACTACGTGCTATAAGTACGTATGATCTAAGAGCGACTAGCAGACTCTGCTGCCAATATGGTGGAAGTTTGCTTATTGGGTTAACAAAAGATGCACTTCATTTAAATAACGCATACGGAACACAAAGAAAGTTAATCAATTAAAGTATTTACAAAATGAAAATAGTTTGTGCTGCAAAGAATTGTAAATACTCTTCGGAAACTGAAGACTCGACACATGTCATTTTTATTAATTTCCCAAACGATGAAATGCAAGTTTTTTGAAAAAATAAATTGTCCTCATTTAGAATGATGCTTTAAAAACGTTTCAATAGTTCTTACATTATTGAAGCGTAATATTGTTTACATATGTATAAAGAATCAATTTTTTTCAGGTCAAAAATATGGGCACACCATTGTGACAGAACAGACCTTTTAACTAAGTCTAATGAAGAATTACATTTAAATTACTATATATGTTCTCATCACATTGAAGACCGTTACTATATAAACAAAGCCGATCCCATTATGATAGATCAACATGCTGTTCCTACATTATTCGGATCAGACAATATAGCAAAACGAAATGTACAAAATTTATTTGTTAGAAATGAACAAATTGAAGTATCAGATAATGTTGAATTGACAGAGATAGATGTTGAGATGGGTCCGTATCAAGATATTAACACAAGACTTAGCAATTTATGTAGAATATGTGGAGAACCGTGTTTGGATGGTATAGAAATTTTCACAGAGAAAGGCATACAGTTAAAAGTAAGAGAAAAAATAAGTTTACACTTGCCAATAAATCCTACTTTGGAAGATTTAATGCCACAAAAAATATGTACCAATTGTTATGATAATTTAGAAACTGCTCATTTATTAGTGACAACATCTTTAAAAACTGATATGAGATTGAGAAAGTTCCTTAATATCAAGGGAGGAGTATGTATATATTTCTTTTGATCTGTGACTGTAAACAAATAACTTGATATGTTCTTATTGTCTTGCAGTTTAGTTATTATGACAATAAATACAATGAAATAGTAAGGATGTGTTCGGCAGAAGTAATTCATGAGATGTACATGAATAAAACAATTCATACAATGTCTATAGAATTATCGGCTACCGAAGGAGGGGAAATACTAATGAATCAGAATGTGCCTACAAAATTGAATTATCCAGAGGATATTGTCTCAAAGAAAGCTAGTTCTTCGAATAACATAAGAAAAGAAATGCAATCTGAATTAAGTAGACTTATCGAATCGTACAGTGATGCACAAAACGATATAGCAAATGGTATTAACGAGATTACATCATTCCATACAAAAGATTCATTTAAAACACAAACAATATTTGAGAATCACAAGATGTTGTGCGATGAAGGTGAAATAATAATACAGAAAGAAATATCTAGTAGTACAAACACTAATGAATCGTTAGAACCTCCAAGTTGTAAGTCTTTTCAAGGAGAAAATTATGAAGTCACAAATAAAGTGGACTCAACAAGAGTTGACTGTAATGTCCATAACAATTCTCACAACATAAATACTGTTGCAATGGTGGAAACAAATAAAAAATGTGGTCACTGTCAGTCCATTTACAGTACAAAAAAAGAGTTACTAAATCACATTACAAAACGTCACAAAAGTCAGCTATTATTTGCATGCATTATCTGCGATAAAAATTATGAAAAATGGTCGAGCTTAGATGTTCACGAAGCTACGCACAGAACAGACAAACCCTATCTGTGCGATTTATGTGGAAAAAGTTTTAAGCACTCGAATAATCTAAGAGGACATAAGAGAACTCATTTAGATGACTCGAAAAAGAAACGGCATTCTTGCGAAATTTGTGGAAACTCGTTTAGATCTAGGTAAAGTTTGTACACAAATAAATGTTGTTCAACTTTGAGGATGAAATAGTCGATGTTGCATAATTGAATTTACATTACGTACACAATATAGATTTCACTTGGGAGAACACATGAATCAGCACAACGACCATAAACCATACTTTTGCGAAAAGTGTGGCAAAGCTTTTTACAAGAGGATACAATTAAGACAACACAGACTATCCCATGGTTTGAGCAAACATTGTTGTCCAATATGTGGAGCGTCTTTCAATCGTAAAGGGAATATGAATACTCACCTTAAAAGACATAGTAACGATAGTGGGATGTACACCTGTAGCGTAAGTATGCTAATGTTGAATTCAGTTGAACGATTACAAAAATACCAACAAGCGCTTTCTTCTTTTTAGATTTGCGGGTACAAGTGTAAATCGATGAGCGAATTGAAATTACATCGAAAGGAACATACGGAGGAAGATATTATGGAAAGTATTAAAAAACGGTATTCCAATCGAACGGAATGGCAATGCAAAACTTGTAGTCAGACGTTCGCCACGCGAACTGATTTTTCAAACCACGAACGCTTGCATAAAGGAGAAAGAATAAGGGTTGAATGTGATATTTGCGGCAAACAATTGGCTAGTAAAAACTCATTAATTTATCATAAGAAGTCTATGCATTCTAAAGAGAGGCCACACATGTGTCAATATTGCGGGGAATCGTTCGTTTCCAAAGAGGCGCGTCTCATACACGAAAGGATCCACACCGGAGAACGCCCTTACGTTTGCAAAATATGTAAAATGAAGTACAAATGTTCCAGCAATCTTAATCAGCATATGAAAATTCATTCGGACGTTAAACCCCATGTATGTACATATTGCGGTAAAAGTTTCACACGCAAGGGAGCGCTGTCCGTTCACCTAAGAATCCATACAGGTGAAAAACCTTTTTCCTGCGAAACCTGTGGCAGAAGGTTTTCGCAAAAGAACGATATGTTGAAACATACGAAAACGCACCAAGCGAAAGTGTTGCGTTGCGAAAAATGCGACGAAGCTTTCACGAGAAAGAAAGATATTTTAAAACACCTCGCAATGCACAAACAAAGTGACCTTATAGTTTAAGAGGATCTCGAGGATCCAAGCGAGTGCAATTTTATAGAACTACCGAAAAGCGTTTGATTAATTTATTGTACGATACATTCATACTTCGATCGGTGCATCGACTATGTACCTAAATAAACATACTTCCGTAATTATTCAGATAAAATCAAAAAATCATTTTTACTTTATTGCATCATTCATTGATGTTACCAGTGTAATGAAAACTGAATTTTAGCCCGAACGGATATTGCTTTCGTAGAGGATATACTAAAAATAGAAGAGGGAGGATAAAAGGGGGGTCACAAAATATCACAACACCATTATTATATATAGAATAATACTCTTTATTGTTTTTGATAGTTTTTGTTGTTGTTGTTGTCCATATCGTGCGTTATTCTTTTACTTTTCATCAGGTTAATCGTTTTTGCGCTGCATTTGTTATTCCCATTTTTGTTTTTCTGTTTATGCTGATTTCTGCTGCTGGTATTTTGGTAAAACGGTATGCGATACAACTTCACAACTTTGAAACAAAAAATTAAAACGAATGAAAAAGAAAAATACGACGTGTCCAACCACTCGAGAACTGTACGTCTCGCGTGCCGTGCATTCATGGACCACTTAGGACTAGAGTAATTGCGATTCTTGCTTCTTTTCTTATTTCGTTTTTTTTTTTTTTCGTTTTTGCAATCGTAATAAATTGGCGAACGCTCGCGCATAATGACAAAGTTCGCGAGTTCGCATTCCCCTAGTTATTCGTTTTTGCACCCTCTCGTCCCCCCCGCCCCAGCCCATCCCCGGTACCCATTTTGCCATTCACATATTAACGCGTTCCCTATGATACGTTTCTTTTTTTTTTCTTTTCTTTAGACGTGGTCTCGTGACACGGACACGAGTGACAGTCGAGTGATCGGCACACGTTCGAAGATACAACCGTGCATCTTAAAATTTTCCTAGCTCTATTAAAATGGCCGCACACGCGGCTCGTATGGCGAACGTACCCCATCGGGACGCATCGATTTTCGGCGAAAGTTTGGCTAAAACGCATGATTTCCGTGCGAATCTTTCTTTTCTCTTTACGGATGAACGATAGTCAGAAGAATTTTACAAAGTCGTCGAGGACGATTGTTCGTACATGAAGAAGACAAAATGGTGGTCTGAAAGGGGGGATGATCCGAGTTTCGTCTAAGTTGTCCCGAGTCGCCAGAAATTCGACGCGTGGTCCCTCGGGAACGGTGCATTCGCTTCACGCGCCCGGCGCGATTTTCGATGCAACATCATCTCATTTTCTCGCGTCACCTTTTTTTTCCTTTTAATTAATTAACTCTGTCTTTCTGTAACCGTCTTCTCCGCGCTACTATTTACAATGTACAGTGTCGTGTGTTTTCACCTGTCCTAGGTACGCGGTCACGAAAGGGACTCGTTCGTCTCGGTAAACCGTTCCAGTCTAACTGCATCCTCCCGTCCTCGGTTGTTTCGGACAATGTTCGTGGACCGTGGACCACCCTGCGCGCGGTTCTTCTCCCTTAAAACCGATCAGAGAAACGAACCCGCGCACGTCGTCCACGGTCGTTCAACGCAAACGCAATAATAATAATAATTAATGATATAATCGTAGCAATAATAATAGCATTAATCGTAGAAAAAGAAAAGGCTCGAGGACGCTGGTTTCGTTCGCGAGGCGGCCCACTCGAACTTGTCGCTACACATCGGTTTAATCCGGGTTAATTGCTAACTAATTCTCGTTCAGATATCGTGTAATAGGAACTTAATCGTACGTCTTCGCGCCAGCCCAATTCGTTTAACTCTTCATAGGACAATGGGGTTGATATACCTCGGGAATCTCTCTCTTCGACCCTTCGACTGCGGGTAAACGTGCATATACGTGCTTCCTTCTCTAGATTCGTCTATACATACAAAAGCCGTATACACACGTTCGATCAAGCGTACGCACCACCGTATTCGTCGTTCGATCGAGACCCTCGTACGTTCCTCGCAGCGAAAATTTTCGTTATTCTCTGACACCGAAGGATCTTCAACAATTTTCTCTTTTTCTGCGCGTGTCGTAAAAATTCCTTTAAGCTACACGAACGAAATGTACATCCTCGAAACAGAACTTGTCGATTTAGAGTGTAAAGCGTCGTCGCAGAGTCTTTTTTGTACAATGATTTCTGAGGAACGTAAAAGGGTTTCGTTGCTTCGTATTGAACGATTCAATCGTGAAGCGTATCAGGTGATCGTCCGATGCTCCTGGTTAAGCCGCAGTTGAGAGAGGGTTCGAACAACCGAAGGAGAATGTAACAAAAATGAAAAATAAAATGAGTAACGTATCCGAACGTTTTATTCGGTGCTATCAAGCTTTCTGTCCCGTAAGGAGTTAAGAACGCAACGCTGTCGAGATCGTGCCTCGACCACCAAGGAGACAACTGATCGCTCCAATAAAGGAGAGCGGGAAATTTATCGAAAAAGCTAGAAATTTCTCGCAAAACGATGGCCGCCGCTGGGCGGCCGTGTAATCTACACTCGACGAGCACGTGAAAACGTTCTGGAAGAGCTGCGCTGTGGATGAACGTGGATGACGATAACGAAGCGGTCAGTTGTCCCGATGTCTGATCGATCGGGGTACGATCCTCGCAGAGGTTGCACGTCTGTCGAACTGAATTTGAGTGGAGAAAAGGGCCTCGTGGGCCACCCGCAAAATTGCTAGCGCCGCCATCCGAACGACAACGAGATTGCGCGAGTCCCCGTTACCGCTTTGTATCACTTATCACGGTAAATATATATAATAATCTTATATATATACTTCTTGTTTATATATATACATATATATATTTATATATATACATGTATATATATGTATATAATATATATAATATCTTATATGTATATTTTCTTCACATTATACCTATTATATCATCTTTTATTCTTCGCTTAAACGTAATGCGCGTGCGCTATTTATACTATGTACAATGATTCCACATTTCCTTCGTTACGTGTTAGAAATCGTAGTCCCCCGAAAAAGAAAAAGAAAAATACAAAAAAAAAAAGAAAAAGAAAAAGAAAAAGAAAAAGAAAAAACAACAACTGTTCGCTTTTACACACACGATTTCTCGTCGTCGATATAACAGAAAGAAAATACAGGTGCGAAAGGCGCGAACCGCACACGCGTGTGTTCGCGTTAACTTCGTTCGTCGTTCTCTTGCACGGTCTCTTGCACTCTTTTAATATCTCTCGGTGTGTCTGTGTGTGTGCAGCGCGAACTCCGTGTACTCGACGTACCCGACGTACCCGACGTACCCTCCTCTCTCGCTCCCACTCCGCCTCCGCCATCGGCTGCGAGTTCTGCCGGGTACCCGACAACCCGCGGTACCCGTTCTTGTACTCGAACGCGTTTACAACGCGGCTAAGGTACATCCGTGTAAAAGTACGAAATTATCTGCTGTGCCCCGACGAGCGCAACCATCTTTCTATCTTTCCCTTTCGAGGAGCTAGAACCTATCATCCCCTAACACCAGTGCTTGGCACCCTTCCTCCCAACCCCCTACACCCTCGACAGCCAACTCGAACTCGAACTGTCACGATGAGTATTTTGTTTCGTTTCTCCCGCTGACGCGTTCGCCTGAACAGCAAGCGAAATTCCTATCAGCCGAAGCTGCAGAGACGAACGCGTACCGGACTCTGGCCAAGCCGATCAGACGGCGTCGAGACCGGAAACCGCCATAGTGGCGCGCGCGAGACGCGACAACGCGATGGACGAAATTTGTTAACAATCTAGCGTACGTTGCCGAGGCTCGCGCGTGCTTCACAGGCGTTTCCAACATCCGCTCGCGCTTTCCTTGCCGGCCCCACCATGCAAGAAAACAACAACATCCGGACGCTCGTGTCAGTATACCTAGAACGCCTCGACGTGTCTCTCTCGTTTTCTCCCCGTGCCAGGTATCTTTTATTGTTGTCTGGTTTTCTGTCACGCCCAAACCACAGATTCGCGAGCACATTGAACCGAAGGCGAGCCGTGGTCCGATCAACAACGCGAACAGGATACTTGTTCGTTGCGATTCCGCCTGGATACCAGGTAACAGACGGAGGAACTCGGACGAGAGGCGATTGGTCCGAGTTCTAAGAGTTCTCGAGTCTTAGCAAACCGCGCAAGTGTCCTGCTCGTCGGGTATGCGGAACCGGCGGATCGTTTCGGTTAAGCGTACGTCGTTCCGCGCCGAAATGATATATTGCTTGTCCTTTTGTTGCAAACGATTCGAAAGGATCGAAAGGTACCGACGCGAGTTCCGGACGCGAGGAGAGCCAACAGCCCCGGAGAGTGTCTCGAGCGTGATTGAGAAAAGGAAAACCGAATTAGAACACGAAAATCTCACGAGCCCAGAGCTCGCGATCCGCGCGGTTGATAATTATTTCGACTTAGCACGTACTGTGTACCTATATACATCGAACTATTTAGCGTGTCTCCATGTACAGTCGTGTCTCGCTTGTGTGTCATTTGTGTATGCTTTTCTGTATACAAATTGTACGCGGTCTCACTCTCTTTCTCTCTCTCTCTCGCTCACTCTCTCTCTCTCTCTCTCTCTCTCTCTCTCTCTCTCTCTCTCTCTCTCAATCTCGCTCCGTCTCTGCGTGTGTGTACGTATCAGTGTGTATCTCGTGTAAACATGTCTTAACACTGAATTAATGACAGTTTAAATCACCTCGTGTCGGTAAAATGTTATTATCTATCGTAATTTTTGTTCTCTCGCGCGCGAAGTAGTCAGTCGATTTATAAAGTTTTATTTTTATTTTATTTATATCGTTCGTTTGTTTTGTAATCGTGTTTGTAGACTCGCATATTAAATCTCGCTTAACTATCGATTTAAGTATAGCTGCTCTCTCTCTCTCTCTCTCTCTCTCTCTCTCTCTCTCTCTGATGGGTGTTTTCTCTGCGGTATAATGTATATCAGTGGACGTTGAGGACGAGATCGCGCGGGCGGGCGCGAGCGCGCGCGCGGATCGCCGCGCCGGTTTCCTCTCTTGTCTTGTCGAGTTTTAATTAAACCTCGCCGAGTTTCTCGAGAACCCCCAGGTAAATTTGGTCACCTTCGCACTATGTCCGTCGGCCACACTATTTTATACGTAATATAGTACATTTACGGGAGATCAGTGGCGCACAGTGGCCTCCGCGCGACGATCCGAAGGGACCGGATATCGTTAATCCCGATTTCTAAAATGCAGGTACATTTGTTAAGCGTCGCGGTGCCAGAACACAAGAACGTGCGTTTACTATTCAAACGCGTCTCCGTCCACGAAGGTGTCCTGCCCCGCCGGTCCTTCGACAGAAAGGACACACACGGACTTTTGGTCCTGGATAGATGGATGGAGCCGCGTTCGACCACGCCGTGTCCTCTGTCCGCGACGTCAGGACGTATTTAGACTCCTCGACGAAGACTGCGGGCGATCCGTGCGAATGTACGCACATGGCTGTGTGTATACAGAAGTAAGCACCAGGGTGTAATCGTCCTAGCACCATATCGATTTCTTTCTCTATGTACGAACGCGCGCGCGTGTGTATGTGTGTCTGTATGTCAATGCGTGTGTGTCAATGTGTGTTTTTGTACGCGTAAGTTTTCATAGGTGTCGATTCTATCTGATCTAGATGTTGCGCGTGTAGATCTTCTGTGGTGTATAGGCGCGTGTGAATATGCAGGTATGAGATGTGTAGTATAGGCCACGGCGGTTACGTCTTATAATGTTTGTCCTGTGTGTGTGTTGTGTGCGTGTTGGTGTGTGTGTGTTGCTCTCTCAGTGTATGGCATTGATTAATCGTCGGCTGGTTTTTAATGTCTTTCTAATCCGAAGGAAAAACATCGATCGATGGATACCTCTCTCCTACTTCGATTGGCTGTCACGAGCGACGCCGGGGACGTCGCTGAAGAGTTCTCAACGCCGGCCGGCTAGGCGAGCGATACACACCGAAATCACATTTGCCGACACCACGCGAATATCCGAAACGTAACGGTGCGGAGAGGGACGATGATGGTTGTTCGTTCCGTGGTGAAACGTTCTTTTCTTTTTTCGAGTCTGTCGGTCTTGTCGCGTCAGCGTCGTCGCTTAAAACATTTTTCGAGGAGAAGGCTATCTTGCACTCGTCAACCGCATCGCCGGCCCGGGGGCGTGGACGTTGAAAGCTCTGAGACTTTTCGTTCTATCTCGCTCTCCCTCTCTCTCTCTCTCTCTCTCTCTGTTTCTGTCTCTCTCACTCGCTTTACTTCCATCCCGTCTCACACACATACAATCTCTCTCTCTCTCTCTCGCTCGCTCTCTCTTTCTCTCTCTCTCTCTCATTCCTGTCTGACGTGCCGGTGGCGACATTTCGAGCGACCAGGGAACTCATACGTGTGCTGCCGTACTCGCAGGTGCAACTGCAAAAACAGATCGTTTCGATATAGTACAGTCATTTGAGGTGTTTTGTAGACAAGCCGACAGAGAACCCGATCTCGCGTTAACAAAGTGTCAATGACCAGCAAATTCGAATGAAAAGCAACAACAAGCGAATATCGCTAAATCAAATGAAAATATTGTAATAGTAATTCGGATGCATGGTCTGCAAACGTAACAAGTAATTTCACATCTCTAACCCTCGCAGGCTCCTCGAAAAATAGTTACGAAAAGAAATTCTCTCTTAAATAATAGAAATGGAATAAAAAAAAGATTGTCACGATATTCATGGATACGAAATAAATAAGCTTTCGTTCGAGGAGCGTAAGAGGGTTAGCCCTCGAGTAGGCGGACGGGGTTGAAAGCCGTTTGAATCGCGATGTTATAATTCTGGCCCGTGCGCCTGCTCGAGGGTGAAGAGTTGTTGGTAAACCGCGAAATTCGGGTGTCTCGTCGATTGATAAATGGTAATCACCTCTCTGTTTCGCATTCTGAAAACATTCCGAGGTATGCGCCATGATATCCGCTACATCTGCACCTGCGAGCGCAGCGTGTCACGACGCGCAGCCCCTGTGTGTTTTCGTCCGGCAAAGGGCCGCGAGAGCCCACGGTGGTACCGGTTGCGGTGGTAGTGGAACGTAATCAAGAGAACCAACCAATCGGTGCGTAATTGACACGAACAGTAATAAATAAGAAAAAGAAGAAGACCTCCAGTAGAGTCGCCGACCAGGCGTCGCACGTTTCTCGAGAGAGGGCCGGCTACGGCGAGAAGCCGTCGCGTCGTCTCTGCACTCTCGACACGCAGTCCTAGGTTTTAGCCGCGCATTATTTGCTCTGTGGCATCAGCGGATAGAAGTCGATGAGGTGACTCAACGATGTCAAAATCGGGGGCTATGATCCAACGCACATCAACGACTCGTGCGTACTACTGCTGTTTCCGGTGGTGACGCAAGCGCTGCCCATGTTGCTGCTCGCGCAGCTACCGCTTGCCGGCGCTAAGTGTTGCTGTTGTTGGTGGTGTTGCTGTTGGTGCTGTTGGTGTTGCTGTTCCTGCGCCGTCGTACTCCTGAGGATGTCGTCGGCGGAGAGAGGTGTCAGCTTCCATCCGGGCATGAAGTCCAGGTCTAGGTCCGGCCCGATGTCCACGTCCAACAGCTCGTTGTTGTTCAGCGGGTCGAGGGGCGACTGACTCGAAAGGGAGAGCACGCTGCCCCAGTTGATCGAGCGACTGTCGTCGCTGTCGCCGATCCCGGAATCGACGTCGGTCTCGTTCGAGGACGTCGGCGGCATCGGAAAAGGCGTTAGCCTGCCCTGTTCCGGTGGTTGGAGCTGGGCGATCGGCGCCGGTATCACCGGCTCCATGGGCGGCGGACTTCTGTCCCTCTCCATCTCCCGTTCGAGGTGCCTCAGCGTGTTGCAGATGAGAACGGACCGGTGAAGGCTCGGGTCCGGGAACTGGCGATACCTCGCCAACTTGCACATCGAGATGTTCAGGACGGCTAGCCGCCTCTGTCTGTAACAGGCTCTGCCGCGCCGACACCAGCTCGACCTCGAGCCCTCGCAGCACCTCTCGTTCGCCCGGTAACTCGAGCCAAGCTCCAGATAACTCTTTCCGTTCTCCTCTCGCCGTATCGTCGGCGGCTCGTAATGGTGAGGCGCGCCCCATTGAGGCTGCGGCCTCGACAGTTGGCTGTACCCGTTGTTGCCAACCGGACTGCTCGGTCCGCGCTGATGATGGTAGTAATGTTGGGGATGATGATGCAGATGCGCCACCGTCGAAGGCGGAGGCGCCGAGCTGGGCGTCGTAGGGTGCTGCTGCTGTTGCTGCTGCTGCTGCTGCTGCTGCGACGTCTGATGCTGTTGCTGCTGCTGCTGCTGCTGTTGTTGTTGTTGTTGCTGCTGCTGCTGCTGCTGTTGCTGCTGCTGCTGCTGCTGCTGACTCGCCGACGTCGGCTGACAAGGATTTATCTGCAGGCAAGGCGGACTCACTTCCATCTCGTAGTATGACGCCGGTGTCTGGCTTAGCGGGGGCGTGTAACTATCCTCCATCGCCCACCAGCTACCCTCTACCCGGCCTAACTTCGATGGGCTCTCGCCCATGTCCATGTCGAACTCCATGCAGCCCACACCTCCCTCCAGTTTACGTTTTCCTGCCGTGGCCTGCAGACCCATCATTGCACAACTCTGAAACCAAACGAGACGCGACGTTAGAATAACTTCTCGGCAACGATGATCGATAATTATGGAAAATAGAAATGGGTATACTCGTGGAGACATTCCGCGCCGTCGGTAGCGATCGAAAATGTACCGACCTAGAAATGTTGTAAGATCGAAACGGAACGGTTCGTGGTAGCGTATGGAAATAGGGACGAGTCCCTATGATTCATACAGAGGAGAATAATCGCAAAAGATAAGTTAGGAAGATTTTCTAGAGGACCACTCGACGACATGGCCGCGAAAGACCTTGCAGAGTCCCTATACTCTGTTGCGAACAACCGAGTAGGCAAAACGACATGACTCAGAGGGTCGGCTCGCTGACAGACGTTGGAGAATGACGTCAGGCGTCTCCCTACCCTGGCCTGAAAGAAGTCATCGTTGGAATGGATGATCGAGTGGGCACGGAGGAGAACGAGAGGGAGCGCGAATGGCGGATGGGTGAGGACAGGGGAGTGTTGTTACTCATTGGTTCAATCAACAAGCATGCGGGACCCTTGTGAAATGCTCTTCTTCATTTTCCTACTGGCTCTTCTTTTTCTTTCGCCCTATCGTTCCTCGGCCGAGGCGAAACTTCACGTATTCGTGAAACACGCTTGAAACTTTTCCGTCCCGAAAACACGTCTTCCGCGCGAGAACGAGATAACGTTATTCCGTACCCTTTGAGGGCGGGTGTTGACACACCGGGGGCATCAGTAGCTTCAGTTGCAGACAAATGGCTTAACTATTTAAATAGCAAGAGGTCGTCGGTTTAAATTTCGCTCGTTTGTAACTTCGTAAGACCTTGATTTAGTTCTATGAGGAGACATTTCTTGAACGATCGCGTATCATGACCAAAGAATAACTTCGGTCCCCGAGCGGTTAAGAGACGCCATAACGAAAAGGACAATTAGATGAATTATTCGAAGCTTTGTGTAACTGTTCAGAGTAAATTTTAAACTTGCTGCATTTTTGAAAACCCGCTGAAGAACTAATGAGCTCCGAAAAGAGCTGCTTTAAAAGAATTCAAGTGTTTCGACGGTGTCCGATGCTCGCGGTCACGCAAGTCGCTTAGAACTTAATCAGCCCATTACGCGTAATCCCAAACAAATGGCGGCTCACGTGAACGTCAATGATTTACGTGCACGATTCAGCGACCGTGCGAGTGAAAGTAAGTAAATAATCGTTCCTCCCTCCGAACGTTGGCTAGCCGAAGCAGGCCGATAAAGAGGGAAAAAGGAAAAACGAGAAAATTCGAAAGGGAAAAGTTCGCGGTCCCGATTGAGAACCGCTGACGGCGCAGACGGTTGCACGAATTACCGCGAGATGTCACCGGCGACATGTTCATCGGCTCGTCGCATCCACGTGGTCTGCATATGACGTTTGATTTTACGAAAAAAAATAGAGTAGCAGAAATAAAAACAGTCCGAGTCCACGAGGAACGGCGTTGTAGCCGGCGACCAGCGTCGACTTCGACTATAATTCAACGTTTTAATCGATGCGTTTAGGTTTTCCTGTTGCCAGCGAAGTCAAAGAGCGGGTATGTGCCAATGGCGAGAACTAGGAGGGGGGGAAAAAAAGTTGCGAGGAAACTAGCAATGCCATCGGCTACGATGATACTGCTCACGAACCGTGGCAAAGCAAAATGTTAGAATCGCGATTCAGGAGAAGAAGATTTTTAACGAGGACGAAGTCTACAAACATTTCTCAGCCATCTGGCTTGCAGAGGTCGTCGAGCAAACCCTCTCGAGGGCCGCCATTTTGTTTGCCTCAAACACTGCAAATGTATTTACTTAAGCTTCTTTTACTGGTCTGTGAATATTATTATTCCTATTGAGCAGTAAAGTTATTTAGATTTCTTTCATTGG
>CM052083.1:10372755-10408685 GCA_028453745.1 Agapostemon virescens | reverse complement strand
CAAAGGTGTTTTAAGTGTTGTGATTGTCGCTGGGCAGCGGACGTTTACGCAGAAAATGAAAATCGTCTTCGGTGATTGTGAAAAGTGGTCGGCGAAATTGGCGCATCGTTACATTGAAAGAGGAATCGATGACGTTCCGGTGGCGTCAGAGCGTTCGAGTATTCGAGCGAGTCAACGTGCGCAAACATTTCTAAATGGTTTTCGAATAGGAACGAACTTGATTGTGAAACAGAGCATCGTTCCGTCGACGATTTCCCGGCGAAAGCGCCGAAGAAAGGGAGCAATCCGGCGTTCGAGACAGGAGAGAGCGTTCACCTGACTCTCGGTCTCTGCTCGCTTTTGTTATAACAAAATAGATTGTTCACTTTCGCGCGAGGGCCCACGTACAGCTGTAAACACGCACGTGCACGCACACGTGGGTGGCTCGTACCTTTGTCGTGTGGGAAGAAAGCCGTACAGGGGTGGCGAAAAAAAAAGGAAGGGCCATATGGCAGACAACGGGCTATGGCACCCCTATGTGTGGGAGCCCCGGCGGGTATACGCTCTCCCTTTCACATGTGCACTCTTTTTTCTCTTTTTTATCCTGCCTCGAGCAAATTTTTTCGACGCAGCATCTTCCTGCTTGCATGCGCGCGCGCTCGCTTGCTCGCGCCCGCGAGTGCTTGCTCGCGCACAATAACGCAAAACCGTGCGCTCGGCTCGCGAACAGGACGTTTCTCTCGTCGTTGATCGATGAAATTGAATCGGAAACCGCAGCGGGGAATTCCTTTCCCGTGCTCTCATCCCCGTTTTATTTCTAATAATTTCATCGGCATCGATGGGGCTTGACCGATCAGCCGCGACGATAGCACCAACCCTGCAATTATCCCGGATTGTTTCCCGCGCCGGCACTCTCTCCCAGTCCCATTTCGAAAAAAAAAAAAAAAATGAAAATAAAAAACGAATCGAGCGAACCAAGCAGTCCTACGTGTGACGCGCGATAACGCTTTTGACATCCGCTTACTGACCCCCTTTCGATCATCGACCAACTTATTGCGTCGACGAACCTCGTTTATTGTTCTTGAACGCTGTCTTTTTGCATCCGAGCAATCTTTGCCGGACAGTTCAACGCGACTGATACGTATTTATTTGTCACCCGAACTGTTTAGGGTAGCGAAGAAACCTGACTTAGGAAAGGCTTGAGGTACTCTGCTTTTTATAGACGGAGACGTTTATTTGTACGCCTAGAATGTCCGTCAAAAAATTGTATGAGGATATTGGCGAGTTATTTCTTTGACGACGAAGGATTCTTAAGTACTTCTGAGGATCTAAGTTTGTTTCCTTCGACAAGATGTTTATCGGATACCTAATGCTGTTTGCTACTAATTTATTTGGTCCTGGAATTGTTTAAGATATCAGAAAAGTTTTTGTAGATGAGATACGTTTATTTGCATGGGAGGTAAAATTTTTTAATTAACACTATATCGACTTACTTTTTATGTTTGTTATCACTTATTCATTATATTTACACATTGTCTGACGTTACGAATTTTATTAGTTGCATACATAATTTTCATCTAGTTCGTTTATCAATGTTGCTAATAACAATCGTTATTCAGGTACTAACCTTGTACCATAATCTAGCTAACATTTTGCACTCGAATAGCAACTCTAAGGTATCATTAAAAATATTCTATATTATTGTTTAAAACAATTTCTATATTATTTAATTTATTTGCTAAAAATTCAAATGTTCTATGAAGAAAACAGTTTCATGTACGTAATGTTAATCTCAATCTTAATAAATTAGTATCTAGTGACACTAAATTCAAAACAATCATTTTTAAGTAATTTCATATTGCCATGATGCCTCTTTAACCCTTAGCACTCTAATGGCGCTTCTGAGCCGACATTAAAAACTACCATACGATTATTGAAAGAAACCGTCACATCATTATGCTTGAATTTAAGAAATCGGTAAAAATTGCACGTAATACAAAAAGTATTGCAAAACAATCAATTTAAAGTAATTTAAAGAAACAGATTTATTGAATAATGTCCCATTAAACCTTAGCACTCTAATGGCGCTTTTCAGCCGACACTAAAAATTGCCATACGATTATTCAAAGCAACCCTCGCATCACTATATTTGCATTTGAGAAATTGGTAAAAAAAGGTAGGACAAAAATAATTTCGATTTTAGAATCAAAACTATTTGGAGTGCAAAGAGTTAATTTAGTCTCAGTAAATATTGATTAAAAATCGTCAAAAGTCTGAAAATACAACGATAGCAAAAATAGCGTAATTATAATAATTACGAGTAACTGTTATTTTAGTAGATAAAGGATGTACGAGTCCAGATATCTTGATATTGTGTCGGCAGAATAATTTGTCGGGAATTAGTTGAAGAAGAAGTCGAAGGGGTGAAGCAAGGGGAAGCAAGATCCAGTAGGTTCGAGTCT
Source organism: Agapostemon virescens (assembly GCA_028453745.1). NCBI lineage: Eukaryota > Metazoa > Arthropoda > Insecta > Hymenoptera > Halictidae > Agapostemon > Agapostemon virescens. The sequence continues at coordinate 10,406,244 of CM052083.1, read as the reverse complement.
TAGGCGAAACCTGTTCGAGACGAGTGGGCGCAGAGAGCGAAGTTTACGATGTGGCCATCGTAGGACAGTCAAAGAAGGAGAGAATAAGATGGTTAGGTGGTCGCAGGTGCCTCCACCAGCCACAGTAAATAATACACACACGAGCGTAGCCCTGCATTTGCGAGTGCAGACGCTGATGAGTGGGCTGGCCCGCAAGGTGCATTCGGCGCGAACCGACGGGTTTCGCGTGACGAATTCTGAGCTACCTGTTGTGCATATTGTGTCGCATGCTTCGATGGGACCCGAGGCACCTTTCACAACTTTTGGGAATCTCCGATGTAATAAGTTATTAAAAATCTGGGTCTATCTTAGTCGAGGCCATCGACATCGACATTGTCACCCCTCTACTCAGTTTCTGATGGATTAATTAACTGTGCAGCTGCTGCATTAGGAACAGCAGAAAGATTCAAGTATCTACAAAAAGTACCTTCAAGAATATGTTTAATGAAATTGATAAATAAAGCAATGGACGATCTAATTATTAATACTAATTATTAATACTACACCTATCAACTCTTAAAACAGACTGGTACTTACTGCCTTGTAAAAACAACAGAATTTAATTTATAGATTGTACAGTGATTATGATAATTTCAATAATTCTAACATAGAAATCTGGAACGAATAACTAGTTTACATATGGTCGAAAAGGTATGAATTTCTGTTTGAGATGTTAAGATGAGTTTATTAGCTAACATTGACATAACATTTTCTTCGCAATTTCGAAGACAAAACTGGAGATCACGATTTTTAAATATGTTATTTGCGCCTATTATGAGAATTTGAAGCATGCTACCTGAATTGCAGCTAACTAGAGTGAACTAATAATTGATTATCCCTCTTAACCCTTGGTACTACGAGTTTCTTTATACCTACAATGCTTAAAAATTTGTAGTATGCAATTTTTTTAGAAATACCAAAGAAATAGAATTTCGTATTTTACCAGTAATGAATAACATAAATATTTAAAAGAATTTGTTTTAAACATTCGTCCAGAGTCTGACTCGATATTATAAGACGAGGGGTTAATATATTTCATAATAGAACAGCATTTTAAAATTCTGTTAATGCTTTCACTGTTTTAAATTACGCCTACTCATTTTCGCCATAAAGGCATAAAAGTCCGGGCGACTAGGGGGTTAATCGACAGAGTTTCACAAGTTTGTTGAAGTTACTGCAAAATAATGTTGGTGCCAACTGTTCTTTCCAGTTTTGTGCTTCCGATGAAGTAGGAAAGATTCGGCGAAATCAAGGGTGAACGCACGAAAATGTTACTTCGATTCGAGCGAGGTGTTTGACCATTTCGATTCTCGCGCCGAGTGATATTGTATCGAGGAGAATTCCATTTGCGACGACGAAGGAGCACCTGATCCCTCGATTGATTCGAATTGCCCGAGATGAGGATATCGATAATGGCAGCGTCACGGTACGCCATAGACTGCGTTGTTCCGATGTTCCAAGTGACGATTCAACACGCGAATAACCCTTTTACACCCCGACGCAGGGGAAGAGGAATTCAATGCGGCGATAGGCGACGAAAGTCATTCGATTGATATCCGTGAGCCTCTAATTAAATGTAAATTGCACCCATTGTTATCGATCCCCAACCGTGCGTTTCTCCGCTAAATGTATCAACGTTAGAACATTATTTTCACGCACACGCGTGCCGCTAATGTGTCAATTTCATCTAGATTACTCGTAACAAATATTTTTAACGTAGTTCAATAATTGAGGCGAATTGTGTTTAATGCGTAGCTTTATGCAAAGTAAAAATTGCCTGCATTAATCGTAAGAAGCAGGAGTCAAATAAAAATTGCATTCCTATTTGAATAATTTCAATACAATTTAATATTTTCATTGCTCTAAAACATTGACTGCAATGTATACCTCACTCATATATGTTATTTTAAATAACATTGCCTGCATTAATCGTAAGAAGCAGGAGTCAAATAAAAATTGCATTCCTATTTGAATAATTTCAATACAATTTAATATTTTCATTGCTTTAAAACATTGACTGCAATGTATACCTCAACCATATATATTATTTTTGTCGACGACATTTGCATATTGAATTGTTTATATTCATGTCAATTTTTTTACTGTACTAAGCTTTCTAAAAATCTAAACAACTTCTGGAATATTTTAATAGAAAATTATTGGAATGTTAATTATTTGCGAAATTAACGGAAGAAAATAAATATTGGAAAGATAGAAATTCAAGAGCGAAATTTCGTTCCGTATAGAAATAACTCAGGTAGTCCACGGAGGGTTAAATTGCCTCCACTCATTGTCACCACAAGTGCATAAATCCGCAATCTATCGATGCTGCTTCTAGACAAATAACCAGGGACAGTACGGAAGCCGTTTGTGATTAGTACATAATTATAAGAAACTTATGTACTAAAAAAAAGAGAAAACATGAGAAAATAAAAGTTTTGTGTTCCCGTTTAATAATTTCAGTAAATTCAGAATATACTGATCTGTAGACAGCGAATTTCATGCATTTATGACAAAAATGAATGGCTGCAACTTAGAGCAGCAGAGACAGATTAAAAGAATATCATGTACATTGAAATATTATTTTAAAATGAGCAACATGTTTGCAGAAAAATAGAAATGTTTATGTGTCTCCTTGCAATCGATGAATATTTTGCCAAATCAACAGTCTCAAAAATCCTGCATAATCAAATTAATTTATTTAATAAAGTAGCAATTGAAAGCTTAAAACCCAAATGTCAACTATACTTGCTGCAATGGTAATACGTAAACGTAAAAATTTATTTTCAAAAATGTACAAATAATTCCCTCGAGCAATACGTGGACGTCGTAACAGGCAGAGTGTGAAACGTCGACTTAGGGCACAGAAAAATTCTAAAAGATTTTTCTAAAATTCTAAGCAAATAATTCCACCAATCAAATGTGTACTTATTAGTAGCGAAGGGTGTGTAGAAAATCAGAGTAGCGGCGGCTAGGGTGACGACCAGCAGGTAACGCGATAAATGAATGAAACAGCAATGAAGACGGTGATTCTTTGCTATCGGATCAATTGCTACCAGTGGGCTTTTAAAGTTAATCAAGTGGCCGTCGCGCGATCCTCCCCCGTGCGCCTTAATCCAGCGGAAACTTGGTAACCCTAAAACCCAGTGCGGCCAGTGCGGAATTTATGATTCAGCTTCCCAGTTCTCCGTTACGCGTTGGTCCCTGGGCAAAAGGCACCCCAAAAAATGTGTCCGCCGCAGGACCGTGGTCTTTCGCCTACTTGCCGAGGACGGATATACCTGGGGTCCAGGTAGAAAATGCTGATCGTCCTTTCCTCTGCCCGGGTCGTCTCTTTCTCTCTCTTCATGGACGGCTGTGCGTTGTGCCTTGACGAGGGTCGGACGTCAGGGGGATCCCTCTCTGAAAGGTTCCCTTCGTTTCTGACCGGCCGACAGTGGTTCTCTAAGTCTGCAGGCCAAGTCGCCCATTAAAATCCACCGGGCGTAAATGCCCGACAATTTGAGCAGCGTAATACGGTTTGTTTCTTTTTTCGATCTTCCAAAGTTCCTTCACCTTCCGCCGGATCAGAAACGACGGACATACAGGACCGCGCGAAAGATAGAGCTTTCTAAGTCCTCCATCTTGCTCGCGTCTTCCCCCAAAAAATTATCGATCCTTCGCATAGGGGCTGCCCCGAGAGGAAGCTGATTCGTCGATAGTACGAGATGAATCATCGCCTGGATGTCTCCCTTTGGATACATCCGGGTGGTGGGTCCGTTTTGACCCTGGGTTTGCAATTGTTCTAGATAGGTTACAGTTTTCTAACGGCCGGTTTGTGTTGGATGCGGTGAGAGAATCAATACGATATCTGTCATTTCAAAGGAGTCTATCATCGATGTATATTTGATGTGGACATTTCTAGGAGCGATAAAAGCTAATGCAATAATCAAACTTACATAAAGGCAATATTGACATCGAAGCGAACGTGATTGTTCTTTTATGAGATGCAAAGAAAAGACTCTATTATCTCTCCACTGAAAGCAAACGCATATCGAGTTTTTTTTTCTAAACTAAATAATTTATTGTTTATATTAAACTTCGTTAACCCTTCCGTCGTATTTGTCTAACACGCGTGCAAAATTATTATTCGCGTTTAGCATAAGCGTCCGAATAAATCCTGCGGTTATCGTATTCTTGTCCTTCATCGAACGCTTTCCGCAAGAGGGGTGCAGGACGCGAAAGCGCACAAAAGAGAATTAATGTACTTGTTGAATTCTTCGCTGTGACGGTTTAATCACCGTAATCTTAGGTCATGGTTCGCGACGAGACAGCGTGGTACTCGCAGAGGTAAATAACGACATTTGGCACAATTTACCAGCTAACAGTATATCCTGGGCGTGTCGTGAATCGTGGAGGATCGGGTCATGCACACAGACAGGGGGCCCGGGAACACGCGTTCTTGGCTTATCAAGATGCGAATAACGGATCGGATTAGCACGCAATTATCGGCGATTCATAACACGATTCGCAGTACGATGAACGCTGGCTGGTGAAGTCATTAGACGCGTCCGCTGATAAGATTTGTTGCACGGTGCTGCGATCTTGTGTTGTTCGTTTAGAAAAAGGTTCGATTGTATTGTTTATTATGTTATCAGAGCTTAGGGTGACAGGTCCTAGGGTTCTCGGTGTAGAAGAACGGGGACTACGATCAATCACCACGTGATATAGAATTCAAAGGACACGTCATCGGTGGATAAACAATACGCTGCGGAACTTGCCCGACGACGAAATTTCCCCTAATCTGACCCTTTCGCTGATAATGGCTATGACCTGTGCAGGGTCGTCCTCGATGCTAGGTTTACGGAGCACTGAACGTAATTAGTTCGCATTACTTTATAGAAACAACAAGAATGCGTCCAGCCAAATTTTCAGCCATTTTTTAAATAGTAAATAGCCAAAGAAATAAATTACTATCTCAATAATTATAAATTTAAATATTAAATTACTTTGCGATTTATTAACAGTAAATACAGCGCAGAAATTGCACCTTTTTTTTTATTAAAGTACGGTGCTTCAACTTAACAATTTTATTTACTCAATAAATTTTTACCGGTGAGTGAAGGTAAACAAAAATTTATTTTTAAGTACATCATGGAACTTCTTCTGGATGTTTCAACTTGTTTATCAATCCATATAACCAGACTGCGAATTTTGTATGCAAAAAAAAATTATATGTATAAATTACACCATTTTATTCTTACTTCAATATTTAGAATAAACTGAAAATAATGGCTTCGCATTCTTAAACCATGTTAACCTTTCCAATGTTTCAAATTACGCCTACTCATCTCTGCCACAAGTGCATCAACTTCGCATTCCACGTATTATTTTTCTTAATAATTTTATACGGTTAAAAACAGTGCAACATGGACTTACACATGTTTGCCGCAAACGCCTAGAATCCTCAGTCTACTAATAACAAAGCTACTAGGCTACTTAAAAAATTGGATACCAAAGGCTTGAAAAATAATTTAGATACCCTACGTTCGAAGAGATCAGGAGACACCGTGAACCAAGTGCCAATTACTGATTGTTAAATAAACATTCCAAGAACCGTGCTAATCTAGACGACGCTGAATTGTCTTTGGACTCCCTATTGTGTTACGAATGTTCCTAGCAGAGGCGGCATTGTTTAAACTGTTTCTGATGTTTCTAGTGTTTCGAGGAAGGATTGAGCAACAATCTGGCCAGGTCCAGGTCTGGGTTAGGACTGCAGGGCCTTGGGTTGGCCCAGAGCCTCGTCTGCGGGGCTTCGAAACTGCGGCCCGTATTGTTGGATTCGGGGTAGGACAGCCCGTATATACCCTCGCCGGGTAGAGAAACGAGGGTTGGAACCTTTTATGGCGAAGGGTCGCCAGTCGGCTATCGGCTCCGGCTCCTTTTGTCTGGCTTGTCGAAGCGACAACGGAGAAATCCCCCTCGTCAGGCAGACGGACGGGCCGTACCGCGCCATGCCTGCTTGCCTGCCTGCCTGCCTTGCCTGCCCTGCCTGCCTGCTTGCCTGCCTGTTTCTGCTTCTGCATCTACCTCTACCTCTGCTTGCCTGTACCCGTCCTATGACTGACGACAGAAGGCCGACGTAGAATCTCGCATCCCGAGAAGCAACTTTTACCGAGCTTGCTACTAGGAATCGAGACGCGTAGTGGAAGAGAGTGGAACTACGATCAGACAACTCTACACGAGACTTTCCCCTGAAATCCTTTGGCCGTTCACGTCTGGGGAAAAGGAGAATTCTTTCGGAAAAATTGGGTCGAAAGATCCGCTTTATCCTTTTCTTGAACAATGTCCGCGCTTTCTCCCCAGTCGACCTTTTTATTAACCCTTTGCGCTCGAAGCAACTTTAATTTCAAAATAAGACACTTCTTTCAGCTTCGATCAATTTTATTTTATGCAATCTGTTTTTATGTGAAGTTGAACCTGTTTCCTTGTAGAATAGTTGAGTTTTGTAGCAATTTTTGGAGTACAGAGTTTGATGATATAAAGATAATTTCGAAATTACAGGGTTAAAAATGCAACATGTTGCTGTAAAGATCCTGTTTCCATTAATAAAACTAGAACCGATGTACCAAACGTGTATCCTTTATTTGTTGGACAAAGTTTAAGCTTTCTATTAGACTATTAGATTTCTATTAGCTTCTTTAAGACTAGACAGAAATTGATTGAAAATTCGATAATTTTGATGGGAGATCCTGTTAGGAATTTTTATTAATAAAACTGTAGTCGATGTTTACTTCAGCAACGTCAGAGTTATCCTTTTATTTTGCTACGCTTTCTATTAAATAAATGGTTTAACGAGATCATAGCCAAGAAATTCGATGGAAATTGAAAATTGTGATAGGAAATCCTGTCTTAAATTTTATTAATAAAACTCTAATCGACGTTCACCTCAGCAACGTCAGAGTTTTATATTCCTTTTCGTTTAAATTCTCCACGGAATTAATCTACCAACAAATTTGCTAAGTCTTCCTTTAGAAAAATACTAAATAATTCTTACAAATTTGATTATTTTTATTACTCAACAAAAATGTCGAGAATTAAAGAAATAAGCAGCGTGGAACCCTATACTCCCTTTCACTTCAGAATTTGCCCCAAAACAAACGTAATTCGATAAAATTCCTACAGTTAACTTTACCAATCGATACAATTGTGACATTATTACCGAACAAAGTAGAAATCGCTAAAATACAAAACTACCGTTGCGAAACAGCGAGCCATTCCGACATAGGACCGCAAAGGGTTAAACTCTTCCCGCGCGAGCGAGGCAGGGTTAAAGAAACCAACAAAGTTGAGAAAACTAAAGAGTTTAAGATCGGGCGCGGTTGCGTAACAAGCTCGAGCGCGTAGGAAACACAGCGGTAGAAGTTGGGAGGAGGAAAAGATCCTAGAAAATGGCGGCGCAAGGTGGCACGCATGCCGTGGCCGGGGCCTATCAGGCGAGTCCTCGTTCCTTGAGGAGTCTCTCCTGCCGATGCTGGAACCAAGTGGAAGAGTTTACTGTTAGCCGGTACACGTATACATAAGTTATACGTGGCCGGAGCAAAAGCCAGGATCGCAGGCGATAGTCGCGCGACCAGCCAGCCAGCCAGCCAACCAACCAACCAGCAACACACAGCGATCGCTAGAGATGCTAGGCCAGCAGAGTTGGCTGGCTGGGTGTTGGTGAAAGGTGTGGCCGCGTCGGCTACACAAGAAAACGAGAATGCAATATTCCGGCTGCTCGTACACGGTATCCACCGGCAAATACGCAGAACAGAAACACACAGTGTGAGAAAGAGAGAGAGAGAGAGAGAGAGAGAGTCAGAGCCTCGGCCTGGCACATCGGCCCCGTAATCGTTCTCATCCTGGTGGTTGGTCGCTGCCCTTGCTGCTCCTTGTGATAGCATGTAAAGAAGGGAGAGAGGAGAGGTTGAGGGCAGGGGAAGATATCAGCCGAAAGAACGACTTCGGTGTACAGGTGGTCGAACCGAGTACGATCGAACGAGTACCGCTTAATGGGATTCAACGACCTCTCATGCCCGTGTTCAGACGCCAAGTGTCATCCTTGTTGGTCCTCCCCCGGGGAAAGGTTAGTCCCGCTGACGTCCGATTCATTGGCCGCGATATACCCCGCCGAAGAAAATTTACTTCGATCCGGCGACGATACCCGCTTTCGTGTCAAGGACTCGGCAGGGGAAACCGATGATTTCTCGGTTGAATCCGCGACAATTATTGCTACCCTTACACGCTCGACAGCGTGGGACATGTATATATTCGTTATCGTGTTTCTTTACTGTCACCCTCTTAACACTTTGACTTCCATTTCGCGTTCTTTGGCGACGGGGGTATTTTTATGGGTTTTAAGTGATTGCCCAGTAAGGTCGTTCTAGGGAAAGAAAAGAAGGTTGGAAGTCTGTTTAATATCCTACATTTTAGTTTTACTATTTTTATCGAATTCAATAAGTTACTTCGATTTTATGGAATTCTTCTGGCACGTAGTTCGCCAGTCGATGTGGTACATCGGTTTCATACCCATTTATAGTGGACGTTTGGTAATTTATTAAATACGAATAAATTTAACGTTTTTTTACTACGGATTAATTTGCAATTACGGTGCTTAAAACTTCTTTATCGTTGATCTTAGAACTATCGTTGTTTCTTAAAACAAGAAAATTTATTGAACAAGATAATCTATTGCATCTTATAATCTAACCTTCTGTGATCTATTCTGAAATATTTCCTCATTGTCGCATCAGTTGATAATTTTTTTATACGATGCTGCATAGGCCGGTAAGCAACGTAAGCGCGTCGTAAGGCATCGGGTAAAAGCGACGCTATACTTTTGAATTTTAAATCCTCCACATAGTAATTATATTACTAAATATTTGCATTCATGTACTTACTTGTGGAAGAAAACGAAAGAATATTAAAAAAATACTAAAAGACATTTTTTAATCTTTTACATTCGAAATTAAATAGATTTCGTAATCTTTCTTACATTGTACACATCGTGAACCCGTTTTCTCAAAGAATCGAATTTATAACAATTTTTAGAACACAGATAAATTTAATGATACAACAACTATTTTGTACAATGATATTGCATTTTTTCCTGGTACCTCAGAATCATCGATCAAAGAGTTAATAAATTTTTCTAAGATTCTGTAAAGGATCCTAAAAATCTTTTAAGTGCCTAGAGTCTCTACAGGTCTTAATCTGGCGCTGCTTTTACCCTTTGTAATTTTATTTTGGAAAGCGCGGCCAGATTTTTCGCGCGATAAATTCCTACGAAAGAAGGAAGAACGCCAGTGGAAAATATTCGCCTGTAGCGGTACTGTCCTTGCACGATCGCCTCGAGCAATACCGGCCCCGGCCGTAACTGTTCCCGTATCCTGCCTCGGCTATTCCTAGCTCGGTGCCGAGTAAACTGCAACTGCATTAAGGAGATTATCAGATATCGAAAATGAAGAATACGCGCAGTACAGGCGCCGTTTCGACGCGTATTGTCCCCCTGTTGCGTCAACTCGTAACGAAAATACGTTTAAACCGTCCGCTTTAAACCTGAACAATAGCGTGGAACATCTATCGCAAAACGTCTGTCGCAAAATTCGACAGAAATTTGATCAGCCAACAATGGCGGCCGACTCTAACGGGATTTCGAATCTGTTGAAATCGTAGTCGTCAACATCGTTCGAATCTAGTCAGGGAGCAAATCGAGAGTGTAAGAAAGAGAAACCGAGTGACCCTTACAGGTGCACGGATTGTTCACGGTAAACCGACCTGACCCTGTTGCATATTGATTTGGGACAAGTGTAAAGCGTGTTCCTGTCTTTATGAGTGCACGACATCACGGTTACGTCTCGACCATCGCGTATGCCGTGGTACACGGATAACGTCGCGATCGCATCGGTAAAACGAAGAAGTTCTGCGAAGTTAAATTAACCAGAAGGCGAAGCGCAGATACGGCGACGACGATCACCGATGCTCGAATTCGCGTCTCGATTCGCGGATGGTTAAAAATCGCGAACCCGTGCGTCGGTTTCGAAACGGGGTGCGGAGGTGTCGGACTAGGGGCGAGAGGCTGTGTTTCTTTTTTTAAATCTCGTATCCTAGAAGCTTCGTTGCCCAAGACCAGGCGCAATGACAATCAACCGCGTCGAAAATCGCTTGCACAAGCCCGACGAGTTCGCCACGAACGAATCGAAGAACTCGACACCGAGCGGTTCGTTGTCAGCACGTAGGTGTACAACCGGCGTGCTAAAATCCGATCGCTAGAATCGGAATTGCGAATCTAAATTGCGAACACCCGCCCGTGAACAAAGAAGACGTTTGCCCGAAAATAAATAGAGAGATCTTGGTGCTCGTTGTAATTGGAAATCTTAGGTTAACGAATTTTTTCTGCTAATTTGTTTCTAGGGACTATGAATATTATTTCGTAATTTTTTGGAAATCTATGGCTCAGGATTTTGTAATAGATCTTTTAACAGAAACTTCTCGACAACGTAATCTATTAGCTCCGTTTAGGATTATTGTGTAAAAACGATTTTCAATGATTGAAAAGCCTATTAATAGGTTGTCGGTAGATAAAGCGTTAAGATAAAATTGCGAGGTAGACGCCATTACCCTCGCGATCGCTTTCACCGGACGCAGCGACACGCCTAAGGGCCGATTTCGCCGATTCCGTTAGCCCTTAATGCCACGGTACGTCGGATCGGTGCTGGGAATATTAATCGACCACTCTCTAAATTTCGACCCCTCGCGGACAAAATTTTCTAACGGTACTGAAAATCTTTTCCTCGGAAAATTAGATCATCTTAGGGCATTCCAATCCAGATTTCTCTTCTGTAGTCTCGAATGTTCCTCCTCTTTTAGATTAGAAGTTTCTGCTACGTCATGTGATTCGATTAACTATATGCCTATACACGAGTCTACTAGACCTAGAGCAATTATTTTAGTAGTTATTTTCTATATTATTTACATAGAGACCATAATCTCGTTATCTCTCACTTTTAATAAATTTCTTATCGCAGAGTATAATAAAGGGTCAAAATAAGTAACATTTATCCTAAACAGATTTTCAGTTCAGAAAACAGACTTGAACTTGCAGAGCCGTTTTCTGTCCCGAATGAAAACGATGGCTCAAAATGTGTTGGCTCGACGTCTCCTTCCTTCCTTATACATAATAAATCCTCGCCCGTAAGGTGTTAAACGAGGCTATCAAAAGAAGTGATTAGACCAAGTTATTTTTAAACGAGAGGGAAGATGTTGCGCGGTCGACGATGAGACCCGTTCGGCTCATCGTTTGGGACCTTGCCGGCGCATCCACCGTGCAATAAGGGAGCCCACCCGATTTCGACGCGAAGGAAGCGCGAAGATCTGATCAGGAGGTATCGCATAATATGATAGAATGTACGAGCGCCGAATTTACAAGTGTCAGAGGATCGTCGGTTTCGCTAGCGAGACCGGGGGCAAGCAAAACGACAAGCCGACGCCGATACGAAAATAAAATCCAACGGAGTAGTGCACGACGACGCTTGCGGCCCGTTCCGACGGCGCAGCCAAGGTTACGTGCGACGAAGCAACGAGTCTCCTCGTGAAAGTCAAATTTGTAAAGCCCTCGTACGCGAGAGAGCGCGTTGTGTTCACGATCACGCGCGCGCGCGCGCTCGCGCTACCATGCGAGCGCAGCGCCAACTAGCGGCGTGTGAACGCTGTCAATTTTTTCGACGCCGCGAGAAGCAACGCGCGCCGTTCCCTCAAGGCTGCGCCGTTACGGCTGACGTCTTTCGCCGGTGGCCCATTGCTCGATCCCCGACGAGTTCTATGGCAATTAGAGACGGAGCTCGTTTGATCATGTCGGGAGCATGTATCGCGTGATTTCTAGACGGGATAACCACCCGACCGCTCTTACACGCTTCTCCAGAAACTTCGACTTATTTTCGACATCCTCCTCGGTTGCCCGCGCGCGGATTTCTGATAAATGATCGATGGTCAACTATGATAAACATGGAATTCAATTACATTCAATAAACAGGGCTCGTCGGACGTCCACGAGTCGACCCAGACACTGTCCTGGTGGACCCTCTAATTACTAACTTACTACTTTTTAAACGAGTGGCGCTAATCGCTTGAAAACATTATTCGTTTATCTCGTTGGTCTATCACCAGCGCCATTATGGTACCCGCGCGTTGACTGACGCCGCGCGAGAACTGTAGAATTTTAAGTAAATCACGAGTAGAAAAGTTATTTTATAAATCTATAAGAGAATACGAGACTATAAGAGAACCGGTGATTCTATAAGAAAATAAGTTGGAATAGGTATATAGAAAATTCCGGTAGTAATAGTGTTAACGATTTCGCAAAGCAGATCCAAACTTATTCGTATTTGTTCGCATACAGGAACAAGACTTTCGGAATCCACAGATGCGAGGATAAAGCCCGGTTACGATAAGTTCGAAAGTTTTATCGTTTCGCGTTTCGATAATGTAGATATTAAGCGCGCGGAGTATCAGAACGCGAAATCGTGAATTACAACTTTCGAATTTCGATTGAATTTCTGTTCGGTGCTCGGGCGGCCGGTCGTATTGTGCGGAGTCAGAGTTATCCTCAGAGTAGCAGCGATATCGCGCGCAGTCTTAATTTTTTGATAGTGCCGCGACGCTCAAGGCTGTATCGCAACAACGCTGAGTCGTTGTCGATATCGCGAAAGCAGCTTAGCGCTCGATGATCCGACTCGCGCGCGGCAAAGTAGTAACGGGCAAGAAGAGACAGCACACACCAGCGGCAAGCAGCGAGCAAGCAGCAAACGCGACGTAGTCGTCGTAGACGCTGCAAACTGGCTCTCTCCCGCTGCTGCTGTTACTGTTATTTTTAACTCGACGCCGACGCGTCGAGTCCGTAGTCTAAAACCGTCTACCCTCCTTCCTCCCTGTACACCGCCGGATCGAGCAACGAGAGATTCTCTTTTCTACTTCTTCATCTTGGGGTTCATACCCGATCTGAACATTAGCGAAGATGGTTAGCGGCGCGCCGGTGCCTTCGATTCCTCGTTCTCCAGCACCCGAGGCGGTAGAGCGCAGTCGATAACGGGTTGAGGTCACATTTTTGTTATTATTAGAATGAAACATTCATGCGCAACGTCTACTTCATTCAACTACGTAGTTAGAATCTCGAGCCGAACCGCTCCTCCAGCGACTATACGAAAGTTCTTCCTCCTCCGGTTTAAGCAACTTTGTGCCGTACGAGTATATCGTGATATATATTTATTCGGAAATATTTTTTCATATCGAGTATTTTGTTCTTTCGTTCGGGACGAATGTTTGCGAAGCCGATGAAAAATCGTTGGGAATCGTGGTGGATGGAATAATTTGTCTAGAATGTTCCGGCTATATTTGTAACAAAGGTGTGCAAGCGAGGAAAGAAAAATTTGTTTCGAAACCCAGTTTTCCCGCCAGTCAAACTGGCAACGCCGCGTAACCACAGAAAGCCAAGAGAGAACGAGACGGTCGCATACCGAGAGAAAAGAAAAGGGAGAGGGGACGAGAAAGAGAGACCTCGAAACGTGGCAACGCAGCGCCAATGCGCTGTAGACTCGGTTCCGTACTGATACCCACGCTCTGAGGTCTCGCGCGATGTCGCTCTTGCGCCGAGCAAAATACCTCTACACGAACTTTCTACTAGCAGAAATGGGGTTGTCAGCGTAACAATCGTACAACATATCGAGGGTGGACGTTGATATTCTATTTCATTCGAGACCCGATGTTTTTCGACCGTGCCACATTTCCCATAACGGAACTATTAAAATAATCGTGTACAGCACGCGTAGGAAATATTTCGAAAAACAAATTGAAACGTTTGCTTGTCGGACTGTCCGAATTACGAAGCGTACCGAAATTCTTTTTTCTCTCTCTCTCTCTCTCTCTCTCTCTTTCTACTTTCCGATTAATATTTTCTCGACGAAATCGAATAATCGTAAAAATGAAACGACGTCGAACTAAAATAATTGGTTGGATGTATTTTTGAAAATTTCAGTTATAGAAATTTTATTTGTTTATATATAGAAATTGATTGTTCTCTCCGAGACGGAATATTTTGCTTGGAAAATATTCTTGGTTGAAATTTGAAAGGCTCTATAACCGCCGTTTCTTCAATGTTGGTTGGGGCAACTTTCTAGTTTAGCTGACGTGTGGCGCGCCCGTACGTGTGTAGTGTGGCTCAGAACACGGCCACGTATGAGTGCGTGTTCGTTCGTGTGCGTGGAAGCTTGTGTGCGTTTATCGTATGAGCATGTGTTTCTCCTTCTCTTTCCCTGCCTGTCTCTCTCTCTCTCTCTCTCTCTCTCTCTCTCTCTCGTTCTCTCTCTCGTTTCTGTGCGCGCGTGTGCTCTCTCGAACATGTGGAGGAAAACTGGTTCCAGGAGAATAGAGCAACTGCGCCTTACCAGCAACAGCACGAGGAACGAAAGCCCCGACACCCTCGCGCGTGAGTTTAACCTCGTACCCGTATATACCATGATCCTTTCCACTCTTGAATATTTGGAACGTCTACAAGGACGTACCGCAAGGTGCCTTTCAACGAGTCGTAGTCAACTTCCTAGCAGCCCTGGGTTTCTCTTCGAGTATGCAGATTCACAAGAAACTCGCACAACAGTGCGCAACAGTACACAACGCTGTTTACCGTGTGCAACGAACACGTATTTATTAATAAATCTTTAGAATTAATCGGGAAACTTACTTTTAATAAAATTAAAAACGAATTAAGTCCGTCGTTCAAAGTTTTTCATAGTAAATAAATGAAAACGATATATTGCGAGTCCTCTTCCTCCTACATATATTCATCCTTCCAAATATGTATACGCCCCCCGCCTATTTTGCACGTCAAAAGATGTTCAGACTGTTTGATCGACGGAGCATCTTTCCATTGTCAAGCATTTAATAGGGAAATACTCCTTTCTTTTTACTACATTTCCATTTTATTTCTCTTTCCTCTTTCTCTGTCTCTACTTGCGCCTGTATATGCGCATAACACACGTTGTCATATATTATATACATCTATACATAGAGCACGGCGTACGTGTATGTACGTGTATCCACGGCAGCGTACACCGAAAGAGAAAGAGGGAGAAAGAGAGAGAAAGAGAGAGAGAGAGGGAAAGAGAGAGCGGAGGTGCTCTCTCTGTAATATACGTATCCTCGTTTGACTTTGGGGTAGTTTTACCCTCGCGGGCGGGCAACGGGTTGATTGCACTGGCGGCCCCGCGTTTGGCAGCGTTCTCGCTTGCTCTCCTCTTTTTGTCTCCCCAACTCAATGCCCTCTCTCTCTCTCTCTCTCTTTTCCACCTCTCTCGCGTCCCAAACCCCGCCATTCCTTCCTGTTTTACTCTCGTGTTCCAGTACCGTTTTCTCTCTCTCCCTCTTTCCGTCGCACACCCGATTCCTGCCCTCTCTATCTCGCCTCTTTTTCTGCCTCTCTCTCCGCCATCCTTTCACTCCCTCTATTTCTGTCGTATCTCCATCTCTCTTGCCTCTCGCTCTCTGTCTCTCCCCCTCTCTCTGTCTCCACCTCTCTCGTTCTTGCTGAGAAGCCAGCGAGCGAGCGAGGGGGTGGAACGAGCAGAAGTTTCCATGGCAACGCCCCATACGCGAGTAACGCGCCCCTCTTTGTCTGACACGCTCTGCAACCAGCTTCCCCTCCAACCTAACCCCACCCTCTCTCCGTCGCTCTTCTTGCTTCGTTGCTCGTCTTCTCTCTCCCTCTCCCTCTCCCTCTCTCGCTCGCTCCGTTGCTCCCCTCCACTAACTCGTTTCCATTCCTCTCTTTCCCACCGTCTCCCTTCCCCTCGCTCTCTCGTTCACTCGAGCCCCACTGCTGCGCATGAATACATACGTAGAGACCGTGTTTCTCTCCCTCTCTCTCACCCTCTCCCTTTCTCCAACGCCTTCTGCGTACAGGCTCGTTCACACACGACCGCCGAGTCTGTACGATATCGAGGCTTCTCGAGGAGGACGAATAACGGGCGCTCTCGAAACGAGGATTCCGCGATGGGCGAAATCGTCGTCGGTGCCGCGTGCAGAATTGCAGAAAATGATGGAAGAACGTTAATGCATTCAACAGCGGCCCGGCGTCGGCGGTAACAAAATCGAAAGAGATATTTGCCGTAGCGGTCGCGTCGCGCCGATACTGGGCGTGGCAACGTATAATGGAACAATAATTTTTAAATACGAATCCGCTACGTTTTTGAAATTCGATCTCGACGTTCGGATATCTTTCGATCGGCTCCCCTGCCGTTTCAGACGTGGAACACATCGTTGATTAAAATATTATTTGCGCGAGTCGAAGTACACGGTTTCGCCGACAGAATTTGCTGAACAAGCAGCGCGCAAAAAGCGGGAAAGCAGCGTTTTGAACGGCGCGGTAGATTCTCCGCTACAGAGTTGTCCTCTCCCCTCGGCGTATAGATTTTCCGTTGTGACTGAAGCACGGTTGGGTTTTTCAGGGAAGTTCGGTTCGGAGAGGAATGGTGGAGGGGGGAGAACGGCTCTGAAAAACGAACCTTTCTGAAACCGTCGAAGCCAAATGGGAAGGGCGAGAAGAAGAAGCGTCGCGCCGATAGCGTGGAGAGCGCGAAACTGGTGTGTGCGCCCGTGACGTCGCGTTTTGCGTGTGGGTGGTTCGCAAAAGTTTCGTTTGCATACATAGAGGCTGCTCCCCGGTATCGGTATGAGCCCCTCGTTAAAAAACTCTCTCTCTCTCTCTGTTTCGGGGGAGGAGAGAGGGTGGGAGCGAGGGGGAAGTTGCTACTTCCTGTCTTAATGTGTCTCATAATAGTACCCGAACAGCTAGACATCGCTTTCAACGTTGTGAATACGAGAGAGGCAGCAACAGCAACAGCAGCACGTGGATGTATACGCTTTTAACTCCACTACGTGCAAGGACTTATTCACTTTGCGGACCGGTGAATGGGTTTTCTTGTCAACGTATTAATTTAAGTGATTTTAGGCAGGAGAAATACGGCGAAGACCGCATGAATGGCGGTGCCTCGAGGGTAATTATTACCGGTGAGCGTAGGGATCATGTCAGCAATTAGAGGGACCGCCTCTAGTCGCGGTGAATCCAACAGTAAGCGCCATTAAGCAAATAACCGCGAGGCTACCACTCGTTACTGCCCGGTTTCGGCTATCAAGCGACGTGTCCCCGGGATCCGTTTTGTTCCTCGCTTGCATAGTTCTTTATTCAACGTGCTAACTATTTCTTTTTCTTTTCTTTACTTTTTTTTTTTTTTACTTTCTACGATCACAACTTTCTTTTTTGGGGAGGGGAGGGGGTATGAAAGCGGGAACTAGACGACTAAGATGTACGAGATTTTTTTCATGGCCTTTCAGGGACAAAACGAAGGATAATGAGTCGAAGATAATTCGTAGCAGCCGAGACTTTGAAAATCGCCTTAGAATGCGAGAACTGCGGTATTGCTGCGCGACAAGGGCGCGAGAAAGGGACAAGGCGAGAGAGCCCGGCGAGGTGGAAGGGAAAATGAGAAAGAAGAGAGCGACATCGTCCGATCCACGAGGAAGACGAAGGTATCGGTTACGTCCGTGTGAAACTGGTTTGGAAGGATGTGACGCGTCTACACGCATGTACCGCGGGCACACGCATGTTCTCGGACGATTGGTACACCTTGAAAATTCTTTTGGAACACGACTGATAGCTTCCAAGGATTTCGTTGCGAAAAAAAACCGTGCTCACCCTGCTGCGCTCTTTGGGACTTTCTTAACGTATTGGCAACCATACCTTTCCAATACCGATTGTAATTGTGTAATATCTGTTCGGTTAGTTAAGGTCTTCGGCATATCAGAGATAGAAAGGTACCTGTTCCTTTTCCTTAACGCTAACGCGAACGAGCATTGCATCAGCGTTAACGCGCGTCGTCTCTCGAAAATCTGAGAAACTCAAAGCAACAGAATTATTGCAATCAAAATTGCGGAGTTCAAGTTATCGCAGGGATAACTTCTTGAACTCTCTTAGATCGTACAAACCTCAATGATGTACGGTTCATGGAACTAGATTACGAACAAAATTCATCCTCGAAGAAACACGAAGAATTTTGCGGAACCCTTTGAACCGAACCGTTTTGGCAACGTGAAAGCAAATAGAAAAGTTTTATTAATTTCGGAGGATCCGCAGGGCGTCGCGAATCGGCACGCGCAAGATAGCCGACAGCTCCCCCGCCCAGCCCCGAGGAATTAGGGGCTGTGAAAATTAGCGTATGCGGACGCGAACGGTGGCAGAATAAACTACATTGTCCGTTGACAAATGCACGAGAACCGGGACAATTGAAAACCGATGTCGCGGTTGTCCGGCTTGTTGGAAAAATTCGAAAACACAATGCGACGGTCGCGCGCGCGGCACGGGGGCGTATCAGCGTCTCCCGGCGACCTTTCTATCAGATTATCCCGTTGTCTGAAAAGAGCCTGAAATTCGTTGAAGCGTCGGTAATGGCATAAACTGTATACTTCATGTTCAGCGACTTCTCTCGCGCGATATATCCAGCTCATTCTGAAATACAGCTGTACGGCCGAGTACGTACGGTGGGCGCACATGCACGCCCACACGGGGCCGGGGTTCTTGTCCGTGTGTCGTACATAGGACGACTGGTCTGTATTCGCTGTACATAGGAGCCGCGATATACGTACATATGTGTACATACGTGCATGTACGAGCGGGGTAGTATGTACCTTTGCATGTACGCTCGTATGTACGTATATACTATATATGGATGTAGATAGGTATATATGTAGGTAGCACGTAGCCATAGTTCGGTACGTCGTGTATAAGAGTTAGGGGCGTGGTGGTATGGGGGAAGAAAGGGGAGGCCCGGCGATGGGGGCAACGGCAGTTGAGTGGACGCGAGGGGAAGGGTATAGAGGGTTGACAGATAAGGGGGAGGTAGGGGCGAGAGGGAGAGAAGGGGTGGATGGGTGGTCGGGGCAGATTGGGGATGGCGCCCGTTCGATAGCGAGCGCACGTGGCCGCGCTTCTCCGAGCCGCCGTCGTGGCGCCAACATCCTATTAACCCTCCACCCATCCGCCCACGCGGCGCACACCGATATCCGCACACCCTTCTACCTCGTTCTCTGCCCCACTACCTCCCCGAACGAACCATCCCCCACCATATCACCGTCAACCACCCCCACCGCCGCCACGCCACCCTCGCCATTGCCAGTCGAGAATTTGCACCGTCGATTTGCGCAGGCGTCTAACTTACTTAAAGGACACTGACTCTGGGGTGGCGCGAGGTGGGGTGCCTTTTTTGGACTGAGACCGCGGTAGGGAGGGAGAGGGAGGAGGAGGAGGGGCCGATGAGAGAGGGAGATCAGCGAAAATAACGCTGAACAATTTCGGGAGGTACTATGAGTTTCAGGTACCGAGGGAGAATGTCTGGTCATTTTCAAGGTGGATGAACGTATTTTGATGATTTTACGTTCGCCGTGCTCCAGACCAGGGGGAGCAATTTTTCGAGCCGGGAAAACTAAACGTGCCCGCCAGTGCGCGAGCGCAACCATACACACGTACGGAGAGAGAGAGAGAGAGAGCGAGAGAGAAACACATACACACGATCTTTCTCCTCTCGTTCGGACACGATCGAAGAGCATCGCAGCGCGGTCGCGTTGTAATTGCCGGGTTGTTTCGCTAAAGGGAATCAAATCGGGAGAGCGAGTCGTCGCGCGTCTGAGAGAGACGAATCCGCTCGTCACCGGTGAAGGGAAGTAGCGCCCGTGTGGTGCGCTCACGCGCGCGCGCGCACGCGGGAGTATTATGCAATTTTATGGCATTTTCTTCCTGGATGACGTGCCGCGATAAAAGCGAGTGCGTGAATTTAGACAGTATTGTATGCACTCGCAATGCCTTCTAGACGCATACGTATTTTACACGGTATCCTCTCCTTATGGGAGAATAACCGTGCGTGTAAAATAATATTTCTCCCAATTATCCTTCGAGGAAGTATTTCTCGAAGCGCGGACTTCGGACGATCTTCCCGTTCTATCTACGTCCCTTACGTCAAAAATCTCGGAGCGCTTACGCGTCCGACAGCGCGTGTTACGTAATCACAATTTCCTCGTATGCTCCCCTCTGCCCCCGCCGCTCTGCGACGCCACGTAACTGCTTGCTCACGCTATACTACTCGCGACTTCGAAAAAAGACCGTGTTCAGCGCGCGGCGGCGGCGGCGGCGGCGGTGGCAGCGGCGGCGGCGGCGGCGACGGCAGCAGGTTTTCTCGGGGATCGATGCCGACTATTCGCCGACTGCTATCGAACGAGCGAGTGCTGCGACAGAGAGTGCTCGAGAGAGCGCCCTTTCGAAAACGACACTGACGACGACAACGACGTCGACGTCGACGCACAGTCGGCAACGTCAACGACGAAGTGGAAAGCCTGATTGCGTAACCTCGAACACACAGTTGAAAGCACGTTGCCGGTGATAGTCTCCCACCATACACGCCTCGGCGCAACTGCGTGGATTGTAGCCTCGTTACGCGATAAGGCGTTCCTCGTGTGGGTGGAACGGCGAGCAATACACGTGATTACATTTTGTGTCTCGGCAGAAGCCGCACGAGGTTAGACTCGCGATTAGGATTGTAAATAAAAGCTCGGAAAGTTCGACAATTCGGTGCAAAGATCTTCCGATGCTCGAACGGCCCGGGCTTTCCGTTCTTCTTTCGAGAATAACTTCATCCAGAGACTCTTCTACTCGGATTTATGATATGCTAAAGAAAAATATTTATCCTCGCTCATTTTCGGTTGGATAAATATTTTTCGAGTAAGCTCTTATGTATTCCCATGGGGCATGAAATAACGCATCAACGATTACAACCCTTAAGATGGTTGACCATTGAAACAACGATCCTAAGCACATTGAAATTCCACCCTCGGTGACTATTGATTTTCAAATATGATTTCCAATCCCGACATCCCTTTTACTCTATGATTACGAACGACTGCGATGTCTCTTTGACGGGATAATACTAGAATAATTCAACCAGATCAAAGTCGAAACTGCAATCCCAGAAAATCTCGTGTACCTTGCCCGAGCGTACAGGTCTACCGAGAAGCATATGATTTGAATTGAACACAATTGGTGTCGCTTTCCGGACGACACTCGTGGACGGTGTCGAACCCGAATTTCATGCGGGTTGCGCCAGACTTTTGAGACGTCTCTTATTAAACTCGTGAGAAGGCGAGGAGTGGGGGAAAGCGTAGATAAGCGTGGACGCGGGAATCGAAAAGAGAGCACGAGTCACCGTGCGTCGAGAGAAGAATTCTTGCGCAAGTATCCGGGTATTTACGCGTGAGACAAGAGCTCCGTGCGATTGTGTAGGTTCGAGCTCGTGACCGTACACGCTGTCGCACGTATATGAGAAACTAGGACCGTACTGTGCTGCCACCTGTAAGAGAGTGCGTGAACTATCGCATGCGGCTGGCCTTTCGCACGCGATACAGATCCAGTTGCGTGTGTTACAACGCGAGAGCGGTTGTTTCGGATCCTGCCGCTGTACAACCTTCGATAAATATGCCTCTCGAGCACACCGGGAATGCATCGAACAGTCTACATTCCTGTTGATGCCAGCTACCACGATTGCGTCATGCTCTGCTAGGCCATGGACACCTTTCCGCGAAAATCAACCCCAATTTCACCCCTTCTCGTCCCGTATCATCGATAGGAACGCAATTTTCAATTTATTCGTATATTTATCGACTCTGAAGTTTTTAACAGTAGAACTAGTAATAAACTCGACCGATGTACATTGTCTTGAAATAATGACGAGACTGCATCTATTCCGACCTTGTCCCATTTTTATTACAATGTCTGCTTCAACGGAAATACTTTTATAATTTGTCGAATTGTGAAAGAAACAATTACGAACCAGTCATTTTGATTGTTAAGACTGGATACCCTTAGCACTCGAATGGCCCCTCCAAGGCGCTAATAAAAATTGTCATACTATTATTTAAATAATTGTAATATTCTCGATACAAGTGATAGTAATTTATTTCGTGTGTACGAAGGGAAATGAACTGTGTACAATGAAGTTGTTGTAGGTAAAATTATTGTTTCCATTTTCGAATAGAATTGCTTCGAATGCAAAGGGTTGAAAGGGTCAGCAGCTCGAGTCCGAAATCCTGTATAGTAAAGTTGTTTTCATTGTTCGAATAACTACAGGATAACTGCCGCAGTGCTATCTCCGTTACTGCGGGGTGTATACTATCGATTATACTTCATCCGATAAGTAGAACTTCTCGACATGGTGGCATTTAACGCGACTTTAAACACGGCAGGTTTGTCTGACGTTGCCGTTAAAAAATTAACTCGTCATATGCAACAACTTAAATAGAATAAAAGTAGCTTCGAAACTGTGATTATCAAACATGATTGTGAAACTATGAAATATGAAACACTGTAAAATCGTTTTGTCATCCTCGCCTCTCGAGGGGCCATAACTTTCGATTTGCATCTGTACACGATAAGTGTAACGTTTTAGATCCAAAGCGGTGGCATTTAACGCGACTTCAATGTTTCCATTGTTTGATTCTGCACGAAAAGACGAAGACTCGATTACGCCGATGATTGCAGATTTTCTAGTAAAATAAACATTTTCTCAACGCGTTATGTTTTACAAGCGGCTGTGTACTTTGTGCTATGAAATATAAGAGGAATGTACGCGACATCGTTTTCACATTTCCCTGTAAATTATATAAGCTGCAACACACACCCCTTTCCTAAACACCGATCCACCTATTCGACGATTCTAGGACTCGATCGCTTGCAGTACCCGAAACGGTATTCAAACAACAGCGAATTCCATAAACACGAGCAGCCCTCATCATCGTCGATCTAGTTTGCGATACTCGCTCGAACTTCCTCCAATCTTTCCATCAACGTTTGCTACGTTTCTTGTCGACTTAACCCTTTCGGCACTCCTGCCGCCCATTGGCGGCGGTCATGAAACGTTCTCCGTGTACTACTGCCGCGAATTGGCGGCATTTTTCTACGAATACCGTAAAACACGTTTTCGCGGCGTACCGTGCCGTACAGTGTAGCCACTCTTGTGGAAAACTTCCTCATACCACGAATGTATTACCGCGACCAGTGCCCCCGTACCGAAAGGGTTAACCCTTTGCACTCGAAGCTGTTTTAACTGCAACTCCAAGGCATTTTTTCTGACCTAGAATATTTACATTCTACACGATATATTTTATCTTATGCATACGAAATTTTGTTTACTATTTACTCGTCCTTGCAACGATTAAATTTTCACGAATTTCTTTGACGCAAGTATAGCGATGTAAAGATTGTTTTAACCCTTTGCACTCCAATGGTGCCGCTGAGGGGACACTATAAATTGCCATACTATTATTTAAGATAACTTTTACGTCACTATGTGTGTATTTAAAAAGTCAGTAAAAATTGGAATGCTGTGCACACGAGTAATAGTAATAAACTTCTTACGAACGAAAGGAAATAAACCATGTTCAATGAAATTATTGAACATAAAGAATCGTTTAGATTTTCAAGTGAAAATTGCTTGGAGTGCTAAGGGTTAACACGTTCGCGACGGAGCCTGAAATCAGTGTCTCCGCCATCGGGCGGGTTGTTGATTTTTGCATTTTCTCTTATCAGGCCCATGTACACACCTCGTCCCATTGGACAGACAAGAATGTACCATCGGCGGTACATCCCGTCGCGAACGTGTTAAACGATGGTGCAGCTATTCTTCGGTGGTGCCTGAGAGTCGCCGTTCGAGTGCAAAGGGTTAATCCTCCACCCGGAAAATTTGAAATATTTAATTTTCGAAAGTGACTCGACAAGAGTCGAGCAGTGTGTTCTGCAGCCAGTGAGAAAAACTCGAGACAATCCGTAGCGTCTTAAGACCGATAAAAATGTGGCTCGATAAGAGTAGTTCTCGAGAGCGTTCGATAGCGTGCGAAGTTGAAATTCGAATAAGTTTCTTCGGAGTCCTAATGGCAGAAGCACGAGTGTACGGTAGAGTATGGGCAAAGCACGGAGACGCGGAGGTTGTTGGCGGCACGAGGACCACCGCTGGAATGCATTTACTACTGAATGGAGAGTTCGTATCTCCGTCCGGTGCGGTCTCTTTTTACCATCTCCGTTGCACCCACGCGGCTACCGCAAATTTACATATGATAAACAGACGCCCCCCCTCCTCTCTCTCTCTCTCTCTCACTCTCCGTCGCCCGCGCGCTTATCCCCCCTCTACCTTTGCCCGTAGTTTGTATGTACAGCATAACTATATCCCTGAAGGGGGTACTCGTTCCTGTTCGTACATGCACCGGCAAGAGGGCGGTGCCACCTGTGTGTAGGCGCGTGAATTTACAGTTGGTCGGATCGACGAGGGGGAAGCTGCTCGGATGGATGCGCAGGGGGAAACGAGGGATAACCTGAACACCACGTGGCGATCTATTTGTCACGCGAAAGTGCCCACCGTCGGATCAAGTTAGGTTCCCGATGCGTCTTCGTTTCGACCGAGTCCCGCCGTTTGCGAAACTTCGCCGAAGACCATTCTCTACCCCGCCCTCGGAAGATGATTCGACGGAAACGACGCACGAAATGTTTGCAGAGACGGGCACGCAATTAACCCTTCACCGATTAGATATCGATAAGTTACGGTGAACGGTGATATTTTATCAGTTGACGATCCTATAACGACGCGATACTACGCGAACACTAACGCATTAACTTTCGAGGGTTGAAGTTTTATTATCGTTCGACGACGCTATAATGGCGCGCGTGCTACTTCGGTGAACTCTAAAAAACGGTACACCTACGCTAAGCAAAATGTAAACGAACTTGAAGGTCTCGGTGCTTCGATCAGGGAACTTCGTCAAACTTCGGGGGAGGGTTTGCAGTGAAAACCGAAATGTAAACTTTTCCAAGTTCTCCGGTGCGGTATTTCGACTCTCGGCGGTTCGGTAAAAGTCAAAATGTGGGAGACGAGTAGGTGTAGACCTAAACTCTTGAATAGCTAGAAACGTCGTTCGTTTTCTATAAAAAAAATTAGAATAAATGGTCGATGAGTAAGCAACGGTCTATTCGAATAGCGTAAGCGATCCTCGAAATATCTATCCGAAGTCCAGCGCGCGGCAAGCTTTCGCGTTTCCACGGGAATATATCGAAGCGAGCAATTTGCAACGAGCAAACGAGCAATACCCACAACTTTCATTGCGTCGAACATGATCAAACGACCAATGCCGTAGTCAACGAGGCTCGAGGCAAAGTTCCATGGGAGCGTGACGACCAAGTCCGTCGGTGCGGCGTCGCGGGTGGCGACTGACTAAGATTGTACACCATTCGATTGAACCGAATCGCGGAATCAAACGCGAACGTGGGGGAGAACGGGGGGGAAGCGCGGGGGAGGGGTGGAGGACGGGGAGGCAGGCACGCTTAAAAGTGAGACAGAGATACGAGCCGATAGAGAGAGAGTGAGGGCGAGAGAGAGAGAGAGAGAAAGCGAGATGTATATACAACCGGGAAACCAGGAGAGAGAACGAGATAGAGAACCGTGGAAGCACGTGCTACCGAAAGGAGTGGTGGGAATGTAAGTTATGCGCAGCACGTGATCTTCGGAGATCCGTCCGAGCATTTCTTCGCTCGGGGGACGTTCGCACATCCCCCGCGCGCCTGTATGTGTATACGCGTGTGTATATGTCGATGTGTGTGTGTGTTTGTGCAGAAGCGCGCGCGACCCCGGCTGTGTTTGAACAAAAGAGACAAAGGAGAAGGAGCGCTGACCAAGGGACTCGTAAATCGCGCGGATGTGTCTGTCCGTGAACCGGAGAACGTGCACGGTGCACGTTGCACCGGTAACTTTCGTGGACGCGGTGTCTGCACGCGTGCCGTGTCCCGAGCTACATGGTCGGGGCAGTCTGTTCGAGATGAGGAGACGTCTAGACACATGAACCTCGGGGTTGATTGGTTATTGGGTCCGCGCGAACCAGAACTTTATGTGCATGTTTCTAGATACCGCTACACTTCTCAGACTCTACGTTTGGGAACATTGTTGGTAGAGAGAATGACGATTTCTTCGCGGTATAGAATCTTTTTGGACTCGTGATCCTCGGGTGATCCTGAGATTCTGCATGTACCTATATTTTTACAAGATTCAATAGTATCTATCACCGAGTGCTACTATCACTGACTACTATCACTGAGTGCGCGTGAAAAAGGACCCGGAGAACTTCGAACGAGCTTGAGGAAGCGTCTAAACGCGGTGAACCTTGAGTTCGATTGGTTGAAGAAGGACATCTCGCGAGTACGGCTGCGATAGCGTTACTTTTCTTCAGATTCTACATCTGTGTCCATTGTTCGCGGATAATGACTGGGATCTGTCGGTCTATCACGGTTCTATGCACGCTCTCTCCGCAGTGTACACAGGAGTTGCCGCTAAACGCGATGCGTTCGACGCCCGCAATCATTCGAAACAAGCAGCAGTCGTGCAACAATGAAACGTACAAAACGATGATACCCATTCGCGTGCGACGCGTCATCGGGGACGCCTCACGTGCAATGTTACGTGTCCCCGCGACGGTACAACGACCTGTTTCAAAGTCGATCATACCGGGTTCGCACATGCTTCATTCACGGTACGCGTCCCTGACTCCGGTTGCAATCTTTAAAATACGACGTCCACGTGGTTCCTGTCGCTACTCGCTCCTCTCCTCTCCTCTCCTCTCCTCTCCTCTCCGCTCTCTCTCTCTCTCGGTGCGTCTCTGTTTCCGTGACAATCCGCTCGCGCCGGTCCCCGTTTGGCCGCCCGCACCCCCGCGGCTTCCCATGTCCGGCTTTTTGCCGATAGGGAAGGTAAACAACCGTAGAGTGTCACCTGTTATTGTCGTACGCAAATAGACTTCATTCACCGGCAACCTCGTATACACGCTCTCACGTGCCCGTTGTGTACTCGAGTTTAACTGGCGCCTAGCAAGTGCCTGCACACCACCGACTGAGTTCTCTCTCTCTCTCTCTCTCTCTCTCTCTTGCTCCCTACGTATACGTGTATGTGTGTCGGTGTATGTGTGTGTGTGCTGAGGAGAACCTGTCGCGTGTTCTTATCGACTATCCGAGAAGTTCAAGTGCGAGCTGGTTAAATCCGTGTTTCTTTCTCTGAAAAGGGAACGCGATATCGGTACTTGCTCCTCGAGGCAGTGGGGGGATCGACGTAAATGGAACCACGCGTTCTCTCGTTCCGCAGGCTACCGGATCTCCACTTTGCGGCTAGCAGTTTGCCGGGAAAAGATTGACGTGCATTTAGTACCGTGGAGAAGCAGATGATCAAGATTCGTTGCTCGAAAGACTGTTGATAGAATAGGGGATGCTAGGATAGGGTAACTGGTCCAGAAGACCGTGAATTTTATGCATTTATGTAAAGAAACGAGTAGATGCAATTTAAAGTAGTGGATATATTAAAAGAATTTGGTTTCTGTTCCGCACAATTCATTCGGATTCTATTTTGATTTTGCATTCAAATTCGCTGTTTTTAGATGACGAAGAGTTCTCGCTCAAAATTGTGTTGGTAGAAAAGGAAGTAGATGGCCAAGATACGATGCTCACTAAATGATGATAGAAAAGAAATGGTTCCGAAAGAAGAAGCAATCGACGTGCAGGTAGACGTTTGGTAAGGTAAATGACCAAGTTTTGATGTTTGAAACTACATCGGCAGACTGGGGGATGTAGGAATTAGCAGAGGAGCAACTTTAAGAGAAGAAACTGTGTACCAATTTCACGGAGCGTTTAAAAAGAAGACGGCCAAGGAAGGAAGGACTGGTGGTCGCAACGAGAGCCAGCAAGCTACAAGTGAAAGCGTGCACACCGTCGACGAACAGGATTAGCGGTCAACCAGCTGAACCGACTAAACTTTTTCAAGTCGTAGCCGGTGTCCTCATCGTCCTGCGCTCACCAGCGTCCGAAATCGACTGAACCGCGGAATGGAGCTCCGAGGAGGACAAAGCGTATCGCAAGAAGGGTGACGAGGGGTGAGACGAAAGTGCACAACGATCCGGTGGTCCAAAGGGATGGAAGGAAGGAATGAGGGTAGGGAAAGGAGAAGCTGTACCGAGTTCGAGGGAGATTGGTGGTAGAAGAGTCACAATGCACCGACGCACACTCCGACGACTTCTATGTCGGTTGATCATCTTCCTCTCTCTCTCTCTCTCTCTCTCTCTCTCTCTCCTCTCGTTCCCTCATCCCTTTCTCTCAGGCATCCACGTGTGTTTACATCGTACTTTACGTTATATACGAACGAGCTCACCCGATGTAACGCGAGAACTTCTCACGCATACACGTGGATGATCCTCTCCTCGTTCGCTCTTTTCCTCTCCCGCGTCTGATGGCGGGCCCGTTCACCGTAGAAAGTACATAAACTGTTCTCGTTCACGTCGATATCGTGTCAGCTGTTGCTTCCTCCGTTTCGTTGCTTCGCGGCACGTCACATACCGCGGCGAACTCCCGGCATACATTATTACAACGTAATCGTGGGTGTGCAAGCCCGACGGAGAGCGCCACCACCCGATAATGCGCTTTTGTATAGGCCACGGGAACCCGTTTCGCTGGTCGCGTGTCGTAAACGGTCGCGCATTGTTTCGTGGACACGTACCGGCCATTTCGTGTGAGAATGCGAGCCTGTAACCGTACGACTGCCAATGTCATGGGGATTCGCTTGTCTGTTTAACAAGCGCGTCAACGGCTACCTGTTATCGTCGATTGGCGGGAAGACACCGGAATTTGACACGGACCCCTCTAAGGACACGTGCGTCGAGGGAGCCCTTCAGCTTGGTCACCGTTTTCGGCTCACAACTTGTCGCCGCCGTTCGTTTTCCGCGAAGAAACTCGAAAACTCTTGAGAAATTCATTTCGACGTTCTGCCTACGCTAACAATGAAGACGGACGTCCTCAAAGAGGTTTTAACTCGACGAGGAAAACTCGCTTAAAAGTTCTTCATCGATCGAAAGAAAATTTTTCCGAGTTCATTGCGAGACACGGAAATTACGCGAAAGTGAATTTCGTCTTTTAACTACATCTACATATTCTTGTTATAAAATAA
The DNA here is from genome assembly GCA_028453745.1 of Agapostemon virescens. NCBI lineage: Eukaryota > Metazoa > Arthropoda > Insecta > Hymenoptera > Halictidae > Agapostemon > Agapostemon virescens. The sequence continues at coordinate 10,377,079 of CM052083.1, read as the reverse complement.
AGACGTAGTATCGCTATATTCGCTCTAAAATTTAAAGTATTTTACGATTTATTTCATTAGTCGGTTTAACAATTTTCTAGTGCAGCCTCGATCGCAACGCTTCAACCCCTAAAATACTAGAAAACAAAACGGCTACACCGACTTGGCAATCTGATTCGTTCGCGGGTTTAGAAATCATCTAATGCACCTTCTAAGAGCTTCAAACCCCTAAATACGCTGCAAGGCAAACTCGACACACCTATTTCGAAATTGAATTCCTCATTGGTCTAGAAATCCTCTAATGCATCCTCCCCGCCGAAGAGATTGAATCCCCGAATAACCAACAAAACTTGATACACGTATTTCGAGATTTAATTTAGTTCGTCTAGAAATCCACCGTGTCGCGTTTAAGAGCCAGCCAAAACAGATCGAAGAAACTCGATAAAGAAGAGACCTTAGTCGAGGGTGATGAAAAAAAAAAAACAACACAACAGCGACGACGAACGAAGTGAAGTTCGAATGGTTGTACACAGCTCCATCGACGTCGAGAACAGCACTCGTGACCACAAAAACGCAGAAAGCCACCGGCAGTAGTTCTCTCGCTCATTCAGCTACAAAACAATGAGCGCCGTGGCACGAGCCGGTGATATAATTTCGGTCAATCGGTAAACAAAAGCGGCCCTGCGCTCGGAGGCTAATAAAAGTACAATACAAGGGCCCTGGAAAAATTGAAAAGGAACGCATACGGACCAATGACGGTGGGAAAGGGGGGGGCACAGGGAGGAGGGTGGTTACGCGAAGGATTAAGGGTTCAAGGCCGAGTAGCAGCGGGGTAGAAAACCGTTCGATAGAAATGTGGAGTCAGATCGCTTATGCCGACGGCGAAACAAGGGTCGAGTGTCCCGAATGCCGACACCTGCTCGCATGAGCCATGTGTAGTATAATGCAAGAGGATTCTATGAGGAAACCGCAACGCGCGCGCGGCCGCCGGACAGGTGCCATTATTCCTGTTTCATTATATCCGAAGGTATACCCCGACCGCCCAAACAGGGAACACGGCATCTTTCATGGTCATTGACCTATCTTGCCCGATCATCTAGCAGGTCCGAACTTTCCGTGCTGATTTCTTGACAGTTTCGACAGCGGACGGATGGATATATATCTTAACGTCTCTCTTGACGAGTCGATCGAACGGTAAGCGGAAGTCGTTTCGACGAACACGAGTACGTTCGGCGTGTAGAACGACGGGGGAGTCGTTAGAGGATCCAACGAGCGCAAGAGTCCGGCAAAGACTGAAGCCTCGGATTCAGTCCCCCGATGCACTCCCTTCGCAATTACGATACCATCAGCGTGGTGGGCGTGAAATTTGTCCGCACAAAAGCCCGCCGGTGGAACGAGGGAAGGAAAAGGACAATGGATAGGCGTCGTCGATCACGGGCGTAGTTTTCTCCGGCGTCTAACCTTAACCTACCGCAAAAGGATACTCAACTCTGACGTGCACTCGAATAGAACGACGGTTATCGATACGTCTTGTTGCGTGGAGAGAAGCCGAATCGATGCATACACACAGAGACAGACACACACACAAAGAGGGGTCCCCGGGGGTGAGGCGGCGGCTACTTTTCGTGAATGGTGGCCGCTTTTCAACGTGAATGGCGCCAGTTAATGGCACGTGGTCGGATTCCTACGATGTTGGACACTACAACCGTCGGGAACGGGGGAGGGGAGGTTCCCTATTTCTCTTTGTAACGCTAATACGTTTGTTATGACGTAGGAAAAGCTACGATACCTGGCACCCGATACCCTAAATTATCCATGAGTCATTTACCCGTTAACAGGTCTCGGCTCTGTGATATACGATGCCAGACGATAAAGACGACCGGTGAACGAACTTATGACTTTATTGCACGTTTGCCTCTCGACGAGAGTTCCGTGTTATTCCTACGATGCTTCCTGCACGGGACCGCTGAAATATAGATAGCCCCGGTACGGAAGAACAATGTTGCTTGCAATTAGGTACAGTGAATAACCGCGATAAGTAGCAATACGATGCTCAGCTCGAAGTTAGCGTGGAATTATCAATGGAGAACGAAACACGCAATGCCGTACACCTCCCTCTGTCGTACAGCCATTTCTTTCTTTAGCAACTTGTTGAAGGCGACTGAGTGGCGAGAAGCAAAATACTTACATAGTTAAACAACCCCCGTGTTCGTCGTTTAACTTACAGAATTTCTTCGCGATTACCCACTGGTTAATTTGCAATTTCCCTTACCGGTAAAAACAGCGTTCGCAAGAACAGAAGCAAAATTGCTTGGTGACGGCGTTACAGGAAGCGACACGAAACAGCGAGATTTGGTAACGTGTTCAAAAGTTCGGGATGTAATTTTCGGTGTAATTAAAAATCCATTAGGTAGCCTTAACGATCCGGTCGGTAGGCCGGTGAATTTTAGAATTCACCGCGAAAGTGGATCGAGGGTCTGGCGATCCTCTCTCGAAACAGGACAAGTGCGGAACAAGTAGATCAAGTTTGGTTTTATTTTTGTTATGCGGTTCGAAGCGGTCCATCGGGGTATCAATCGGTAAATGGTAGGAGGTCGGATCGTTGGGAACGTTACGTGGAATGCGTGCGATGCACGAATTACGATGACACGAGCTGCTGCAGCGGCGTCGGCGTCGGCGTCGGCGTCGGCGGCGGCGACGGCGGCTACGAATTTTTCAATCGCAGTGGGAGGTGGGGGCGGTAACGTAAACAAAACTGTGCAGAGTGCAATGCGAGGTTGCATGCGCGTGTACGAGAGACCGCCACCACGTGCTTCATCGGTGTCTTTGCATCGAAGGGGGACAGTGGGAGATGCCAGACGCGGCGTAACATTCGTAATTCGTGATTCACCGATGTTATCAGTGAACGCCAAACAGTGTCGTAGGTCGGATACGCGCATGGGACAGTCCAGTTTGCAAATGTTCCGTGAAACGCCGGACAACGTACCGTTACCGTTGAATATATTCAGCATTGTTCCCCTTGTCCTCTTTCATTCATCGCACACGCGTTCATGAAAATTTAATATAACGGAAAAGAGTCGTATACTTCTTCATTCGTAAGTGTACTTTTACGGAGCGTAGGCTCTTGTTGAGTTAAGTTTACGATAGACAAACTTGATTTTTAAAAGAAGAACTCCGCTTTTGGATGTTGCTAGACTTTCGGAATTGCGATCGTGAAATTGTTCGGTAGTGAAATTCAGTGGTTTCAGTAATTTTTAAAGAGGATTGCTGTAAGAGCTTTTACGAGCTAAGTTAACTCTATGAAATTATTGTAGCAAAGAGTTTAATAGATTAGACAGAGTAACTAGGTTTGTCAGGTAATAAATGCTTCTTGGGATGAGTTAGTTAGCCAGGTAATCGCATTCATCGTTCTTCAATAAGACAGAGTAACGCGATCATCCCTCTAAGGCTTAGGGTATTAGACAATGTCCGTGAGCCATTCCAAAAATCTATGAGCTATATATAGGTCTTTAGCTTGATTGCTTGTACATTTATCCTCTTGTAACGCGGTACTCGGAATACATGGTTTCGATACAACATGCTGCAGAGACTATGACAACCCTCCTACAAAATATACGTTTATAGAAATAATTTTCAGCAGTCCACTTGTAACACAGCTTTTATATAACAAAAATTGATAGATTCAGATAATCCTCCGCATTCCCCTAGTTTCTATTATTTCTAAATTCCACATAACGCGACTTCGATACAACCCAAAACGGATGAACCGTGTTATAACCAGTTGACAGAAGGTTTTACAAAAAATTAGAGCTTGTAACGTGATTTCTGGACAGGTGTTCACGGCCAAGGGTAATCAAAAGTTTCGGATGCGTTCTCGTGCACGAAATTGACTATGTCCTGTAGGACCAACTGCAGATTGAATCAAGGAACGTACGGTAAAACCCCATTTATATGAACCTGTCGGGAGACAAGATGGTTCACATAATCGGATGATTTATATAGTAGGCATGCGGTCGGTTAGAGTTCAGTTAACCTGGCACTGCTAAAATTTAGTTCATATAAATGGAGCTCCACCATATTAGCAGAATGCTTGATAGAAAGTTTTTACCGCGAATTCTGGATGTCATCATGGCCACAGACGATCAAACGTTTTGGTAAAACCAACTGGCGATTGAATCACAGAACGATTCAGTGCAGTGTTTGATAGGACATTTCTAGCGTAAATTCGGGATATGTGATCACGGATGCGATCAAAGGTATACAATGCATTTTCGTGGATGAAACTAACTCTGTCCTATAGGACCAACAGCTGGCCGAATCAAAGAATGCGTTTGTAGAATGTTTG
>CM052083.1:10352006-10367755 GCA_028453745.1 Agapostemon virescens | reverse complement strand
TGATCGAGGTGGAGAAGATTCGACCGTGGAATACGAATTTGCGAAATTTTATCAATATCCGAGAGACGATTGCCGAAACAGATCTCTGCGAATAATACGTTTAACCCTCGAATGGCGAACCCTTCTCGTAATTACACGATTCGTATTCCTCAACACTATACGTATACATTATTTGGTAACTTTTTCGAAACCAGTAATAAGTCTCTATATTACCGCAAATAGAATAGCTCTGCCAATTTGAAGATCTGCTACGAGTGGAGCAGTAAAATAGCGATTTTGATTCCTTGCATGAAAACGAACTCAAGCTCCGCCGTTCACGGGTTAAAATGATTTTCCATCCACCAACCCCCACGTGAGAGAACAACTGACTAACCACTATGCACGTACACACGATCTGCAGCCAATGAATTTGCACTAAAGAAATTGAAGTTTTCAGAATACGGGATCTATATTAGAGTAGTCAAAACCATAGATATCTTAAAGTAGTGCGATTACTACGACCGCTACCTACGCACCTAGATTGCGTCAAGTCGCAGAGTTCTCCATCAAAATTGGGAACGATCATAGACAAGCATACGGGACGAGTTAACCCCCCGGTTAACAGGTTAAAAGCAAAAAGAAAGAGAGAGCAAGTGCGAGAGAGCGAGAGAGAGGGTTGAAAAAGGCCTAATAAATCGTTGGTATCGCGACCACGCGATCGCTAAGTAAAAAAAGAGCAAAAAGCAAATATATGCTTTTAAAAACATCCCTTAGAACAAGCGGGTTGTTGTCGTCGCGGTAACCATGACGACGTTGCCCCCTTGATGGTTGGTCATAACCGTGCCCCCTCCCCGTCACTTAGCGAACTCGTACCCTTCTCCTCGCTCCTCGCGCCGTACCGACGCTAGGTTTCCTCCACAGCGCTGGCCAAGTAAAGAAGAGGCAGCCTCGAAGCCTCCGGTCACCTTTCTCTATCTCTCTCTCGCTCGCTCCTACTTCGATCCTTCTCTCTCCGTCGCTCTACGGTCTCACTCGCTTCCCCTCCCCCGCCCCTCTCTAACTCGCGGCGTCGTTCTCTCTTATTCCTCCGCTCTACGGTGGTTTCTTTCTCTCTCTCCTCCCCCCACCCCGACCGGCGACCCACGACCCGCCGTCGTTACCACAGCCACCTCGATCGCCCCCTCGGCCTCGCCATCTACACCATCCAGCCGCGGCCACCTCCTCCTCATCCTTTGCCCCCCCCCCCCCCCCCCCCCCCCCCGCCCCCCCCCGCCCCCCCCCCCCCGCCCCTCTTCTCCTCCTTTCTCGGCCCCGCTGCCCTCCGCCGCTGTTTCTCCTCCATCGCCGCTTGCCGTCACCGCTCGTTCGCCTCCCTCCCTCCCCCCGGCCACCGCCGCTCGTCCCCAAGCCCAAGGAAACGCGGGATCGCTTCGAATTCAAACTACTGAACACGAGGTTACCACGCGTCAAATCTGACACTTCGCCACCGACGTCAATGCACCGCCGTGTCGTTTTCTAGCCGGCGGCGGGAACACCGTCGGCCACCCCGTGAAACCCATCGGTGTTCCTATGCAACCCGTTCATGCCGCCGTTCCTGACGGTACTCGAAAGTTTTCCGGGGGACACGAATATCCTAGACGACCTACGGAATCGAAGAGAAAGGCGACCGGGAGTCACCGTAGTGCGATTTCGATATCTCTTATTTATTTTTTCGTTTAACTTTTCTCTGATGCCTCGGGTTTTGGATCGGTCGATTCCGCGGGCTCTGTGCCGACGGATGGTTTTTGGTCGACGGTGGTTCACACCCTTTGTCGACAGAAAGATTTTTGCGATCGCAGCGGATTTGCTCGTATCGTGAAGGAATATTTGAGGAAAGTCTCGACCGGACTCGTGGTCGTCCCTGACGCGTTCGTGTGCGCCAGCCGTCGAAGGCGTTACGGGAATGAGAACCGTGTAGTACCGTTCTCTTCTGTGGTCCGAGGGAACCGATCGTATCCGAGGGAATACTCGTGAAAACAAGGAAGAAAACACACACTGAATACACTGGGCACGACGTCGCATGCGGCCGAGGGAACGAGTCCCCCGAAGCAACACCGAACTTCGAAAACCGAGAGCCGTGCTGGGAGAATTTTTCACAGAGAACGGACAACACTACCGGACTCCGTTCTGTCGAATTCACGTAACGCTCTCTCGGGCTGGCCGTGCAAGAACGTGTCTCGGTGGCGAGCGGGTCTCACAGATTTTTTTGGGCACAATATTTTTTACGTTTTTTTTTATGTCGAGAAAGAGAAAAATAAAAACAAATAGTGTGCGAAGAAAGGGGGGATTGACGTAGCACTGCACTCACCTGACCAACGTCGCACCACATTATTATTTCGCTGGCACTGACGACAGCATCTTGGATCGCTTGTGTACCATACACAGTGTGGCTCGATGGTTTTTTATTTTCAGTGAAATAACAGTACGTGAAGTCGAAGCTCCACCGTCGGTGTGCGCTCCGGTTTTTTGATAATATAACGCTTTGTTCGTTTTCGTTTATTCTCTCACAGTCTCACGAAATGCACTCACGTTTGCGGATTACATTTGTTGCCGTTTCAATATACCTCGCGTTTCGGTATACCGTCTCCTGGCTGGCTCGTCGAGTAACACCACACGATCACTTCGAGTGAACGACACGACTCTCACCGACGAGCCTACTAGCGACTGGCTGGCCATGCAAAGCATTACTGAATACTCTAACAACAGTACTCGCCGAGTGTCGCCGCTCGGTTTTCCCCCGAGCGCGCGCTCGGCCGTTTCCGTTGGACCTCGGCCCACCTGCACTCTAGCACGACGGCACGGTACTCAGGACCGTAGCACCGACGCGCCAGACCCCCGTTCCTATTCTCGTGTTTACTTCGAGCGATCCTGTACGAACGATCTTACGGTGATATAAAATTTTTGCCATGCACCGCTGAACTAATACGTTATCGTTTTCAACGTGGACATTAAGAGAAAAGAGATTACCGTTGCAGTCATCCCTGATCGCACGTGGTCTTAACAAGAGTCGCGCAGAACGATTTCTAATGATTATTATATAACTGATACGCCAAGTTGCACGTATTTGCGTTGAGCCTGATTGAAAAATACGCGAAGCCTGTTCATATTTTCTGGTGTTCATGAAAGAGAGACTTTGTGAATGAACGTAAATTAAAGGGTCCTGGCTATTTTACAGGCTGTAAAGTTGTAATAACGGGAGCGCGGCGAGTACCTTTAATGTTCCCGAAGAAAGTTTCAGAATTTATTTTTATACGTTACCGGTTGGCCGTGTAGCCCCTTTTGACCGACGCATTGCACGTGTGTTTAATTTATACGATATTGTGCGCAATGAGATTCATGGTTTTCGACGGGACATCGAATGATTTAGATGTTTGATCGAATGATTTTTCTTTTTTTTTTCTCTCTCTCTGTCTCGCTGTTACGCGCCGCCAACAATACGAATCCATTAGAGCGTTAGCTAAATTGTTTCGGTATACCTATCGAAACGAACGAATTAAAACAGTCCTGTGTCCCGATGATTTACCGCGCAGTCGATTGAACTTTGAATTTAATAAATTATTTTTAAAAGCCATTGTACCCCGAAAAGCGAATACCACAATATTGTCGACGTTCGAATCGGTGGAGGATTTCGTACGAGCGGAAGGGCGCGTTCTATTCACGCCACGTAAATTAATTGTATAATTAATATTGAATATCCTCGGATTGTTTATGCCATTTAGGTAGCTCATAGAAACGATATCCATTGTTTAAACCCACAGTTTCAAAATGGAATCAATACTTCTATACAAACTGATTCATTGATTAATGGTTTGTATTTTATATGAAAAACACGAAATATCACCACTTCGAACCGGAATGAATACTTCCACAGGAAAAATCAGAGAAGTTTATTACTATAATTTTCCCAACCGCACGAAACATATTTTATCGGCCAATTAAAAATTTACATTCTTTATAGAATAACAATCGGAATCTGAACGCGTGCGTACAACAATAAATACACGTTCCAATAATAATTTTCACCGTCGGAAATATTTTCTTTTGTTTCTTTCATTCGTAGGACGGGTTTTCTTCGGCAGAGATGTTTTTTTCGTACAAAAGTATTTGTACAAGCAGACGAAGAAAAATAATTTGGCGCGAGAAAGTGCGCGATAGTCGGACGTAGCTCGATGAAAGTTACGGGAGAATGGTTTGACGAGCGATGAAAAATTTGATCCGGCGCAAAAACTCAAAATCACTTAGGCCGTTCGATTAGTACCGAGAACTATTTCGCGAACCTCGCACTTCTCGCGCCGTTTATCAGCAACTTTGTCGAGCGATCCAACCAAACGTTTCCTTGAATTTCAAATTTACCTTAAATAAAATATTCAGAACTTCCGTTACCATCTGTATACACGATTAAAAATTAACTATAGCTCTCCGGATTGATAAATTAAAAAAAAGAAAATACAAAATTATCGATCGACAAAATATTTTCAAAATAACCGATTCGGTGTGCAAGATCGGAGAACGCAAAAATATATTCGTAAAATTTAAATTTGTATACGTTAAAAGAAAAAAGAGGAAAATTCTTAGAAATCGAAGATGACGGAAATTTCTAAAAACGGAAGCTCGAGCAATCGATATCGAGCCGTGGATGCAACTCGATTTTGATTTCGAGGCTGCGAAACGGGGAACCCGCAGACACCGGGGCCCCCGAGTATGAGGGAGTCCTCCCAACGCCGTTAGCTTCGAAACCCGCCACTGACTGTCAGCCTGTATACGGCAAGCAGCGTAAGAGCGGCCGAAGGCCTCGGCTCTCGCAAGCCAGCAACGAGCAGAGCAGACAACGCCGCACGGATGCCGGCGCGCCACCTACCACACGGCAAGCAGCCTAAGAAAATTCACCGGGAACATTTTTATTCGGTACCGGGTAAACGGGCAGCATCACCGGCGCGGTCCGATCGCGAAACGACACCGGCCTGAACGCAGCATCGGCCGATGCAGACGATTGCTTGGTCGGCCGGCGAATTTCGCGAATTTTGCGCGACATTCCTCGAGCAGCTCACGAGGCTCCGTGAGGAGTGTACGGCCGTATCGCGCGGCCGATGGCGAAGCAGTTCTAAAGCGAAGTCGTTTTCACCGCGAGGCGAAGCGAAGGCGCGGTGAACATTTTCTTCTTCCTAGCCTAACAGTCGACGGCGCGTCCCTCGCTGTTCATTGTTCGTCGGGATTATGCTCACATGCCCGTTCTCTCGGTGGCGTGGTTTTCATGGAAAAGAACTTCGACTTCTTGCGCGGTCGCGTGAAAGTTCCAGGCCGGCAACGGCAGCACCGGAGTCGTACTTCGATCGAGCTCGTCGAGGATCCAGGCACACCGAACCACCAGGCTTCGGGGCGAAGTTGAGCGTGTTCGAGAAATCCGTTCCCGTTCCCGCTGGCCGATCGACAACCGGGTCGGTCATGCAGAGCTCGTCGTTTTCACGAGGATGAGTCCGCGAGCCATGTAAAGCGCGATATTCGTCTGTACCGTTTATGCGGCGAACAACCATGGTGTATGTAGTATGTGTGTATGTTTTTGTGTGTGTGCGTATGTGCTGTCCCATACGGTTGCGTGTACCGGCGAGATCGAAGTGACGAAATCTTATGAATATTACACTGAACCGAGTGCTCCCTTCCCCCGAGTATTTGTTGTTGTTCTCAATGTTTGACCGCCGCGTTGTACGTACAGGGGAGTGGGGGTACTCGAGCCGAGCACGGGCTGTGTATAAGTTTGAACGCGGCGGATTATTGTTAGCGCGGGAATGCGCCAATGATTCTGACCGCGGAAACAAACGCGTACCGGCCGTTTAAACCCGCTCACTCGCGGCACAGCCGTATGCGGCTAATAATATACGCGTAATACCTGCGCCGCGACACAAAGAACAGTATATCAGCAGGACAGACGAACACGCGTGGCTCCGCGACGGAAGTAAAGAGACAGTCCGGTTTTACGATTGGTTAGGCATCGGGCGACAGATGAATTGTGGCCAATGAATGTCCTTGCTCTCTGGACGAGGCCGCCGCGACAGAAGCTACGCTTCTGCGAATGCTATGAGCGTCCTGCGCGCCTACGAAACACCGGCTTTGATTCTTTGAAATGCGATTCGAAAATACACGCGGTCTTGGTCCTTCTGGGCCGTTGAAGACAACCGAAGTACGCTTGTGATTATAATAACTAGCATCTCGCTCTTAGTGCTTTAGATTCGCGACACGGAGTAAGAATTCGGGTATGTATGTGGCTAGTTAGGTTACGTTCGCAATATTTTCTTCGCGACTGTCGTCTACCGTAACTGTTAAAATTTTATTTTCACCAATAGGGGGGGAATCCCTGTTGGAATCGGTCAAGTGGTAAACACGAGCGACGACCAAGCCAGCGAATTGTCAAATATCGGTGAAACTCATACTAATGTAAGCGAAGCAAAATATCAGAAGTTTTTAAATTTTATATTTGTTTTTATGAAACTTTTAGCATCGTTTTCGTCTCGTTTTTTTTCTGATTAAAATGACACCAAACACGGTGGAAGTACCATTATAATTAGTCGTGAAGTAAGCGATTAAAGTTTCAGCCGTAAAAGAGGACGGCTAACGGAAAAGAAAGAAAGGCAAGAGAAACTATCCTTCTGTACGTTCAACACACTATAAAGAATGTAGTACCTCTTCTAAAACTGTCGCTCGGTAGACACGAAGATACGTCAGTTACGGAAAGAATACTGTATTCTTAATGTACTATTCGAATGCTGTGAGTAGATTGCGAAGTGTACGCATTTGTGAAGATATCAGGTGGGATTTAAAAATGCTTCTGTATTATTTTTAGCATGTTAAAAGCGTTGAAAACACAACTAACAATCTATTTCACTCCATTTTGTCGCAGTTCAAGTAGATCATTTTTAATCTGATATTTCACTCTGTAGAATACATTTTTAAAATATTGGTAGTCCTGGTTTTTCTGATCTATTATACCAAATAAATCTGAACTAGGCTCATAGCAGTGTCGCCACACCGGGGAAATTAACAGTGAACCTACCGAGCGTTAAAATCGACTAGTGTACATTGTCTTATAAAAGTGACAAGATATAATTTATCTAGAATTTCTGTGATTTGTATTACAATACACGATTGGATAAAGAAATATATTGAATCGGTTCTATTGAAGGTGATTTTAAAATTTCGATAATAGTGAAATAGAAAATGTAAGAAGAGTCATTTGACCCACCGTGGCACATTTAGGGTTAAGGGAAATACAGTTGCCCTCTCTCCGTCGTCGCTGCGTTAGTCACGGCGCAGGCGCAGATTCGATATTTTTGAACAGACGGAATTAAGATGGAACAATTCATTAATTCGTTAGTACATTAACAAGTGAATTTAGTGGCATAACGATTGGGGCAAATAATCAACGTAGTTTTAGTCCGATACTGTTGGATACTAATCTTTGATTATTATTATACTATTCGAAAGATTTAGACTTTCCTTGGATATGATTGCTGAACTTTCTCATCTAGCGACGGAATGGGAACTAGAGGTAGATGGTACCAGTGGTGGGGATAAGGAAACATCGAGGAACTCGCGGGGCGTTTTACGACCGTCTTCGAAAGCTGCGACTCCTGTGTACTTCCGGCCTGGATTCTAGAAGCACCTGCAGGCGGTTTTCTTTTCGCGGAAGCGTAAAGATAATTCAGCAACTGCTGAAAATACCCCGGCGGCGTTTGTGAGTACTCCATGCTTGTATTGATTTTCGTTGACATTGTTGAACCTGGAATTGTCTCGTTGACTGTTCGGATTATTGCGCTGTCAAAAAACTAACCTTATTCCGTGCAATCGTCGGAATCCTAACCCTTGCATGGATTATTTGTGTCGCTTTATACTGATATCTAGCGTTCAATAGCGTCAACCATCCAAAGATTTGGACAAACATTTATTATTTTTATTAAGTGAATACTTTGAAAATTCACATTAGGGTGTTTGAGGTGATATCGTGAGGAGATATAAGACGTTTTAGATTTATTAGAGAGATTGTTTTAGAAAGATTATATAGTTTTTACATTATTGAATAAAAACGTGAGAGTTTAAACATGTTTATATAAGAACTCTTCTGGAAATATGTAAGTATAGACTCGAGAAAGTATCGAACAAAATGGTGTTACGTTGACGGTGCATCGACGGGGATCCTCGAGTCAGTTTTCCCGCCATTCCTCTGCTGACCTCGCAACCGGAAGTCGTCTCTCAGCCGCATTCCTCCCATCCCTAAATTTCTTTCTCTCTTTTGCTGCCTCTTATCTCCTCGCTATAATTCAACGACGTTCAATATTAATACAAAAACTAGCTTCTCGTGTTTATATCGTTGCAAAATACATTTTAACTGGACACGCGAGAAGTCAGTAATGTTGAATACTGTTTTTTTTTTTTCGTTAATTATTTTATTTACAGATACCCTTAATGAGCGCACAGCTTTTCCCTGTTTAACCAACTGAAACTGTCATCCAATATCTATCGATAATCCTTCAAATTTACATTGTTATCCAATATCGAACTCCAGCAGCTGGAAGTCTCTGGCTCGGTCGAATTAAAAGCACCTGTTAATACACGCTCGGTTCTGCACTGGCATCCGGACGACATCGACAGGTGCTGTAAGTTAATCAACTAATTCGGCAACTCGTGCGCACACGTCGCTTCCGTTCATCTTATTTCTACAGTAATTATTTATCGAGATTATTTACAGGGCGGTATAATGTTAAGAACGAAATTGGAGACGTTCCAGTTACTCATTTATGAAGTATGGACGTCATACGCGTATGACGTGTCATATTCTGGCATAACAACATGCATAAAATAGTTAGATAAAATTTATCTTCTTAATAAGGACTCGTCTTTTTCTCGTAACTATTTCCGATCCGAACGCCAGTAATTTGTTAAACTGCTGTACGTTTGCGCGAGTACAATGGTTAGCCTATTTTCCACTCTCAATATACAGGGTGTCCCACGCAGCTGGAACAGGCTGTACCTCCTAAATGGTTGAGAATAGAAGAAAATGTTATAAGTAGAAGTTAAATGGTATCAGGCGGTGCATAATATGCAACTAATTTTATGCACTTTTGTGCATCGGTGCATAAAAAAAATGCAACTGCATATTTTTTTTAAATAGAAACCTATATTTTTGACTGCACCAATCGATGCAGTTTCTTGTGCTCTACATAAAAGTACTACATACTTATGCCCTAAACTTATTCGTTAAGAAGTTCTCTGAATTATTTCGGCCTCTCGGCAAGTGTTCCGGAGTACCTACGTTATGCTCCATTACAATAGAACTTTTAGCTTCGATAACTTCTTAACGAATAAGTTTAGGGCATAAGTATGTTAGTACGTTTATGTAGAGCACAAGAAACTGCATCGATTGGTGCAGTCAAAAATATAGGTTTCTATTTAAAAAAAAATATGCAGTTGCATTTTTCTGATGCACCGATGCACAAAAGTGCATAAAATTAGTTGCATGTTATGCACCGTCTGATACCATTTAACTTCTACTTATAACATTTTCTTCTATTCTCAACCATTTAGGAGGTACAGCCTGTTCCAGTTGCGTGGGACACCCTGTATAATATACTCTTCGCGGTTTTTAATGATAAACCACACAGATTGTATAGTGACGGCATAACGTCTTTATCAAAAAGGTGGGAGTAAGTTGTGGAACGAGTGTAGAGTGTTTTCGTAAACTTGAGAGGTGTGTTTCAAATATTAACCCTTTGCGCTCGAAACTGTTTTAACTCTACAATTAAGACGTTCCTTCTGACCTAGAATATTTTCATTCTACCTGATCTATTTTATTTTATGGATATGGGTTCTGTTACCATTACTCGTTCTTACAACAATTATACTTTTATTGCAATTAAATTTACAGCAGTTGAACCATTTATGATGGTGTGACAATCTTTAGTGGTGCCTCAGAGTCACCATTCGAGTGCAAAGGATTAATTTAATATATTTAATATGTAGTATAGTAACACATTAGTTATCAGGATTTTATAAATATGGCTTTTCGTCATTATTTTGTGACGAAAAAGAATTTAAAAATTTGTCTTTGACAAATAATTACGATACAAATGTATTGTTTACATTCCTGCGGATTCGTTGCTGGTTCATTGCTGTTGAATAACTTTTTAAGAAACTCAGTTGAGAATGATAAACGTCGAACACGTTGATCGCGTTGGTGGTCACATCATTGTATTCCATACGAATAATTGTCACAAATTTGATGGCATTGAACCTCGATTTATTGCTGCTGAAATTAACTAGATTATAGTGTAAGGTGAGAATTTCGTTATTCAGTAACCAACAATTGTCCTCAATAACGCTGATAGCTTCTATGAACGAAATAAATGAAACTTGTGTGAAGCACAGTGTGCTAAAGCTTCAACGTGTTAAAATAGGGTGATGGCTAGGACAATATTGATAACTGGCCTTAATGGCTGACTACTGGAACAGCTTATATCTTCAAGTCTCAGTTCACTGATATTTTTTCAAAGCCACTATGTGTGCTTTAATATTGAACTCTATTCGATAATTTCTCACGGACGCGCTCCAGTTGTTTCAATAATTGTTAAGTAAAGAACTTTGGTTCGCTGTTAACCTTTTGCACTCGAATGATGACTCTGAGGCACCAGTAAAAATTGCCATATCATTATTCAATACAGTTATCGTATTATTAAACCCGTCTCTACCCTTTAAATTGTTAAAGACTCGACTGCTGTACGAGGAAACAAGTTTAATCCTTTGAATGCAGTGCCAAAGTCAATTTTGACCCAGAGTGTCAAATCCGTTATTTAATTACACAGCTTCTAGCGATTTAATTGAATGATTAGTTGTCAAATGAGGATCAACAAAGAGGTATTTGCCATCAATTATGAAATAGTAGAAAGGGTCCGTTTTGCAAGGGTTAATGTCAGGTGAAAACGTAAAAGAGTTAACACGGAATAAAAATGTTCTAAGTCGAAAGCGATGTCGTAATTTTCGAATTAAAATGGCTTCGAGTGCAAAGGATTAATACAGAAGGATCCGGCGCGAACAAGAACAACAAAGTGGCGGTCGGTGTTCGAAAGGGCGGTGACGCTAATAGCGACGATCGGATGCTCATTATGGATTCCGATCGTGGGCATCGATAGAGATCGGCAATAAGTTTCCCGTGCCTTTGGGCCAGGAGGGGAGCCCCTTCCACTCGAGTGGGGCAAGTGTCGCGAATTAATTCGTTCCGACTCGGTTCTGATTACAGTATTCTCTCCGCAACTGTACTATCTTCGAGTCCGCTGAGCGACACTTCTAGAGGAGGTACTACATTCTTCGTAGAGTACCCAATGTAGAGAAATATAGAGATTCAAAAAGAAAAAGAGACTAACATGATTAATTATAATCGTATTTGGTGTCATTTTCATCAGAAAAGCAAGACGACTTGAACGGTAAAAATTTCGTCGACTAAAAACCAAAAATAAGATAGTTTAATTTTTGATTTAAAGATCTGAGATAGCCTATCGTCTGTTTCCGAACGCTTCGACTCTTTGCCTCTCAGCCTCTTCCGTTTGCCGTCCTCTTTCACGCTTGAAACTTTAATCGTTAATTACACGACTAATTATAATCGTAATTATATCGTGTTTGGTGTCATTTTAATTAAAAAGAAAAAACGAGAGGAATGCGATGGTGAAGTTTCACAGAAAAGAGAAAACAAATTAAAAATTAGAAAAGTTGCAATCCGTTGCTTCGCTCGCGTTAGCGCGAGTCTCACCGATGCTCGACCGTTTGCAGGCTCGGTCGTCGAGCATGTTTATCGCTTGATAAGTTTCAAGGAGCTTCCCAGTGGTAGGGATCGAATTTTGGACAGTTACGGTAGAGATGTTTCGAACATTCGCGGAGAGAATACCGCAGTCTGCTAAGAAGCCCGTCGAATTTCGATTCCGGGCTAGTGACCGGAACGATGTTTACATAATACGCATCGGATACTCGACGATCACGGCCGACAACGTAATATAAACAAACTGATACCACGAGGCGGCGAGGCATTTCCCGATCGCGCGCGCGTTAGACTTATGCAAATCGTCCGAGGCACTCGCGGGTGGTCTGACCATTAGTCACCCACCCATAAAAAGGAAAAAGAAAAGAGAGATACGCCTGTCGGTTCGGTGTCATTGATCGGCCGGTTACCGGCCGCGGCATGTATAATTATAAGAGACATTTATTAATTCTTCAGCGACAACGTAACACGAACGAGCTCTGCCCCTTCTCCCCCCCTCCCTCTCCGCCCCGTACGTCCCGCGTCCGCGCCGCGGCACGCCGTTTTCATTCATGCATTTCGCGAACTAACGTGTATCAATAAACCGATGAAACTTATTATTCATTAATTGCTCATTGTCACGGGCTGTTGCGCAACTCGGTTACGCCGTTTGTAACCTTGCCATCGACCCCGCGGTCGCGTCCTCGCTGTTAATGAATTAATTAATTCTTAATGGCGAGCCGTTAATGAGAAACGCGATGACAGAACAAGAGTGGCCCGAACCCCGGCTATCAGCAAGCGGCAAGTCGTATCTTATCGGTGGACCGATAACGAGAATCTTTATCGACGATAACACAACTCTTCAGACTCGCAGCTACCTTGCCTCCAATGCGCGAGTCGAAGATTACGCGAAATAACTATATAGCTTCTTGTGTACGGAATCTAGTTTCTGTATCTTCGTACATGCATGTTCTGGTTGATAGCGGGCAACAACGAGGCGTCTGATATTTAAACAATCACTGGCAACCATAAATATGAATTCTTCGCGACCACGTTTCGATTCGGTTTTGAGTCGTTAATTATTAACTGGCTGGATGCCTCGCGATGAAATCGAATCTTTTTTATTCAATACGTTGACTGCCAAGGTGACGATATCGATTTGCTTCGAAACGATTGTCGTCGAAATAGAAATATATCTTTAGTATCAATTTATTAGTTCTGAATTGAAGTAATATGTAGCGCACAGTGTAGACTTAATTATGAAATGACTAGTATCAATTATTAATCGCTCCGATCGTTCATACGAGTAGAATAGACAAAATCGTGTAAAATGTACAAAATTTATGAGCAAGTTAACGTGTTAATTCGTATCGATTGCTTGGGTCAATTTGGACGATGGATGAACGAGTGACAAGATTAATCGAAAATTCATGGTATATTAACGAGTGCAGTGAGGTTTTTTACAATCTCTCTGGACGAATCGTCAAGAGCGGCACTCTCGCGACGCGTTAGGGGCTAAGTCAGTATATCAGAGTGACGTTACAAGAAGGGTGTATCAGGTGTTCCCCTTTACTCAAGCTCGAGCTATGTACCTTCAGATTTGTGCACACTGACCTCGTTACTAGCACATGAGAGAAATTATTGCTTCCATCTCGGTGTTACGAAAAATAGCAAATTACTCCATCAGAGATGGTGTCCTATAGTGAATTGGACGAAACGTTTTTATCTTTATGTCTTTGCTAGGTATTTTATAAAATAATTAGCTTGCGATCTTGCAGATTTATTGCTAGTTAAAACAACAAAGATTGATAGCTGGTCTTAAATAGCTAAGTCATGAAACAATTTTTCAAAAATTCACAATTCAACATTTTCTCATTATTGGTACATCTTAAGAATTACTGTTTTCGCCTCAGTGCAACGGAAAATAATAAACATCCCATTAGAGATGGGGTTCTTAGTTAATTAGATAACGATAATTTAAGCAAAAGGAGTGTTCTATCAGGACGGTAGACAAAATATTCTTTGAGTTTTGCACCTTCAAATCTGTACACACTGAAATCGTAACAGGTAACTTTTAAAAATTATTGTTTCTGTCTCAGTGCAACGGAAAATAATAAACATCCCATTAGAAATGGGGTTCGTAGTTAGTTAGATAACGATAATTAAACTAAAAAGAGTGTTCTGTCAGGGAGATAGACAAAAAGTTGTTTGAGTTTTGCACCTTCAAATCTGTGCACACTGAACTCATAACAGGTAATTTTTAAAGATTATTGTTTCTGTCCCAGTGCAACAGAAAATAACAAACGTCCCATCGGCAGTGGGATTCTTAGCTAATTAGATAACACTAATTTAAGCAAGAATGGTGTCCACTAGTGAAGTAGACAAAATATTGTCTAACCTTTGAGTCTTCAAATCTGTGCACACTGAACTCGTACCAGGTAATTCTTAAGAATTATTGTTTCTGTCCCAGCGCTAAAATAACAAACGTCCCATCGGCGGTGGGGTTCTTAGCTAATTAGATAACGATAATTTAAGCAAGAAGGGTGTTCTGTCAGAGAGATGGGTAAAATATTGTTCTGCATTTCGCGTCGAGTGTCCGAAATTCCGTGCGCGGCGCGGCTCGGCGAAGGGCAGAGGTAAAAATCAACACTGTTCGGAATGCGACGAACGCGAAGGTCGGATTCACCGGATCAGATTCACCTAGATGCTACTTTCAATTAATTCTCCGGGCCGGGCGGGAAGGGTCGACGTCCCGAGAAAGGAGGATCCGTAGTCCCATAAAACAGAGTCTCTCGGCCCGCCTCTGTCTCCTCCACCTACTCCCCCGTTTCTCTTTTCGCCTCTTTAACCCTGACCTCCCGTAAAATACACCGAGAAAAAGACTTTTCCAACGTGTACGCACGAGCGGGTGCTGCCCCGGTGCTGGTCCGAACTCATGAATGGACCCGCGGCTCTATTTACGAGCGCGCGACCCGCTGCTTTTATCGTCGTCGTCTCGAACCACTCTTTCGCCTGCTTTCGCCGCTTTTGGTGCACGCCATAGATGCGCCGCCGACCCTGACGATTCTGTCCTTACTGATATGCGACATCCAACAACCTTGTTCTCGCGGCCATGATTCAACGTCCCTTCCGCGACCTGCGATTTTCGGTTCGACTGCAACAGTTCTTTCCTTCTCGCGACACGCTGAATAATATTGGATAGTCGGAAAAGTATTATTAACCCTTTGCACTCTAAGCAATTTGAATTCCTAATTTCGAGGCACTTTTTTTGTCCCAGAAGAATTCCATCGCACGCGGTTCATTTCCTTTTGCGCATATCAAATTTGTTGCTCTGTTAAAATTTTAACTGCTCCACTAATAACATGAAAAATTTACAAAATCAAAGTAATTTATTTGGTGAAGCAACAATTGAAAATTTAAAATGGCTGACACATAGTTATCCTTCAACCTTCTCGTATTCTCTAGATTTCAATTAAATTTAGTGCAACGAATATATTAATGTACAAATTTATTTTAAAACATGGACAAATAATTCTGTCACCCATATGTGGATGACATGGCACTCAAAGTGTTAATCGTACGCGCAGCAGTTCAATTTTTATTGACTTCTTAACACGTTAAGCACCACGCCGAATTTCTGTACCGTTCCGTTCAAGCCACGGTTAGCCGTCAGACGAGCCTTGCCGGGCCGCTCGCCGATAGACGAATCAGAGTATAAACAGTCGAGTAATGTAATGCGCTTAACGTGTTAAGCAGAACTCTCAAAATCTAGGGTAGCGTTTCAGGGGACTTCAGGAAGCTACCTTTTATCAATCCCATTTTTTCCATTTTCGCCATTGAACACCCCGAGATTTCAAAGTCGCGCCACGGCTGCAAGTCGATTCCGATCGACCTAAAATTTGGCATACACTCTGCCTACCCATCTAGAAACGTGTAACCAAAATTACACAAGAATCGG
>CM052083.1:10341319-10351606 GCA_028453745.1 Agapostemon virescens | reverse complement strand
CCAATCCTCTCACCTATATTTGGCTCTCGATCGTAGTCTTTGATAGTCAGACTAACACTTTGACTGCCACGTCAACCAATATGGGTGACAGAATTATTTGTCCATATTTAAAAATAAATTTGTACGCTAATATATTCATTGCACTCAATTTAGTTCGTATCTGGAGGCTACAAAAAAGTTGAAGGGTAACTATGTGTTAGCCATTTTAAATTTCAATCGTTGCTGCATTAAATAAATTACTTTGATTTTGTAAAAGTTTTTAGAGTGTTGGTTGAGCAGTTAAAGTGGTTTCGTTATATTTTCGAGTACAGTGTCTAAGATGCTCTAACTGTGTATCCAAGTCGCGTAGTCCAATATTAAAAAAGGTTGTCGTGTTTATCAGATTGTCCGAATAGTAATGCGAATGACTGTGTCTATTCAAAGACCACAAAAGAGAGTCTACCAGCGTATCGTCGTAGTTTAGTCTCTCCTCTGGAGCTATTCGCTAACAGAGTTCCCCAAACAGCTCCGTTTACGTGAAACGCAACTTCTAACGGGGCGAAATGCAATTTTCACATAGTCGTCGGATTTTTCCCGGGCGCGGGATTCTTGGTAAACAATCTTCTATCCGTGAAACGGGACAATGGCTGGCCGGTAGGCAAATCAGTAGCAAATAGAAATTCTTCGGTCGCTATTCGTCCAATATCTGGACAATGTTGCTCAGGTCTGGTTCTGCATTCGTGGATTCGTTTCGCGGAAAAAGCGCGACCGCTGCAAAAGTAAAAAACGAGATTCTTCTGTGGATGGTGGCCGCAAGAAGACGCGTAGTTGCGTCCACGGTATTTTCTTCGGGAAATGCCATCGCGTTACCTTCTCGCGTTCGAATTCGATTGGTTCGCGGGTGTTTTCGATGCGTTGCCATTCTGGAGCAAGGATCCGTGACCTACGTCAAAAATTTCACGGGCTCGTTCGCGTATCACTCGGAATCATTATGCCGGCGAACAATGGGTTCGCTAACACAGAGGATCGGGCTGGTGAAACGGGCCACTAGAAAACTCGAATGGCAGAACTTGTCCCCAATTATGCGGGCCACCTTGTTGCCATTGGATTCTTCAAATTCTCCTTGTAAAAGGGAGCGTACGCTCGCACAATATGCGACGACGAGATGGGAGGACACCTCTTGCAGCTCGTCCCCTTCTGCTCTAACGCACATTTAAATAATTATATGCCCCGAGAAACCAGATTAGGTTCCATGTGAACGCACGCCTGGATCTACCGTGCAAATGTCTTTCCGCTGAGCCGTCGATCGGCCGTTTTCTTAATTAAGTATATCCGTGATTAATTCGAAACGACTAACAATGATCTGTCACGGCCTGTCGCGCGCTACGTGGAAGCGAAATACGATTTGCATCGATGAAAAATATTACAGGTAAATTTATACTCGCCCGACCGGAAACCTGCTAATAGGATTTTCGATAATTGCACTGTTACAAAACGAACCTTAGAATTCTCCGTTTTACATTGTAATTTCGGGCGAAATTATTAGATAACGTTACCGGAGATGATTTGTTGAGTTGCAATAAAAATTGCCGTTGCTGAAAGACCCGTTAATAATATTAGACATTAAATCACAGATTGTACGATTGTGAACGTAAGAGTGGTGCCAGCATTTAGAAACGCGCGACGATGTACTGGTGTTACTTAATAGAGAGATAAATAAAAGATCTGTCAGTCTGTGATATATTAATTGCTGGTTTTATAAATCTTTTGACAAAAGTACTGTGGTAAACAAGTTCTCAGATGCAGCAGCGCATGACGGTGCTCACAAAGATATACATTGACTGTCTCGTTGCATTTGTCAGGAGCGCATTCAGATCGATTTGAAAAATCCTTTTAATTGATATTTATATAATATATTACTTTTCTGGTTTATTAATTAAACCGTTCGGTTTCTAGGTTCTTTCTTGACCGTGCTGACGTTATCACACGATTACATAATAGATCGTGTTATAAATAATCGAGACTGGCCAGCGATACTTTCTAAATAGCATCGTTGATACGTTCAACCTTGACTGACGGTGAATTCTGCATTAATTAATGCGTCCGCGCGGTGTTAATAATTGTCTTTCGTGTTGAATAGCGAAAACTATAATATGTGCGCCATCGGCTTATCATTCTGTAACGCGGCAACAAAAAAGCAAAGTTAAACAAAAACACGTGTCTGCGAAAAGAAAGAAAGAAAAGCGTGCACTCTTCGTGTAACATGTAAAACGCGGGTTGCACGTGCATAATATCGCGACGGTTTATGACACACGGACTTTAATTACACTATAAAACTTAACGTAAACCTTGAGTGCCCGTTATGAATTAAAATGTTACAATCTGGTGCTCGCATCGTTGACCAATTCTATCCTTCTTTACCCGACTGTCATTTTTATCATTCGCTGTTCAACTTGCCGTATTAAATCGAACAGTTAAAAAAAATATATTCGTGTCGTTTAACGACATCGAAACAGGTTAACAAATTTTGTTTATGCCCGCTTTCGGACCTCATAAACGCCTTGGCATAAATCACTTTACGTATAACTCAGGCTAAACTAAATCTTATCTATTCATAGACCACGAAGATTTACAGTTCATAAAAAACTAGTGGTTTTGTTAGAAACTCGTTCTACTTTAAATGAGTTAATCAATTACCTGTTTCAGATAAATCTTTCTTACACAATTCGAACCGCTCAAAATTTCTTACGTAATTCTCATCTTCGATATTTTTTTCGCGATTCAAACCGTTTCATATTTCTTACATAATTCAGACTATTTAACATTTCTCATGGGTCTATTATTAAAATTGGAATAACGAATCAAACGATTCCTTTCACTTGTCTTTAAGAGCAGGAGAAAAAGAGAAACGCGATT
This sequence comes from Agapostemon virescens, assembly GCA_028453745.1. NCBI lineage: Eukaryota > Metazoa > Arthropoda > Insecta > Hymenoptera > Halictidae > Agapostemon > Agapostemon virescens. The sequence goes on along the minus strand of CM052083.1, from coordinate 10,348,711 downwards.
TCTTAACCATTCGTGAAAATGGAAGTAAAAGAAGCGGTTCTTTAATTATTTGTAAAAATTTAGGAGAAGGGCATGTTATCTTTTAATATCATTTTTTAAATCTTTTGATTTCTGTAAAAATATATTTTACACTGTAAAAATATCAATGCTTCGCGAACGAAATTTATTAATATTTAATATATTTCTGAATACGTTAAACGCTTTGTCAGTACCTGGGGACTGACGATACCAAATTTACAAATTAACATGTTATATACAATTCATATACTATTAAGAAATATTCACACAATTTTAATAGATTCGATTGAAACAGAAAGCACAAGTAACCGAGTCTTTTGCTTAACACTAGAACTACGAAACAATAAAACGGTATACATTGCTTTGTAATAACAATGAGACTGCATCAATTAAAACTTCATACAATTCTTAATATAACGTGTACGTCATTAACACATTAACTGCCGAACTGACGACTTCAAAAATTCCATAAAATCAAAGTAATTTATTTAATGAAGCAGCGATTGAAAACTTTAAATATATGGCATACAGTTATCTATCAATCTTCTTATATTCTTCAGATATCAACTAAATTGAATGCAACGAATATATTAACGTACAAATTTATTTTTAAACATGGACTAATAATTCTGTCACCCATAAATGGGTGACATGGCATTCAAAGTGTTAAAGAAGTACATCTGAAAATTTCTGATGAAAACATTTTTATATCTTGAGTAATTGCGCAAGAAAAACTAGTGTTAAACACAGTTGTATTCTTCCCACCAAAACTTAAATAAAATATGGCACGAAAGCTAGGCAAAATGGCTCCACGTTCACCGTGTTAAATTCAATTTATAATTTTGCAACATCTCGTGTCGCGTACTGTCTCTTTACTTTCTAACGTGTCCCAAAATTTTCAAGTTACCGTGGACCGGTGACAATTTTGGAAGATGTTTAAACGAAAAGCTCGACAACACCATTGTTTCATAAGAACGCGGCCGCTCATAAATATGGAATGATTATTGCGCACACAGCTCGAGCGCAAAGTCGAAATCAAAGTTATGGAGTAAATTACGAATGCATGGATATTTAATATTTGCATTGGCCGAGGGGATGAGCGTTATCTGTTCGCGTCGGGGCAGCGAGCGCGAGAAGAACCGCGCGGTTCGGTTTCGCGGTGCGAAAAATAAATTTGAACCGTGATACAGAATGCCGGCGCGCGTGTTGTACACTTGTGAACGGCGCCAGGATTTCACCGTGACCTACGACAATTTCGTTCGGTTCTCTTCGCGCGCCGCTTGCTATCAGCCGGGGATCATTATAATATATTCCGGCGAACAATGATTCACGTCGCGTGCCCACACACGCGGTGTGCGTACGCTCGGTGGGGACGAGTCCCGGGGAACAGGAACTGAAGTGTCGTAAAACTAATCTTCCCGATACAAATTACATAATCCTCGTGTGTCTGTCGGCATCTCTCTCTTTTTCTCTGGCTCTCTCGCACCCTCGCACTTTCCTCGCTGTCTCTCTCCAACAAATATCTCGCCGGGACGTATGAATGGGCATTCGACGCGTGCCGTCGAGTCCCGTCGCTACCTTGCCGCCTCTTGTCTACCCGCGCGACCGAGCATTCGTCAAGATTAGGATGAAAACGAAATTATGCTTCTTCCCAGGTGACGGGGTCCGAGATATTGATCTACGGCCATCGATCACCGTTCGAAAGTCCTCGTCGATCGCACCATGCGTTTGCCTCGATGGTAATCGTCGTCTGTAACAGTCGTTAATGTTAACCCTTTGCACTCAAAGCTGCTTTAACTCCAATCCCAAGGCATTTTTTCTGACCTAGAATATTCTCATTTTACACGATATATTTCATCTTATGCATAGGCAATTTGTTTACTATTACTCGTTCTTGCAACGATTAACACTTTCACTGCCAAACTAGCAGCCACAACATTTCTATAAAATCGGAATGAGATTTGACTGACATCAAAATTGAAGAAATAAAATGTATGCCGTAACGTGCTCTTCTATCTACTTGCACTTTCTGTATAATCATTAACTTTGGTACAAATGAATATATTAACGCAAAAATTTATTTAGAAACCGTGCTAATGATTCTGTCACTCATATGTGGATGACATGGCAGTCAAAGTGTTAAATTTTTACGAATTTCTTTGACACAAGCATAGCGATGTAAAGATTGTTTTAAACGGTGCTGCAGCTTTTTCAGTGGTGCCTGAGAGTCACCGTTCGAGTGCAAAGAGTTATCCCTTTGCTGTCGCAGCAATTTCAATTCGATTACCAAGACGTTTCTTTTGATTTAGAATATTTTTATCCTATGTAACCGTTTTTCGTATTACGCAAGTGAGAGTGTTTAATTATTTATGGACTACAGACGAATTTAATGATATAAGTGTTTAGGATAATGGTAGGATGTTGAGATTATGAATTATAAATATTACGTTGCTTTATTTTGAGATGACTTGAAAAGAACGTCTCTACTGTTTGGCTCGATCGCAGACAACGAATAGCTAAGCAGCTGTTGGCCAAGTATTGATGGACACGCTGCAACAAAGTAATCGAGCCTACCTTCTAACAATGTTTCAATATTTCTCTGCAGCGTCGTGTTTCGTTGATTCAATCTTGCGCGGAGGAAATATACGAAGTATCCAATATAGGATAATTTGGAAAGGGTTGATAATAGGTGTAGCGTAGGACGACCAATCCCATTGTCAAGGGCTGGCTCGCTGTCTACAGTGAATCAGTTGTTTTCGAGACAAATTCTTTAGCTTAGGAGTTAGGCATCCGCATTATCCACACTCCAGTAATAAATGCTGCTTATGTATATTGCTTTGTAATAACAACAAGACTGCATTTATTAAGACCTCGTATAATTTTCATCGTAATGTCTGCTTCAAGAATAAGTTCGTTTTGAATACAGAACAGTGTCCGATTGTATCCAACAGTAGAAACGAGTTCATTGCGACGAAATTCACATAGTTGGTAGAGTTATTCGGTCCTATACGATCGTTCGCTCTTTTAGAGGTGTAAACCATCTCGGTGTTAGCCAAAAAAGCGATTTTATACCGTTCGTACCAAATGGGAAAAATACAGAAGTTAGAAAAATAGGTGTCCCATGAACTGTTCGCAGAGAACAAAATGCTTCGGGAACGAGGCGGCACCAGGAATTGAAAGGGTTCCGAAAATAACCGTGTCAAACTGTTGTATATCGGTTCTGGTACTGGAACAGTTATGGAGAACCGAAAAAATTTTATAACCGCTATAAGGTGTATCGGTTCTGAATTATATTGGTTTTAGTTTTGGGTTTCCTAATTGCCATTTCTCGGTTATATTTCGAATTTATGGCTTTACGTTTGCACATTGTGCTTGCGAATAATGTAAAGTATTTTTAAAGTAAATATGAGAATCATACTTTTAATACCTAAAGAAAATACAATGTATTCATTATAGAAATATTGTGAAATAGAAGTAGATCCGAAATACACAACCGAAACCCAGAACTGAAAAAATTGTAGCTACAGAATCATAAATGTAACTGATATACCTTACAACGATTATAACATATTTTCGATTCTCCACAAATGTTCTCAGAAACGAAACCGTTATCATAACTGTTCCCAATCCTTGAGCAGCGCTAACTTTACAGATCTGGATGAACAGAAAGGATTTTTTACGCCAAATTGCCATAGGTGACGATAAAATGTATTGTTGAATGACCAACTCATAACCAATATAGACGTCGCAGTATGAATCATCCAAACACAAAAGTTATAGCTTCCAAATTCCAGACTTTCTAGCACCCTGTACCCTCTTACACTCTTCTTCATCCACATAAAAACCCCACGCATTTTTGGCCATCAGTTCAGATTTCCATGGTTCGTACTAAGGTGCGGAACTTGCCGTCACGAGTTAATAAACTTAAAGTCTTTTCAAGAACTTTTACTTCTCAATATTTAAGTCTTAAATTTAAGTTCTTAATATTGCAACCCGGGATTCAACAGTATTCTTTACGTAAGCGATTGGAACTTCGACGTTCCCACACTTATCCTCTTCGCGAGACCCTCGAAGGTTTGGGACGGTTGTGTATTTTCTCGCGAAGAGGTTAAACGAAGCGGAATGTGAAGACACGCTTTGGGCACGTCCACTTGGGACTTCCCCTTTCCGAAAGGTGTTTTCCACGCCGAAGGGACCGAGAAAAGGCAGTCTGTATCCGCAACTCGGAAGGGAACGATCTAAGAAATGATCTATCACTGTTTGGACTTTACCGCTAAACCCTTTATTTCGGTTCGATTACCAAAGCACCAGTCATCCGTTCTGCCGATTTCAACAATCCGGAGTGTCAAAAATCATGGTAGACGCTGGTCATGGGAATGAACATCATGGTACATGGGACGCCTTCAAACATTGCCTACTTTTGGAGGGACGTACCACCCCCTGTCGAAAAAATGGAAAAACTTGGAAAAAAATTTCAGGTCCCCGATTCTTTTGTAAATTTTTGAGACAAGACACGTGGGCAGAGTGTATGGCAATTTTTAGGTCGATCGGAATGGAATTATGGAATGTATGCAGATTGGGGAAATTCGCCAACCCCCAAACTGATGCTTTCTGAAAGGCAAATATATCGGTCAAAAATTTTTGACTACAAGTAACTGGATGCATAGGAAGCGTGTATTTCAATTCCTGGGTCGACCGGAATGGAATTGCGGCCGTGGCGCGACTTTGAAATTTTGGGCCCGCTCGAAATCGCGAAAATGAGAAAAATGGGGTTGATAAAAGAAAGCCTCCTGAAGTCTCATGAAACGCTAGCCATTTCGGGACGCGAATGCTCAAAGAGAAAGGTTTGGGCAAGATTTTAACGTTTGTTCATGTCGATAGAGCTGATAGTCTGCTCAGGGCACCCCTTCAAACATTGGCTAATATTGAGGGGATGCGCCCCCCCGCCCTTTTAAAAATCGCGAATAATTGGGGAAAAATTTTTAGGTCACCGATTCTTTTCTAATTTTGCCTACATGTTTCTAGAAGCGCGAACAGAGTCTACGGCAATTTTATGACTATTGACGTCGATCGCAGAACCTAACATCCACGCTAAGAAAGTATTGCTTTGCACATCGTGGGACACGAACGGGGTCCTGTACTACGAGCTGCTAAATCCTGGAGAAACGGTGACCGGTGATCGCTATCATCGACATCTCTTGAATTTGAGTGATGAAATAGATCGGAAAAGGTCATTGTCTGGTCAAGGCAGTCGGAAGCTGATTCTTCTTCGCGACAACGCTCGGCCACATACAGCAAAGGTCACGAAAGAGGTCATCTTCTCGTTTGGCTGGGAACTTCTCCCTCTTGCAGCGTATTCGCTAGACATGGCACCGATTCGTTTCTACATATTTTGATCTGTGCAGCATCATTAAGCAGATACAAATTTCAGAACATTCGATGTCGATAGAAAATGTCTAGTTGAATCTCTAGACTTTGATTAAGCAACAATCAAATTTTTAGCGCGACGGAATCTGCAAGTTGCCAAACAAGTTGGTATTAGTAATAATGGCGAATGATGATGGAGCTATTACATTTTTCTTTTGTAATGAAACATTCGTTTTACCGCAAAATCGGAAAGAATTCGTTTCTAGATCTAATGTTTGATTGTTATCACGATTAACGAGGCATTTGACGAGCTGATAAATAGATGAACTCGTTTGCAACACTTTCTTCTGGTTTTACTCGGCAATCTTGAAGGCGTCGTATTTTTGTACACGTTTTTCACAGAAGTTCGTTCGACGAATATATTAGGTCAATCGGAAAGTTCTGTCCATCTAGCGTCGAGTAGCCGTAGCTCGAACTGTGGGTAACTATAACCTCTAAAGTAAGGCTAACTTTTTAGTTTGAACATCTGTTAATAAAACTCAGTACACAACAATTTACGCTTGCATCAATAACTTCGTTTTTTTCTACATTGAAGATGTCGGAATTTCAGCCGAATAAGCGTCATTTGCGCGAAGTGTTAGTCTTTTGTTTCAATTGGAAGAAAACGGCAGCTGAAGCTCATCGAATGATTGTAGACGTTTATGGCGATAATGCTGTTTCCGATAAAACATGTAGAGAGTGGTTTCGACGTTTTAAAAATGGTGATTTTTCTTTGGAGGACAAAGAGCGTTCTGGGCGGCCACGAGTATTCGAAGACGAAGAATTGCAGACATTGGTGGATGAAGATCCATGTCAAACGCAAAAACAAATTGCAGAAGCGTTAAATTGTGCTCAATCTGTCATTTCCGACCGTTTAAAAGCCTTAGGGAAGGTCTACAAGGAAGGAAAGTAGGTCCCATATGAACTGAAGCCAAGAGACATTGAAAGGCGGAAAACCATCGGCGAAATTTTGCTTGTTAGGCAACAAAGAAAGGGGTTTCTCCATCGTCTCATCACTGGGGATGAAAAATGGATTTATTTTGACAATCCTAAACGTCGAAAAACCATTTGTGACCCTGACCAACCCTTAACATCGACGCCAAAGCGGAATATCCACGGAAAAAAGGCTTTACTCTGCATTTGGTGGGATCAGGAAGGTGTGGTATACTATGAACTGCTAAAAACTGGTCAAACAGTCACAGGAGATCTCTACCGACAACAAATTATCCGTTTGAGTCGAGCATTGCACGAAAAACGACCACAATATGAAACGAGACAGCTTAAGGTGATTTTGCTGCATGACAATGCTTGGCCTCACGTCTCAAAAATTGTCAAGGAAACGATAGAAGCACATCGCTGGGAAGTGCTACCACATGCGGCTTATTCACCAGACTGTGCCTCATCTGACTACCACTTGTTTCGGTCGATGGCACACGCACTTGCTGAAGAACGATTTAATTCGTACGAAGATCTCGAAAAATGGATCTGCGCCTGGATAACCTCCAAAGATGAATCATTCTTTCGACGCGGAATTCGCTTGCTGCCCGAAAGATGGGAAAAAGTCATCGCTAACGATGGACAATATTTTGATTAACGTACTCTTTCATTTTCTTTCATGAATAAAGCTTTACATTTTGTAAAAAAACGGACGGAACTTTCCGATTTACCTAATAATATTCGTCTTGAGTGCAGAGTGACAAACATGATTTAATTTTTCTTGAAGATGTACAAGAACGTCGACATGTTGAAAACGGCAAATAACATCGTGTAGCTTCACTGTACACGACCGTCTCTTTCTCTAACATGTTTTCTTTCGCATACAAAAATAAACGACATCGGTAGAAAATGATAATTGGTAACACAATTTAATTCTATCTACATCATCTTTTTCTTGAAATTGTAGAAGAGAAACGATGGTGTTTGAAAACGGTAAATAACATTATCTAGCTTCATCGTACACGATCGTCT
>CM052083.1:10292695-10329806 GCA_028453745.1 Agapostemon virescens | reverse complement strand
GGTACAGAAATTCGGCGTGGCGCTTAACGCGTTAATGGTATTGTTACGGCGGTTGCCCATATGGAGACGCTATAATAAAGAATTACTTCATTGTGCATTAAGAAAACAGTAGAAGATAAGGGTTGTTCTACCGACAGACAGTTGACAGAAGTCGAAGTTTGTCTGTCGAACAGATTAGACAGCGAATTCGAGCAAATTAATCCAAATTGTATTTTACTGTAAATAGTTGCTAATCTACAAATTGCTGATTTTTGAAAATTTGAAATGGTTGAGCATTATTCGTCGTTCTTTTGAGATCACCTGTGGAGTGTCATCCTTAATCAATTTGATTTGCTCAAAATCATAATAAATGTTACTCAAAATTTTTAAATTGTTATTCCAAGCATGCAATTGTATTTTATATTATTAATTTTGCTTTAGTTAAGTACGCAATGTATTTAGCTATTCTCTATGTAAAATTGTTAAATCGATGTACAGGAAATATCCAATCTTGAAATGAAAATTTCGTAACTCTTTTTGATCAAGAAATTACAGCGATATGATTTTTTATGAAAATATACTAATAAATTAACACAATATTCTTCAATGACAGAGGAAACTTAAAAATGGAGACGACAATCTCGTAAATGATGAAAACGACAATCGAGAAACATGTTGATTGCAATGAAACGATTAGATTTCCTTAAATTATGAAATTCATCGAGTCGTTTTATAATTTCAACAATTGTTAAATAAAAATGCCACCTGGATCGTGGCAAGTTCCCCGTTAACTAACCAAAATTCTCTCGCTTTATCTTATGCTTTCGTATATTCACGCGAATCACGATCGAATCTTTCATGCATCAATTTTATTCTTCCGATATGATATTTTTCTAAATCCATAAGAATGAGAGATCACCGGGTTAAGAGGTAAAAAAAGCAACAGAAGTGTGAACTTCGATTCTGCAACTTTCTTCCCTCATCGAATTTTCAAGAGAAGAGAAAATCCTCGATCTCTGCTTGAATCGGACGCAGTGAAAAATTATGGATATTGGGAATGAATATTGCAAATATGTATTAGGTAAAAAGGTTCACGTTTTCGTAGAAGTTTCGGATGGAGAAAAAGAGGGTCGTCTGAACCCGTACGCGTTACGGTCCTCCCCGGCCGGAGAGCAGCGGGATGAGAAAATCGCGGGAAATTCAGGTGCGGCACCTCCGGAATTCGATCGCAGACAGAGCGAGGATGTACGCGGCGATCGGGGGATCGTCTTGGCATACTTAGAATCCCAGGAACACCGGGGTACTCCCAGCGACTTCGTCCGACCTTGACTCTTCAGGAACTCACCCCCTGGCTGAGTGATGCCGGAGGTCGCCTGAGAGCACCGATTGCAATTTTGAGATTTCGTTCATTGGAATCGGACCGGGCTCCAACAGAAAACTATCTGGGAAGACATGTGCTGCATTCCCGATCCCGTATGAGTACAGCGAAAACGGAAAATCTCAGAGATTTCTATCTTTAGAACACCGAAGACGAACCGTTTCGCGCTCGTGTTAAAAGTGCATCTATCAATTACAGTTGACGGCAATTTTTTAATTACATAATTTTGTTGTAATCGTGACTTGCATCTATTGAAACACAGAATACACGCGATGCGTTGAACGCACATTTTTTGCAGGGATGAATTACCTGGTAACGATGCCATTCAATCTCTAATTAATGTAGTTCCGAAGTAAGAACTGGGGATAAAAAGACTGGTCGTAAAAACTTGTGAATTGAATTCTATATTCTGTATATCAATCGTATGAATATTTAATGCTTCTTCAAAAGAGCCTGGCTCTATTTCAACACAAAGTATTAATATCGCTGTTTACGATAATTACTCGGTTTCTGTCAAATGAAATTGAACGAACGTCTGTTACAATTAGGAACAGTAAAAGGATGAATGGGTTGACAAAGAGACTTTTCAATAATGTGATTCTAAATTTATTAAAAAATTGATATCTAAATTTGTGAATATTCCTGAACATCTTTAATTTTACAGTTGCCGAAAACGGTCGGTAGTCGAAGGGTTAACGAAACGCGTGGACACAATTGAAATACCGTTCGTTTATTATCTGATAAAAACGAAGTTTATCGATGACAAAGTTCCAATAAATGGGGTCAGAAAAGATAGCTAATGATAAACACACAGACTCGTGAAATGTGCATACTTGAAATTACATTTTCCCAGAAATATTGACTGAACACCGGCTGTTTATACGTTCGCGAATCGTCTGTTTGCGCGAAACGCGGAAGGACCGGCGGAGTCCATGCGAATATTTTAACCTTGGCCAGAGGATCTCCCTTTCTCTCGTAGCCTCTTTCTACACGGTGACCCATTTAGGTATGGGCAAGGTCGTTTAGTCTCCGGACGCATTCACCGAGAGCGGAATCTACCTGCTGAATTATCATTCGGAGTTGCATAACTCACGCATTCTAAACTGGCGCGCATAAACAACAACGGCTTTCTCAATATTGCCGTTTACAAGTGCCACCCGAGTGACACGGTTCCCGCGTGCAGCATTGGCAAAAATCGTTTTCCAAAATCAATATCGACGAGGTATTACTAACGAAGTCGAAACAAGAAAATCACAGTTGGAGAAATAATTTCATTAACCCTTTAGTAGCCAACAAGTCCTTTGGGAATCTTAGAAAATATTGGAATTCATCCTTCAAGTAATTTGTTGAACTCTTGGTTAGTCTATGAGTTCTTTAACAGCCTACAAGTCCTAGTAGAAATTAGAGTTCACTTCGGCAATTTATACATTATAGAAAAAATTAGAATTCATCCCAAAAATAATTTCTTGAGTCTTTCAGCATCCAACGGATCTTTCAGCAACTTACTAGTTCAAGAAAAATTAGAATTTATCCTGGAAATAATTTATTTAATCCTGCAATAACCAATATGTCATAGGAAAGATTACTATTCATCCCAGAAATAATTCCTCAGCTAACAAGTTCTAGATAAAACTGAAATTCGTTCTAGAAATAATTTCTTTAACTCTATAGTAGTCAATATACAATAGGAAAAAATTAAATTCATCCTAGAAATAATTTCTTTAATTCTGTAATAGCCAACAAGTTCTAGATAAAATAGGAATGCATTTTAGAAATAATTTCTTTTTCTCAGTATCTAACAAATCCTTCAGTAACTTGTATGTGTTAGAAGAAAATAGAATTCATCCTGGAAACATTGTTTTTAACTCTTTAACAGTTAACAAGTTGTGGAAAAAATTGAAGTGACTCCAATAAATAATTTCGTTAACTCAATAATAGTCAATATATCATAGGAAAAAATTAAATACATCTTAGAAATAATTTCTTTAGCTCTTTAATAGGTAACAAGTTCTTACGAGGCAAAATAATTTCTTGAGTTCCTCAGCATCTAACAAGTCCTTCAGTAACTTGTATGTGTTAGACAAAAATAGAATTCATCCTGGAAACAATGTTTTTAACTTTTTAACAGTCAACAAGTTATGGAAAAAATTAAAGTAGCTCCTACAAATAATTTCTTTAGAACTTCTTTAGAAATTATTTCTTTAAATAATTGTGTTAATAAAACACGTTAATAAAACACAATTTTTTATTTATTTAAATCTGAATAAATAATTATGTGGTGTACATCCAACCGATGCAACGATCAACGCGTTAATGAAACACAATTGTTTATGTTGAGAGCAATATACGCACGTTGAATCGAAGCATTCGAGTTCCCCTTCAGATTCGACCCTGTCCCACCATGGAAGATGTTCAGTGAATCATCCTAGCACCCTATCCGAGCCAGGAGCAGTATCCCCTATCGATCTTCATCGGTTCTGACTTTTTCAGTGTTTCACGATCGCGAACGTGATTCCTCTCGGTATTCCCGCGATGTTCCCGCGTGTCGGTCGGTACAAGAGGTTTTTTACCATTGGCGTCACATAGTCCTGCAGCCTTCGCCGTCCTCAAGGACCATCGCTGGTCTTTCTGTCGATCGTCGGACCTCGGTGAAGTCGAGCCAAGGACGACTGGCGCGTCCGAAATCCTGAAACTGTGGCACCGATGCCGTGACCTGATCGAATAGAACCGATTCTCGATTATGTAAAGGACGATTGCTATATGTAGAGTGGAACTCGGGCGAACCAGGGAACTCGGGGTTGGAAAATAAACGGACCTCTTCGTTGACCTTTCAGGACGTAAACTGGTTGACACCTTTACTCGTCAAACATCCTACACCTCGCAATACCACTTTAATCATGGCTGCTACGTTTAAAACTTCTTCAACCGCAAATCATTTTATTTCATTCTTAATTTCTTTGTTCGATGCAGAATTGAATTGTTTTTTTTTTTAAACATCAGGAATTAGGTGAGCAATCTTAAGTCTTGAAAGGGTTTAAAAGGATTAAAAGGAATATCGTTTGAACAAAAAGAGAAATTGTTCGAACAGTCGAAACACAGTGAAATAACATGGTTTATGAATTTTGGGTAAAGTGATTTAATAAGTTATTTTTTAATCGAGCAGATAGAATTGAATTAATGTGAGAAAATAATTTGTCACACGGTTTGAAAAGCTGTCATCATATTTTATTCTTGTGTTTTCTGTTCTTTTGTAGTAATTTTGTTTCTTCTTCTTTTACGAATACTTTATAATTATAAGCTTTCGAAGAGGAATTAAAAAGAGAGAATGTTACGCGCGTTTAATGGAAGATATTTGTGTTCCAGTATCGTTCAATTTTCCTAAAAAATTCAGCGAATGAACAGGTCATCAAAAATTGCAATTAATTGAGCACTCGAAAGTAAATTCCTGCATAATTATTTGGCTGAAGAGCTCCGCTGCTTGAAAGCATGTTGAGTTTTCATTTTGACGCTACTTCTTCAAGAGCGTCGTATCCAAACCATTTTTTTTATAGAGCTGAGTGGTCTCCAATAAAAGGCTCGTACGTGATATTGCTGGGTTAATTAACATTAGTTAGAATTTCATTCACTGCTCCGTTTTATCGACGTCGCTGCTATAATGCATTCGCCAATTGTGTCCGATGATTGTTTTAGTACGCAATATGTTTTTCAGTGTTTAAAAACAATGTTTCAAAGACTTTATTTACATAATTGATGCTCTGTCTCATGACTCCATGATGTTAAGTAATCACAACAGATGAATAATATCTTTGGCTACCGTTTATGTCCAATTATTTCCTCATTCGTTTAAAAATCAATTTTAAAGGTCTATTTAAAATCAATTTCAAAGCGACGTTGATTTGAATAAACGACAATCTCGATAATCAGAGACGACGCAACAGTTACTTTGTCAGTTCAGCATTGAAATTAAATTCCCACTGATTTACACAATGAACAATATTAAGAAAGAACGAATATCCGCTATTTAGTTAATCAAGATTCTGCTGTATCATTTCTAAATACTTCTCCATTGATTGTTACGAGTACAAGACGTTACGTTAGATCGATTCTCATTATTCTCACCGGTTTGTGTAAATTCTGTTACCAATGGCCGATCGTTATAAAAGTGGGAATGGTGCAAAACCTGCGATACGAAGCACTGAAACAAGAAAGATTCAGTCTCCGAGAAGATCGTATTCAAAATTCATCGGTTGTTTAAGGTTTGTGCAAACTAATTCACCAATAGCCGATCGTTATAAAAATGGGAATGGTGCAGAATCAGCGATACAAAGCACTGAAACAAGAAACATTTCGGTTCCGAAAAAAACAGACTCAAAATTCATCGGTTGTTTAAAGTTTGTGCAAACTGAGTCACCAATAGCCGATCGTTATAAAAATGGGAATGGTGCAGAATCTGCGACACAAAGCACCGAAGCAAGAAACACTCCGTCTCCGAAAAGAACATATTCATAATTCATCGGTTGTTTAAGGTTTGTGCAAACTTAATCTCCAATAGTCAATGGCTTTAAAGACGAGAATAGTTCAAAATACGCGATTCTTAGCACCGAAACAAAAATCTTTCAGGCTTCAGCAAAAGTGGACTCTCGTTTTATCGGTTTCCTAGTGTTTGTGCAAACCTAGTCACCGATCGCCGATAGCTACAAAAGTAGTAATGGCGTAGAAACCGCGATTCTTAGCACCGAAACAAGAATCTTTCACGCTTCAGCAAAAGTGGGCTCTCGTTTTATCGGTTTCCTAATGTTTGTGCAAACCTAGTCACCGATCACTGATAGCTACAAAAGTAGTAATGGCGTAGAAACCGCGATTCTTAGCACCGAAAGAAGAATTTTCCACGCTCCAGCAAAAGTGTGCTCTCGTTTTATCGGTTTTTTAGAGTTTGCGCAAACCGAGTCACCGATGGTCGATAGCTGGAAAAATAGTAATGGCGTAGAAACCGCTATACAAAGTACCGAAAAAAGCACCGTTCAGGCCGGAGAGAAAGGAGGCACCCATCCTATCAGTTGCTTATGGTTTGTGCAGATCGTCGTGCGATGAATCGCGGTATTTCCAACACTGTATCGCTGGCAAAAGCTCTGGTCGAGGTTGGAACTCGTTTGATTAGCGGTAGCCGCGGCGCGGTTAGTAGAACGATTCTGCCGGTGGTCAGACCCGTCTCGAGTTCGTGCACTCGAAGCTAATCGGACGTAGTTCATCCCTTTCGCGATACCGAGTGTTTGAGTTTACATGTCGAGTTGGAAGAGGCGGGAAAAAAGGCCGGGCACGAGAAATAACGAGGGTCGAAGGGGGAGCGGGAACGATCGTTAAGCGGTGCACACCGATTCTCTCTCTTTCTCTCTTCTCCTTTCTCCCTCCCTGCTACCCCCTCTCTCACCCTCTCTCACCCTCTCTCTGTTTCTCTTCTCTCTTTTTTCTCTCGTTTTTGGCGTGGGCCCGCAATAACGCGAGAGCGTGGACGCGCGCGATTTACATTAGCCGCTTTCACGGAAATTGTGCGCTTCCCTTTGACTCAATTTTCCTTTCGGCCCTCGAATGTCTCGATCTCCTGCGCAATAGATCGCTTCAATCCGTTGACACGCGCACCGAATGTCCTCTTTGTTTGCGCAATGGTACATACGAATTCGCCATTTAGGGACGACCAGAGATCGAGAGAGTTACGCTTTTTGATAGGTTCCGTTTAGAACATGGATCCTGGAACTTTGTCAATTTATTTGCAACTAGTTCTCAGTTCGGCGCTCCGCAGTTTACTTATTTCATTAGGGGCAAAGGTTTTTATTAGTTAACGAGAAAAAATATATCGTCGCGAGAGGGCTTAACTGTTCTCCGAATAGTATGCTCTGTGAAGGACATTTTTAGAATATTTTTATTCTATGTGTTTTATCACACAACAGTTGAATGTTTGGCAATTTTAATAATATGAAAATTGTTTTAAGTAATGGTATTAATAGTAGCTCAGTCATCATTCGAGCGTAGAGGATTAACTATACTGCGAACTTTATACATTTATAACACAAATAGTTATGTACAATCTAAAATAGTGCACTCGTAAAGAAAATCAGAAACATTGACGTATTATTTTTGATTTATTAAAATTGTTAACGAAAAGGAAACTGTTTTTCGCAAATGGTGCATAAAAATTTGCAATGTATTTATTGTAACTAGTCTGGGAATCTTTATGCAAATTCTAAATTTCACAGCATACTTTAAAACACTAAACTGAGGAACAAGTTCATTTTACATGTCATTAATGTTTGTTGTTGTAGATGTTCTACTATTAAAATAGGCTAGTGCATATTGTCTTACAGACATGACAACATATAATTTATTCAGATTTTAGAATAAACAAATGCATTGGACTTATTCAAATCTTAAATAATTGTAAAATAGCACATCTGAAAACAGTCGTTTTATTATCCGCGTAACTCTATAATAAATCTTTCAGGATAGTGTCTCTAAATTGTACATAAGCTTTGTAAACACTATAAAGTGTCCACAGATTTAGCGCAGAAGATCACCGTTTCACTGCACGGGCTTTCGGATAATAGGATGATTTAATGGGTGCGAGTGAATCGAATAGGCGTCGTCGGGGTCGTGTGTCTTTTTCTTTGTGCAAAGGATACGGTAGTTCGCAAGTATACTTGAATACTGGCCAGTCAATTTTCGTTTCGAAACGGATTATGGATCGTCGGCTATCAATGAACGCGACCGGTCGGCGTTGTCGATGAGTTGTAATCTGTTCACCCCATCGATAGTATGTGGTCTGATAATTAAATAACGGGGCTGACGCTATGGCGGACAAATTGATGTCCCCAGTCAGCCAGTGAGTATTGTACTGTTTATTTTGAGCCCTCTCTGTCTCTGTCGCAAATATCACTTTAATCCCTTCGGTCACTGTGTGCCGATGATTAATCCCGTGTTTTTCCCGCGCGCTCCAACATCTAATGCCGGGGACATTCGCTCGAAAAAAGTGAAGCCCGAACTGTGCAATATTTTCCACATACGTGTTCGTTTCTGGGTAACACGTTCTGCGATTCCAGTTTCTGATCGTTTATGCGAATCAAATAAGTGAAACTTGCATGATTTAAAATTATCACTAGTTATTTGATAATGAAGTTTGCATCTTACATGACAGTAGAGAATAAATTAATATTCAGTGTTACTAGTATGAGATGAATAATTTTGAAGCAGTCTACGTGTTAAAATAAAGACCAACACTTTCCTACTTGAAAAGTAACGTGGTTCATCAAATTTTCCACATACGTGTTTGTTTCTATGTAACACGTCCTGTGACTCGAATTTCTGATCGTTTATGCGAATTAAATAAGTAAAACTTGAATGGTTTAAAATTATCACTAGTTATTTGATAATGAAGTTCGCACCTTACATGACAGTAGAGAATAAATTAATATCCAGTGCTACTAGTATCAGATGAATAATTTTAATGCAGTCAAAGGCGTCGCCATTGGCGACTATCATGGCATTCAACGTGTTAAGAAGAAGTCCAACACGGTGCTAGTCATAAAGTACCATGGTTCATGAAATTTCCGTAAAAATCATTATCAGAATAATAATTATTCTATTTTTAAGTTCCTCCCTGCGATTCCACTAATTCCTCGCGATTGCATCACAGACGCTATTCACGTAACTCTATAAATAATTATAACATACACGAGAGTTTCTCTAAACTTGCTTCTCCCACAGCGACACAAACTACCACCATGTTTTTAATTCATCCTACTCCCAGTGCGAACAGGTAGAATAAAAACGGTGAACAGAGAAAGCTTTTATATATTGATCTTCAAACAGCTGCGAAACCTCGGAGCACTTGGCCAAGCACAAAAGATCTCGCTTTGATGTACAGAAAAATAATATATATCTTCAGATATGCAAAGCCTTAACCATCATTTTTAACCTTTCACCTTTAGAAATTACTAAAAGCTATTAGCATTTGTTGCAAATTGAACTGCTGCATTAATTTACCCTTTATTTACGTTCTAAAAGACGCAGATATAGAATTATAAACGTCATTACAAAATTTACAAATGAAACAGTGCTAAAGAGCACATTAGCACTGTTTCGGAAGGTCCATATCTAAAACCAAGTTAAAACGATTCAGCATTTGTTGCAAATCGAACTTCTACAATTATTTAACTCTCATGTATACGGTAAAAAACTCAGACATATTTACAACGATAAAAGTTACTTGAAAATTTACAAATGCAACAGTGTCGAAGACGACACTGGCTCGGGGGTTGAAAGAAACAAACCTAATGCCCTAGAAGGTCTATATTTAACCAAAATTGGAGCAGCACGAGTATCAAAAAGGTAGCCTGATCTCGATACCACAACGTAGGATTAAAATCGATCGTTCAAGGTTACTTTCCCTACCTGCATCTCCGCGAGAAACCAAAACGGTGGATGAAGACTGTAACAAGCACGCTCGCCGATAATTGTTCCCGGCAATTAATTATAGTTATTCAGCGAAATAACAAGTACGCGAAAGGTGGCTAACGGGGTGGAGGGGGGGGGGGGGGGAGGTAAAGCAAAGATGTAAAAATCGTGGCAACTAACGAGGGAACAGAAATTGTTACTTTCGAGTGGGGCAACGTGCCGGTAATTGATAAGTAGTCAAGCACGTTCGACAGCACAATGCGAAGAAAGCGAAATCACGGTATCGTTTAATATATTAACAGGTTCCATCGCTTTCCACTTAATTGGCGGGTCTTGATGAATTACGGCGACGCCGTTGATTACTCGCCGATTATATCAGAGTGACTGCTACCGCGGATTATGATTCCCGAAGCAATTATTCGAGAGCTATGCGAATAGTTGGCTGAGGGACCGACGGAAACGCAACTATTTCGAGAGTGCGAGTGTTCCGGGTGCGTAGTCGCGTGTGAACCATGGCCGAAGACCAGCCCCGTGACCGTGCACATGGAAAAAAATTAATTATGTTATCGCTGATTGTCGATGCTAATCGGTTTTCGATCGGTTCCACGGTTTTGCAAGCGATCCGCGTACTGTCGGTTGATTTATCGTTCGAATTCTAGTGTATTTAGAAATACAGCGTATTTCTTGTGACAAGCAGTGTCTGCGACGTCCTATCTTTATATTTAATCAACAAAAATTGCAATTAATTCGTTAACGCTTCGTCTAGCAAATAAAACGTTTACACAGTTCAGAATTTTTTAAGGAGTCATGGCAACAGAAATTTTATTTGTAATACCACCAGTCACCTCTTAAAATGTTTATTATTTTATATGAAGATTTTTAGATATAGCATAATTATATTAGATTGTTTAATGATAGGTTTACTGCGGCTAAGTGTTATATCCTACTCATTGTTCGAGGTTTTCGTTCGGATCACGGTTGTTTGAAACATAAAGAACTTATTTTTTGATTGCTATACAGTGAACGTGTACGGAAATTGTATTTTTTATCGAAGAAATGATTTTTTCAAAGAGAAATGAGATCTCGTTGCCAGGAAATCGATTTTAGTTGGATACTCGGTGTGCATGCGTTTCAGCGTAGGCTAAGTAGAAACGGCAGGAATGATCAGACACAGCAATCTACTTTTACTCATTTGCTGGTGGATGTATTTGATAATCGAGCTATGTTTGATAATTTTTTTTCTGTAATTCTGATCAATGGTCAAAACATTCGATTCTCTTGTATATTATCAAATTAGAAAGATTATTTACATTAATTTTCACTAGAAGAAATCTAGTTGGTATAAGAAATTTCATTATCCTATTTATGATCGTATAACCTTTGAAAATGAACACTTGCATTAATTTTCAGTCTAATTACGACGAGCGGTTTAAATTGTTTCATTTTATAGCCATAAACAAATTTACAGTGTATTATTTTTAACAGAAGAAAATTTCTTGTTGATCAATTTATCTTTCAATGAAGATTCAACTCACGATAAAATATTTATCACATTGATATGTGCAATGTGGTAGATTATTTGAAGTGAAATAGTTGTAAAATTGTAATATCGTTTTCGTATTAGAATTCGTAGAACTCATTAGAATTGCAGGGTTGTTTAAAGTTTCTTTAAAGGATTCAGAGGTTAAGTGTCGACGGTTAACGAAACTTCCCCGTCAACAATTAAGACGAGCGTCCCACGTGGCTCTAAATGAAGACTAATTCGATGTTGTTTTCGCCTAAACAACGGAATCAGTCAGCGATCCACAGAAACCGCAGTGGTAACCAAGACATCAAATCCTCCCCTCGATTGTAGAGCACAATGAAAGCGGTAGCTTTGGGTGAGCACCAAAATTCCGACTTCTATAAGCTAGAAGATTTTCGTGACCCTTTACAATACCATACAGACTATCTGTAAAACAATAGTGTTAGAAAAAAATAGATACATTTACAAAATAAATAACAAAGCGGCTGAATAAAAACTGCAAATTTATTTATATAATTCGTTTACAATTCGTATCTGCTGTAAATAGAAACGGTGATCAACGAACAGACATAACTTTCAAACTAAAAATCAATTGTTTCGAAAACACAGACGAGCTGTATCTAACTATACTCACCTGCTTTTGCGTGCGAGCTCACCCTTTTCCAGAACATGTTATTTTTGCAATTATAAATAAGGAAAAATTGTTATCTAGAAAAATGTTATTCCGAAAGTTTCATTTCTATTTTAACACGGCGGATCGAATGACCCGAATAGAAAATTGCTTTCATAAGAATCGATTCGTTAGATTTCTTCGCTCAGCGATATACGCTAATAAAAATCGTGCAAAATCCGAATAAAATAAATGTTGACATTTCAATAAGACAATATACAGCGTTAAATTCTTCCAATTTATATAATTACAATTTACGTCGTATCTAACCAATTCGAAACTTTACGAACTCGGAACGAAATGCGCACAAACATTCTCCGTCGTTACAGATGTATAAAATTGTTTATCAGCGATCATGTACAGACCGGCCAGCAATCGTAGCAAGCAATCATAGCAGAAACTACAAGATCCTATCCGCGCAACAACCAGAAATCATAACACAACTACCCCTTGCCACCCGAAAAAGCAAACCAGTCCTGCGAAACGTCTAATAATCGCGAGTAGCAGGTATCAGCGGCATAAATCTTCGCATCACCGCGTGAAATTACGAGAAAATTGACCGGTCGCATGCACCGGCAAGGAAAGAGAGAAAGAGAACAAGAACGCGAGAGAGAGAGAGAGAGAGAGAGAGAGAGGGAGAGAGAGTGCACGTCCGGGTGCATATGCGGGTAGGACCCACGTGGCGCTGACAGTGCCGGCCCTCGAAGAAAAGAAAAGAAAAGGAAGACCGGTGTCTGTCGGTGCCGGTCGAACTGGCAGGAAACACGGATACAATTAATCCGTTCTCTCGGCTCGAATCGCATAATTTCCGTTTAATTCGTCGGCGTTCCTGTTCGCGGCAGCACGAGAGAGGATATAAAACTGCAGACCGGTTATCAACCCTGCGATTTCGATAAATTTTTGATACTTTACAAATTTCAACGTTCTAAAACAGTGTTTTCCCTCGACATGCAAGCCGGGGGTGTTTTATCCAGTTCCCGAGACATACGCGAGAAAACTGCATTGCTACGGCAAAATTCTGTTAACGTTTGTGCGTCTGTGGCGGTGCGGTATCGGTGTCCACTTATCATCCGTTTATACGCGGGATTGGTCGAGCTTAAAGGTCCCGTGCACAACTGCGAGAAACGTTTGCCGCAATAATTCCACGCGAAGCCTAAACCCGAACCAACGTAGTCACTTTCGATCGAGTTTGCGATATACATCTGTTACAGTACTCGCGTACGCAGTTGTGCACGGGACCTTTAAGCTCGCTCTATCCTGGTAACCAGCGATACCAACGTGTACGGTGCCACAGACGCACAAATATAGAAGACAAGAGTTCACTGGAGCGGTGCCGGTAGATTTTTCTTTTCTTTTTTCTCGCGAACATCTCGTAAACTAAATGAGACCGCCGCTGGTGTGCAACGGATATAGTCGAGAGAAATCGATTTCTACAACATGCCCGAAAATCATCGAGATCGTAGGTAGCTGGGTAGCTGTTCTGCAGTTTCACCAGGGATCGTGCACCGGCACGCTGCAACTGCAGTGCGGGACTGCGGCGTTGCATCTGCCGAGGTGGCGTCGGAGGCTTCGCCAGCCAGCCGCAGAGGCCTAAAAACCGTGTGCGAGCGGGAGAGGCGGTTTTCAGCGTCGACGAGGACGGAGGAGCGTTTCGTCGGCTGTTCGGAGGGACAGAGAGAGGGCTAGAAAAGTCCCGAGGAAGAAGACAGACACGGAAACCGGACGGGGAGAGAGAAAGGAGAGCCACGTGGTTGCCGGTTCACGTTAACGTCATCGCACGCGGAGGGACGAGGAACACGCTCGTCATTTGTCTCCCTTCGCCTTTCTTCCCCGTTTCCTTCGCTCCTGCTCTACTCATTCGTCTCTCTCACCCTCGTGCCACCCCTGATCGGCACTCTCCTTGTCCCTCGAGCACGGAGCGGCACACGCCGTCTCCGTCTCGCTCCAATTTCTTTCCTTCTTCTTCGATCTTCCTCCTCCGTAATTGTCCGACCGTTTCCCTCTCTGTCCCACCAATTCTCTGCCAGCTCGCTTTTTTCATCGCGCCTCTTTCTCTTTGACGCGAGAACCTCCCTCTCTCTCCCCTCTCTGTCTCTCTCTGTCTCTCTCTGTCTCTCGCTCGCTCATCGATTCCATCTCTTTCGCTCCAATCGTTCTCTCGTCGTCCTTTTTTCGCCGGTCGCGCCGTTTCTCTCGCGTAACGCGCGATCTGGCCCGAAACGAAACTTTTTGACGTTTTTCGCGCACCCACCCTAGGAATATGGACATACGTCAACCACGTGTGTGGGGAATGCGCCAGGACCGTAACGGGAGCCAGAGATTGGCGGAGGCGACGGCCAATCCGGTGGCGTTTCGCCCGGAGCGGGGAACAAGTCCGAGGGATGCTGTGTGGAAAGCAGAAGCTGGAGGGGAGGAAATCCAGCGGGATGAGGGAAAACGGGAGACGGACGAGGCGCAGGGCCGTAAGGCGACGCGGGGGCTACGCGATCGAAGAAAAAACCCTGGAATGGATCCGGAAGTTGATTAGAACAGCGCCTATTCCGGCGGATGCGTTTTTATCATCGAGAGAGAAGGAAAAAGAGCTAGACAGAGACGCACAGAGAAAGAGAGAGAGACAGAGGTAAAGATAAAGGGAGAAAAACGAACGGTTGCGGAGGTGAGAATAATTCTCGATCGGAGTCTTCTGTTTTTCTTTAACGAGCAATGCCTGAAAAAATTTCAATGAAATCCAGCCTCCTTCATTATCTCGGGTAATATGTATATTCTAGATCAAGGCGGAGGGTAGCGACGTTAAACTGCCGAATGATATAGGCGCTCTTAAAAATGTTCAACCCCCTGGAACACTCGGCCATAAAATACTCCCGAGGAAAATCGTCTCCCGTGAAAAAGAGCTTAGAACGCTCGTAACGAAACCTGACGTACGGCACTGGGTGGAAGGAAACGCGATGGACGCGGGGTCCCAGGGGACCACGAGCGAGAGCGAACAAAGGACGCTTTGAAGGGAGAAGAGGAAGACTCGAGGAGAGAGCCTCGCCTCGTTCCCTTTCCCTGATGGCTGGCAGAGAGGGATCTCCGCTCATCTGTTCTTGCCCTGCGGTAGGTAGGTTAGGTGGATACATTTGGCTCTCTTTTTCTCCGTTTCTCTCCGTCTCTCGGGCTTCTCCCCTATCTCTTTCTTTCTCTCTGTTTCTCTCTTGCTCTTCTTCATCTTCTTCTGCTCTCTCTCTCTCTCTCTCTTTCTCTATTTCTCTCCTCCTTCTTTCTCTCGCTCTCTCCTCTCGGTGGTGGTGTGCTCTAGCGTATCCAGCGAAAGCCAACCCCCACAGGAGCCACGAAGCAGAAGGATCCTCGCGTTCTCGTTAGCTCTTTCGTCCACGATATTCCCCTAGATTCTCGTAACCGTTCGTGGTTTCAATCGGTTCCTTCGAGCCCTTTTTGACCAGACGGAAAAAATCCAAAATATCCCGGACCGGTGGCAGGACTACGGTTTTTCGAGGTTATGTTCGGTGGTGAGACACCATGCTGTGGAGGCTACGGCCGCGTCGTGCCGAGCAGAGCCGAGCGGAGCGAAGCACATCGGAGCAGAGCGGAGCGGAGTGGAATCGAGTCTCGCCAGCCGTTCGATAAAATGAAAAACGGGATGGCGAGCGCCGCTGGAAAACGCTGAGCGTGCGATGCGCGCAGGAAATGCTGCATTGCGCTCGGCCATCGGCACACCATCGCGTGTCTATCTCGCGAGAACTCGATGCAACCGTATTACGGGGGTCTCGTCGTTTTAGAAGAGCTATTTTTCAGCGTCTCGAGAATTGCCCTCTTCCTCCTTAACGATGATCGTCGCGAATATCGGGGGCAGGTACCGCGTGCGCGCGAAACAGAGAGAGAGAGAGAGAGAGGGTAAAAGAAAAAGAGAGAGAGAAAGAGAGACCACGTGTCGCCGAAAAAATCCCCTAGCAAAGATTCTAGACGACTGTTGTACCAGGCAGCAAAGGCAGCCAGGCGAAAATAAAAAAAGATCCTAGGCGCGCGCGTATAATACATAATCCACAGATGCGATGGTAGAGCATCGTTCTCGGGGAGAGTCCGGGCAACACCGCCATCGCCGAGTCTCTATAATATTCTCGGAGAGATATTTCAGAGAGAGGGACTCCGGCGAAGCCTGTCTAACGACGCTGGAAGACTAGAAAGAGAGAAATATACGCACGCAGACAGCCGAGCGAGTCGCGCGCATGCACGTCGAATATGCAGCAAGAAAGAAAGGGAGCAAAGAAGAAGGGAGAGCTCGGGTCTCCTCGTCCCACCGGTTCTTTAATCTCCTATCTTCCTCCATTCCGGCTTGCCTGCCAGCGTTCTATCCTTTTCATACTACCGCCCACTCGCTCGTTCGGCGTCTTTGTTCCACCTCATTTCGCCTCTGTCATTTCCCAACGATCTTCGTCGCTCTGCTGCCGGTCTCGATGACGATGTCCTCTTTCCACTCGCAGCACCTTGCTTCCTCTCTTCCATCCTCTGTCCCGTTTCTACCTTCGTTCGTGCCTCGCATGTCTGCCGCTCTCTCTGCCCCCCTCCACCTTCATCCCTGTCATCCCCTAACGTCCTACATCGCCTCGTCCTCCTCTCGCCGACCAATCCCCTAACTCCCACCACACACGCGCTTGATCCGAACATTACTCGCTCCTCTCTCTCCGCGACTCTCTCTCTCTCTCTCTCCCTCTCTCTCCCTGTCTCTCTTTCTCACTCGCTTTCTGTTTCACCGTTCCTCTTGCTCTTCCACTCTCTCACCCCGTTTCCCTTTCTCGCTCGCTCTCCGCCGCTGGTAATATTTCTCGTCCCTCTCGCTTACTCTGTTATTTCTCTCCGACTTCCGTGCACGGCAGAAACGAGCGCGGCAATAGCTGGTTTCGAGAGATAGAAAAACACGGCCGGACAGAGACAGAGCGCGCGAACGAACGGAGAGACCCCGTAGCGCGAGACCGTACGGAGGGAAGAAGAGAAACCGAGCGGGAAAGAGGCGCGGCGAGCGATACTCGCGCGCGAGTCTAAGATAGGAGAGGAGCACACGGACGAGACGAACAGAGATGGGAGTTGCAGGACACGGAATCGTGTCCAGGCATTAACGCATCTCTCTTTTCTTGCTCCGTAGCCTTCTCTCTACCTCCTTCCCCCTTCGCCCTGGAATTTCTCGTTCTTCTATACCGGCGTGGCTTCGAGAGAGGATGAAAGAGAGCGAGAGAAAGCGAGAGAGAGAGAGAGAGAGAGAGAGAGAGAGAAAGAGAAATTTTAATTTCGCCGGATAAGTATTTATCTCGGATGTATGGGTCCGGTAATGGACAACGCGTATTTTCGGCGCGGTGTAAATCAGCGGACTCACCTGAAGCGTCTGTAGCGTGCGATCTGTGTACGTGTGTATTTAAATATATATATGTATATATATATATATACTAATATATAAATTCGCGTAAATCTATTTAAATATATGACTGCGGCCGCGGTCGCGCTTGCGCCCGTTCGCTCGCTCGCGCGGGCGCGCGCGAACACGGGAGAGCAAAGCTGCCAGGAACGAACGGTATACGTGTGTACCCGGTGCTGTCGTGTTCGTGAATACACGTGGGGGCCTCTCTCGCTTTGACATCGAGGGAAGCGTGTCTAAATTGGGAGTGGAAGGTGGGGCATGCTCCGGGGAGCGACGGTGTAGGGGGACACCGGCGCGAAAGGGGAAGGTAAAGAGGAAGAGACGGGGAATTACCTTCTACTCGGTACCTTCTTTCACCGGGACACCCCTTTCAGACGACGCTTCTACGCGTAACTACACCCACGTTTAAAGTCGCCCGCCGTGCGTCGGGACCACAACGACGATGACCACGACGACGATGACGACGACGGCGACGACGACGACGGCAAAGACGGCATCGGGAGAACGAACGGAGGTGGAAGGACGCAGACACCGTTAAGACTGCCGAGCAGAACGTGGTAGAATGAGAATGGGGACCGGCGAACGGGAAAAAACGAGCGTGGACAAAGGGAGACGAGAAACGAACAGACTCAGAGAAAAAGAGGGAGAGAGAGAGAGAAAGAGAGATGAGACAGGAGAGGCTGAAAGTTCGTCAAAAGACTCTGCCGAGGAGAATCCATACGGATATCAAAGAGAGAGAACGGACGGGAAAAAGCTCGGGACCAGCAGCGCAGTGGAGCGCCGGTCACCGGCGGAGAAAGAGGCGGGAAAGATTAAAGCGGCGAAATTGTCTCTGTCCGAAGTCGAGCGACGCCGGGGCGAAGAGAATCGACGGGAAAACATTGGTAGCGCATGGAAAATTCAACGAAGTAGAAGCATCGAGATAAGGGGAGGTCAAAAGACGAAAAAGAATGGGGATTAGAGGCGAGAGCGGGTATCACGAGGGAAAAAATCGCGGAACAGTTTCAAAGAGAATAGGATACGAACGGACAACAGATCGAGAGGGTGGCAAGAAAAAAAAAAAAAATTCGCTGGATGTGTCGAGGGGGTTAAAGCAGCAGAGGAGTAGGAGAGGGTGCAAAGGGGATGGAGAAGAGAGCGTGAGGCATCGCATGCCAGGTTGCATCGTCGAAGGATCCCGGAATAAGATCGAGAGGATTGATTATTCCGACGGACGTTTTCGGAGGATCCTGCGTGGGTCGCGGCTCTAGCTTCATCCTTTCGCACCTAGCATGCGACTGGCTGAGCACCAACTATCGATCGAACGATATATACGTGACACACACGCTCGAACCTCTCTCTGTTGTGTGTGCGCGCGCGCGCGCAAGCGAGCGAGCGAGCGAACGAGCGAACGCATGCACGCACGTTTCTCTGACCCGTGGCCCGTGTGCAGCCCCTTGCTGCTGGTCTGCGTGTGTGCGAGAACGTGTACCTACACGGGCTATATCCACGTGTATATATATAGATCGATCGATTGCTCGCCCTGGATCGATACGTGCGCGCGCACACCGCCACCCTTACACCCGCCGAGCCACCAACGGTAAGGGCCGCCGACGCTCTGCCTAAGGTGCTCCAAGGGATGGGGGGTGGCGCCTATTGGATTTCTGCGGACTTCTTCTTCTTCTTCTTCTTTTTTTATCTTCTCCTCCTTCGAACACGCTTTTCCGAAAAAGAGCTATAGACCCCGGCGCGCGAACATTCCATGAATAAGTTGCCGAGCATTACCAGGATTATTTTTTTTCGAGCCGAAACGGAAACATTCGGTGACAAATTTTTGTGCGAGGGCGGCTCGGCTTTTGCGACCATTTCGTGATTAAATGGAGGGTCTGGATGGACCGTGTTCGGACTGGTGAAACCGGTACTTTTGTCTAAAAGTAGTCTCCGCTATCGATTCCAAATTTTTTCGGAGAATTTTGAAAAATTTCTTTCGGTCGTCTTTCCATGAAGATGTTATCCTTCTGTGACTTCGTCAATTTTTATCTAGCAAGGTTATTATTGACTAAAATTATAGAGTAAAAATGTTGCTCCGTAAAATGAACCAGAAGTCCAAGCTCGATAAGTTACAAGCTCGGTAAACGTATCTACTTAAGTGTAACGTTTATTTTTGTACCTAATATCATCCATTAGACCGCTGGTTTTTGCACGATTTAACATGAATGAGTTTGTAAAACGTAAAGAGGAAACCTACAAATTAACACGAAATGACATTTGTATTTGATTTTCAGCTTTCGAAAATTTCCTAATCGAGTCAAGAGATTTTTTCCTTATTCTAAATTCTAGATTCCAGTTTCTATAAGCCAGAAGACAGATTACATAGACTTGTAACCGCTGACCCAATTCTACAAATAAATCTTGGACACCTCAATTAGGTGATCGCTCCATTCAGAATAACAAAAGTTACAAAAATCTCTATATTTTTTTGTATTCAGTTATTTTTTCTTGAGAATATACACAAGCCTCAATAGTTCTAAATTCTCTTATTCTCAGTCCTATAAAATCGTTGCCGAAATTTCTATAATCTAGTTTTGCAGCCAATTTTTAAATATTGCATTACAAAATTTATAAAATGCATACTTCGTTCAGACTATCAGAAATAATAGAATAACCCCAATAAGGGGTAGTTAGGGATTGATAGACAAACAGGAAAACTATAAAACATGGTATCGAATCCAATGCAGCAAACTTTTGACGATTGCATTTAAGGGTTGTTAAAAATCAATCTTACAAAAGTAACGAAACAACCCCTAAATTATCCGCAGGTAAATTTGACAGTTATACAGGGATTCATAGAATTGTACTCCCTTCGCATTGTCCATCTAAAAGCGTATCATTACCTCGCTACAACCAGTATAAACGTCCGACACGAAAACACGATACATCAACAGATTGTCTGAATAGGGCTTCTCGCTATCAGCAGGGTAGTTTCCCAATCAACTGCTCCGGACACGTTGAAAAAAGAGAACCAAAGCGGCGCTTTTATAACACGTTCGGTAAATAAAAGAAACATTCAAGAACGGGTTTACTCGGAATTTTACGAGATCCAGAGTGAGAGAGAGGCACAGAGAGAGAAAGAGAGGGGGGGGGGGGGGAGTCGGCGGGTTAGTCGCCAGCAGCGACTTCCCGCGCGTTACTCTTTCAAATCTCGCCGCAGAGAAGCGTGTTCAGTGGGGCACGGTAAGTGTCGACGATCTAAGCAGGCCGGGCAACATAATTAAAACTTCTAGAAAACATAATAACTACACAATTAAAATGTGTCTCTACCCTTTTGTCGGGGACGCGCCGTAGAGAGACTAGGGGGAGCTGAGAGAAAGAGGGTTTCTAAACTCGACTGGGGGGGTGGGGAGATGTAGACGGCGAAAGATAGAAAAACAGAGAGAGAGAGAGAGAAAGAGAGTGGAGGAGAGAGAGCGAGAGAGAAAGACAGAAATAGCAAAAGAGAGGAGAGAGAGTTCACGAGGAGGTGAAGGGAGGGCAAAATGAGAAAAAGAGGAACGGGGAAAGAGAGACGGATGAAACGAGAGGAATCTATCGAGGGGGGTGGACGGCGGTCTACAGGGACGAGGAGGGGATTAGGGGGCAAAATGATGTAAAAATAACAAATTGAAACTGCTGGCCAGGAGAGTTGGATAGCGTGAAGCGCGAGCGGGATAGCCTCCACCAATATCCCTCGACCTGGAAAGAGACAACCGATCTATATAACCGTTGGACGGAGAGGCGACGATGAAACGAGGGAGACAGGGTGAGCCAGCCAGGAGAAGGGTGGGCCAAAGGGGTGGCACAAGTAGATTCTACCCCTGGTGGGGATACTGACAGGACTCCCCTCTGCCAGGGATGCAGGGTTGCAGGGGGTAGCGGGTTGTCGTACGTGTTAACGCGGCTGCTATATATGTGTGCACGTACTACATAGGCGAAGCCGGGTACGTGTTCTCTCCACGGGCACACCCGTCTCTCTCTCTCTCTCTCTCTCTCTCTCTCTCTCTCTCTCTCTCTCGTTCTGCCTGTCTCTATGTACGCGCGCGCTCCGAGCACACCCCCTTAGCGTCTCGCCGCGCAGAACCGAGCGGACTCCGCGTTTCCTTCTCTAACCGGGCGCTCGCGAGTGTATGTGACGCGGGGGGCAATGCTCCATCGTACAACGTGGAAATTTAGTTCCCTCTCCGTGTACACACATACACACGCAGACATACGTACATGCACGGAGAGACCCGCGCACCAAGCTGCCCCGTACCCGTTCCCGTTCCTGTGTACCCGTGTGGACCCTCTCTGCGGCTGTGTGGAGTGCTTTACGACTCGATCGGAGCGTTAATGGCGTGGCTGTGTGGGTGTGTTCGTGACGACCGGTGAACCTGTATGCGTCTGTGTGTACGCCCGTCGCTCGTCAGCGAACGTTTTTCCACGTACACCATCCACTGCACTAGGCCAGCCGACTATAGCTATCGGGACAGATTCGACTGACACCGCGGATACGCGCTGGGCCTTATACGTGGGAAGCTCGAGAGGACCCAGGAGTATTCGCGATGTCTCGCGATGCGCCGAAATGCCATCTTCCGGACAAAATTCTGTTGCGCGAAAGTTGTTGCGACGAAATGTTTTTGACGGAATTGGATTTGTTGGACATTGCGGTATTCTTGAGAAATCATGTTGGGATTCGATTAGATTTGGAATTTTCAGCGGAAACCATGTTTCTGATTATGCGTTCTTGAATGCAATGCGCTGGAATATTTTTGATTTTATGTAACTTATTATTTATAAGCGTGCAAAGTTGATGTGCCAATATTGGCATTACGTTGGGTACATCGTGAAGTTGTCCAATATTGCAATTTGTTTGCGTAAACATTTAATGGAGGTGCGAGATTTTAAGTCGTTGCTGACATAACAAAAAAAAAAAAAAGTTAAATATTAACGGGCAGGTTAAGGCAACTAAATCTTGCATATTTTTTTGCAGCTTATATCTACGAACATTTCCACCAAAAATCACGGAGTAGTTGTGAGGAGTGTTTTTTAAAACCTTAATTAAAATACATTTATTTTATACGGAAATCTGCAGTCCGTTGACGAGCAGACTGCGAATTCGATGCATTCATGACGAAACTGAGCAGATGCAGTTTTAAAAATTAGGAATTTAAGAACATATTATTCCGAGCTTGCCAAACTTATTTAAAAAGTAAAGTTTCAACTCGGTTCCTCTCACGTGCAAGCAATGTGGAAAAATTGTTCATTTTGCACAAACATTTGTATTTAATTGTTAACTAGACTGCGAAGTTTATGCATCTATGATAAAATATAGCAGATATAATTTAGAAATGTTAAAAGAATTTTAAAACGTTGCTGAACGTGAACTTATTAAAGGAATAAAGTTTCAACTCGGTTTCCATTCCTTGCAATTGTACAACATTTTTCTTTCGCATAAAGATCCGCAGTCTAATGACGACAATGATTACTGCGACAATCATCGTCGCCAACCTCCCAAGGAAGGATGTCAGCCCAATCACTGATATTTAAGTATAGCCGAAAAAGCGCGTTTCCGGCTGAGATATTTTGATGGCAGTAAGTTCAGGAATCAGCCAGTACGTTTTCCTTTTGAATCACGTTGTACCTGTTAGGTGTCCCGTTACGTCAATTTTACATTAAATCTACCGCAGCTGGTCAAATGACCCGTTTCACATTTTTCATTTTCAATTATTTAAATTATAAAATTGCCTTCATATGATTCGATTCAATAGATTTCTTTACTCAAATAAATAAATATACTTATACTTAAATAAATAAAGATTTAAATATATCGTACATAGATTTAGATAAATCGTACAAAGATTTAAGTGAATCATACAGAGGTTTAAATAAATCCTACAAAAATTTAAATAAATAAAGATTTAGGTAAGTCGTACAAAGATGTAGAGAAATCGTACAAAGATTTAGATAAATCGTACAAAGATTTAAATAAATCGTATAAAAATTTAAAGAAATTGCACAAAGGTTTAAATAAATCGTACAAAGATTTAAATGAAAAAAGATTTAGATAAATCGTAGAAAGATTTAAAAAAATTAAATAATTTGGAAAAATTAAATCTTGTGATTTTTATTAGATAATACTCACTAGCCAACTTTAATGCTTTTAGCGTTTAATGTTAATTCCTGTCCCCGAGCTTGAGCTGAATTGAGCGTGAACGCGTGATCTCCATTGATCCTGAAAAAGGATCCATCGGTGTGAATAGTCGCGCCGCTGGAATCAACTCCTCTGGGACCAATGCTGCGCCGATCGAAAGATAGCTGACGATTCATGATACGCGGTATTGATATCGACACTTTGCCTAACAATTATTTTGGAGTCTCGGAAATCTGGGAACTTGCATAGACGTTTTCTAAATCTATTTTTTTAATCGAGCTTGCAGTTTCGAGCGTAAATCCTCTGGTCGTCGTCGACTACCGAGGTCCGTCGTGCTAAAATTGTAAAATGTTGCTCGGTTTAAGAAGAAATCTTTAACTTCTTTAGTAAATAATTATTGAAATGAATTAGTATTTGTAATGTTAGATCCGAGTTAGGAAACTGTAGTGGGGTTTATTTATAGAGTGTAGATAAATAAATTATATTCTTGTTCGTGCGTCTTTAGTTGGCTTAATCTAGGCGATAAATCAATCGACTGTATAAAATTCGTAAAACGTAACTTGTGGGGGAGAGGAGATAATATCCGATTGGAAGGTGATGTAAAATTTATGGTAACACGGTGAAAGTATTAAGTACAACCTCGATTTTATGGCACAATAAAGACTTTATGTGCAAGCTGGATATTTTTCAGAATGGGTATTGTTAGATATTCATACTGAATATCTGTTTTATTCATTCTTTAAAATTATGCAATTTTATTCGTTACGACTTTTATTTAAACGATCGACGAATCGCATTGGTCGATGAGTGATTTTGTTTAGCAATAATAATATCGTAATTTGAGGGCTGGGATCAGCTATGAAAAATTAATTATTAAGAATGAGAAGATTACCGAAGAAACTGATAAGAAAATTGTGTTTATAAAACAACGGATACATTAACGACTGATAATTCCAGCATTATCCAGTTTTATATCTGCAAAACGAAGAATCTGCAGGTACTCTATGGAAAGTGGGAAGTGCTCATTATGAAAAATTTATAGTGGGAACAAGAGTGCATGTATTCGCTCCTCGAATTATTGATCCGCTTATTAAAATGTTGAATAGCTCGGGAACTATCGGTCTCTGAACTTGAAATTATCTTCTGAAGCATTCGCATAATTGCACGAAATGAACCTATCCTCAAATAATTGTAGCTACCCTTCGAAATGATTTTTAATCGTTAAATTTTGTTCACGGCTCTTCGCTAAATAATATTTCGAAACTTAGATGAAGTTTTACGAAGTTAGTTACGAGATTAACTCAAAATTTCCATATTTTAATGCGAGCAAGGAAAATGGCTGAAATTTACTCATGTTCATTGTCTACTTCCACACACTTTAAAACAATTAACTTTACCGCGGAAGCTGGTAACAGCGAATTAATTAGTCGGTTTTAAATATATCCTAAATTACGGTTCTTATCCTTAATTTCAAGCCACTCATGGTCGGCGATGATATTCGCGAAATTGTGTCAACTAATTCGCGTTTCCCGTTTGCGAGGAATTAATAGCAAATTTTTGGCAAAACGAACTTCCAAATTGAAATACTATTTTTCAAGCAAGTACATATTGTACGCTTTAACGGTAAAAAATACTGTAGAGGAAAAATGGAAACGTTATTGATCTTTCTTAATACAAGTTCAACTACATCCGTATTCAACAGATGTAATTTGAATATTTTATAATTAAATGCGAATGCGAAAATTTGCGAGACCGATTATATATTATGCATTTATAGCCTTACGTTATTAACCAACGTTATCGTAAACAATCAAAAAATAATTAAGTAATATCTCGATACATTTGAAAGTTTCTATTCACTGATCAGTTCGGATAATCGACGCACAAAATTAAACAAGTAAACGCGAGTCGAATAGAATCGTGTTGGGTATCATTTTCATCAGAAAAGTGTCACGGATGTGTTGGTTACCTATTATTGTCAACCGATGTCATTTCTTCATCTTTGTATAAAATCATCCTAAAGTCTTCCGCAAATCTACGATTTCATTCTTGACTCATGCTCAAGTCTGTCTCATCGTCAACCTTTGTCCTCGCCGAATCATATTCGAACCATCGCCTGGCTATGTCATTCCCAAAACTCTGACCTCACAATACTAGCCCTTAAAATTTCCAAACCTCCACCACTCAAGTTAAAATCTATATACAGTAGCGCACGAAAGTATTCGGACACTCTTTAAACCTAAATAACTTTTTTAAGATTGGACCAAACGTCTTGACTTTTCTTGAGCAATTAGTTGCATTGATTTAATAAATGATATATAAAATAAATTTTGTAAATATTTGAACTAATGTGAATTACATCACCAATAAAAAAGGAACTTTTTAAATATTTTTTATTTGAGCCACGCACAAAAAATTTTAAAGACGCATCTGGTAGATCTGTGATAGTTATACGCATGCAGAAAAATTCATTAAAATCGATCGACGTACACACGAACTACGTGCCATCGAAAATGGTGAAAATCGCAATTTTTCACGATTCTTGATCAGTTTCTGCTTAAACTACAGAAATTCTTACATCTTTCTACGCGTGCCATTTTTTCCCGCGTCAATCGATTTCGGTGAGATTTTCAGCATGTGCATAACTAACACAGTTCTGAAAAACGCATATTTTAAATTTTCATTACGAGTTGAAATAAAAATGTTTTAAAAAATGTCTTTTCTACTTTCCCACGTAATTTCTACCAATTAGAATTATTTCAAAATTATTTTTGCATATCATTTAGTAAATCAATGCTGCTAGTTGCTCCAGAAAAGTCAAGTCGTTTGGTTCAATTTTGAAAAAGTTATTTAGGTTTGAAGAGTGTCCGAATACTTTCGTGCGATACTGTATGTACTTCGTGTTTCCCTCGCCAGTATCGCAAGAGCATAGTAACAATATAGTAACAGCATAGTAAAAGTATAGTAAGAGCAACAGTAACTTACAGTAACAGGCAGTAATAGCGAGAGAGAGTTTTTCCTTCCGAATGCACATTCTACAAGTTCTTCCCATGATGCAAGTTGATTTCTGTCGAACCACTGGCGTTATTTACACTCGCAAAATTCGTATATAAAATAATAAAACTAACTTAAATCAAAATGAGTCTTGTAAAATTCTCGACTCGGGACAATTACATTTTTTGGAAACTCTCCTATTGCGTCATAGCAAAAATACACAAAATCCACGTAAATCGATTTTTCGAATAATTAAAGTCGTCGTTCAAATGCAAAAGGTTAACATTTCATTCGTATATCGAGACGTTATTTGCAATTTCCACAGTGTCTACGATAAAATGCGAAGCTAATGAAACGATGAAAATCTTTAATTCCGATTCCAGAGATAACAGAAAACGATGCCGAAACTCGTCGGAGACACTTAACAGGAAACACACACAGTAATCCTTTGTCTTAGTCGAAACACGGAAACGATCTTACCCCTCGTCGTCAACAGGATATTGCACCTTTATCCAGGTTCGCGAACGGGACATTTCATGTGTCAATCTCCGCATTGCCGCGAATCGATAAACACGCGAAATTCCGCGCGTTGACGTTTGATTCCATTTTAACCGGTCTCCTTCGTAATTCCGAGGGGTAGCAGAATCCCCTGCGCGGTTCCGCAGGGTTCTGCGAGAGGGACGAGCTCGTTCAAAAGGAAAATATATACATTCGACTGGGAATTATGAGCTGGGAGAGAGAGAGAGAGGGAGAGAGAGAAAGAGAGCGAAATCGGCAGCCCCGGAAAACACCGCGAAAACGCGAGAAAGCCCGTGGAAAAAGCGACTGGGGTTGAAGGATTTACGCGTGTCTTTCGAGTTCTATCGATTTCGCTCGTCGACGGAACCGATTTACATTAATTAGCCGGCTTTCTCGCCGGGCATGCTCGCGTATTTATTCGCGGAGTGCTTTCAATGCGCATGAAATCGAGTGCTGATTCCGATTTTGCACTCGTTTTTGATCCGCAAGGATGTCGCTGTCGAGCGTTTATTATGTTCCGTTTTTATCGCCGATGACGGAGCTTAAACAGCAGACGCAGAATGTCGGAGAATTATATTTCACGAAGTCTGATACGTTCTTTCGTATGCAACGTGGATTTAAAATTCTTTTTGACGGGCGAACCACGATCGCTCGATATGGGAACCATTTGACGAACTACGTATTTGGCGATGAAAAGGAAATTACGTTATAAACAATCTCTTCGGATATTAGTTGCATTATTAATACTTTCGGTTGACCTTGCACTCTGTCCACCTTCTCACAGCGAGTTTCCAAACTCTTCGAGTTCGACGACCAATCTACAAATTGTCGCCGCAGTGGACACGTTGCAGTTAGATCAACAATTCTAGAGATTGTCTCGGATATTGTTCTGTGCCGGCTCTGTTTCGTTTCCAAATACCAGGTATGAAAATATGAAGAATTTTTGTATAGAAAAGATGAGTTTCTTGTATGAAAATTATACAAAATGTTTTATTCGAAGTATTGCTCATCGGTAGCTATACATCTTTTACATGTATTTGACAACTCGTGGATGCCACGCCAAGAAACTGTTCCTCCTTTGAGGCAAACCAGTCATCAAGTCATTTTCGTACATTTTCGTAAGATGTGAAGCGCTGCTCAGCAAGTGCGAGTCGCATCGATGCAAATAAGTAATAATCGGATGGAGCCAAGTCTGATGAGTAAGTTGTACGGAAAAGTATTGAGAGATTTTTGTCATTTCTTGATTAAATGTTTCTTTTATTCAAAATTAATTTTATTCAAGTATATATTGGCCATTATTATCTATGATCTTTTACCATTTTTAGGGTAGAGCCATAACCCCATCGGAATAGAACTTCTGTGGTTTACCGGTTAAAAATTTGGCCAAGTGATTTTCACAGTCCTTTTTTGAATCCAACTTTTTACCATCAAAGTAATTTTGCAAAGATTGAAATAAACGATAATCTGATGGTGCATCAGACTTCCCAACCAAGTTCTTGCAATTTTACGTTTGAGCAATGATTCGCAGATGGAAACTCAATCCATCAAATTTTTCTCTGTTAACACTTTACCGACCAGCGAATATTTCAGAATTTTTCAAGGTGCATTGTCCATGATTCAAAACTTTTTAATGGATCTCTCAACCCTGACAGCAATATTTATTATAAATCAACATGACATTCTCAGTAACGTTATCTAACAATTTGGTTACAAATTACAATGTAAAAGCAGTTTGTTATGCTTCATTTTGTTACGGTGCAACTATTGAAAGTCCTAAGGCTTCCGGTCGGTAAAGTGTTAAATTATGAGACATTCATAATTTAGTAATTTCTTTTAGTATCCAGTCTTCTGCAAATGTTTCAAAACGGTTGAATGGGGAATGTTTAGTTCCCTAGTAATCTTATGACTGCTTATATGCCGATCTTGCTCAACCATTTGCATTATTTCATCTACTTTTTCAGTGATTGGTCTTTAATATCGAAATTTCCAAAACGGAAGCGAGCAAACCATCTACATGCTGTTGCATTTGATAAAGCATTTTGACGTTAAACGCCACAAATTTCTTCCTGGGCTTGTGCTACGTTTGTGTGCCTTTTTCGTAGTAAAGTTAAACTAAAACATAGAGAATTGTTTCAGAAATTTCATTCATTTTCACATTAATATTACTTTTGACACGATTGACGAAGTATAAAACTGTCTGCATGAAAATTGTAGACTGAAATGTCACCTCTCAAACGCGCGTCAGTATGTCATCAGTATGTCAGTATAGTGACAAAAATCTCTCAATACTTTTGCGACTATCCAATATTTCACAACTAAACGCCTTAATCGTTTCCTTGACCGGTTTCGCTGTGTGTGATGGTGCATTATCACTTTGCGTTGCCTTTTAATCCCATTTTCCTATTTTCTGGACCTTTCCCATGGCTTTCAAACGTACAGAGACGGCTTCTTGTGTCCCATTTAATTGATCCGCGAGTTATTGTTGCGTTCGAGCGCCATCTTCATCCAACGACGCTTACAATTCGCTGTCTTCAAACTTTTTCGGTGATCTTCCACGTTCTTCGTTTCTCGCGTCAATATCGCCACTTTTGAATTTTCTAAACCACTCAAAGCACTGTGATTTACCAAAAGTATACTCACCGTAAGCTTCGACGAGCATTCGATGCGATTCTGCAAAATTCGACACGTTCAACGCTATTAAAAACTGTTATATAAAAAATGTCCAAAATGTTTATATTAATCTTAAATGATAACAGTTTATTCAGAAACAATGTAAAGTAACCATTTAAAAAATGACGAATAAAATACATGAACATAGGAAATCCAGAATTCATTTGCATTTGCAGGTGTTCAAAATTCGCCAGGTGAACTACAATGGTTTGTTTAGTCGTTTAAAATGTTGAGCTGAAACTATGACGTTCTATGAAGCTTGTATGGTTGTGAGTTGAAAATCTTGATTAGATATCAAATCAAGAAAATGGTGACTATAACGCTTGTGGTTTCATATTTACAGACCTTGTAAATTATTTGGATCGTGGACATATAAAAAAACTCTAGCCACGAATAATTTACAGAGAACTTGCTTATTGCTCGAGTCTGTAATCAACCGACTGGTCCATTCTACACTGCGCATCCAGTTTCAAGTTAAAACGGGAGATATAGAAATATTTTTCCAAGTAGTCATTAATGAATTACTTTTTGAAATTTGTGGCGGTAGAGAAACTATTCGGCGGAAAGGGTAGAACTTGAAGTTTTTAATTCGAGAGTACGTATTGTCAGTTTAAACACAGAGGAATGTATGAAAACCGGATGGACAGGAAATCGGAGCATAAGGCAGCAAGTATCTCGGTACCGGAAATTTCCATGGGAACTGTATTATTTAAATATTGTGGTCAGGAATAAAAGGAATATCTTCCAAATAAAAATTCATTTAGCGTACACTAGCCTGGCATCCTTTTTATGAAACTGGAAAACTCATTTCGGGAAGGTAGCCGAAACCCTTTGTGCAATTAAGCGAATATTTTCATGTGTCAGCACCGAATTAGTATTAATTATCCCGCAATTTCGGTAGAATTCCGCTATAATGAACGAAACAATTTCATTCGGATAATAAAGCTCGTCGGAAGAGAAATAAGCCGTGTCTGGGATACTTTGTCCCTCAATTTAGAAAAGTGCGTGCACGTTCTGCTACTATTTTCATGCACACATATAATTTCCGAAGCATTCAAAATATTTCACATTATTAGAAAACCAATACGATCGATGGACTTCCTAAGAAATATTTCTCGACCGCTCATTAGCTTACTGCAGGTAATTAAAAAGTTGAAAGCGCGTATATTATTGGACCACTGCATACCCTCAAGAAGTAACTGGTATTTTCTACATGATTCTATAATTATTTTTAAGATGCTTTTAAATAATCCAATTTACGTTTATTTCAACCGATTTAAAAGTTTGCAAGAATTTACTGCGATTTTGTCAATTAAACATAATGTACATGCTGCAGCAAAAATATCAAAGACACGGAACTACTTATTTTTTAGTTGGTCATGTCACTATTCCTACAATAATTATTAAACTACAGATCTTTCTGCAATTTAAAGACGTTGAAAATATCACATCGTTGTTCCTCGATTATTTTAACACGTTGAACGCGGAGCTATTTTGCTTAGCTTTCATGTCACGTGTTATTTAACTTGAAATGGAAAGAACACAACTGTGCATAAGTAAAAGACTTTGTTTCAATAAAATTTATGAAAATAGTGTGAATATTCCTTAATATTATATAAATTATCCCCAGGGACTGACAGCATTTAACGTGTTAACCCCTTGCCCTACAATCGTCTAAACATGTATTTCCTTAATTTCCTTTAAACGGAAATAACATTTTATTAAATTGTAAAATAAATAAAATAAGTCGTAGGCCAAGAGGTTAAACATAATCCTGCTTTAAATCGATAAATTTATATTATAAATCTACGAAACCCGCAGTCTAACAATGGTTATCTACAATTTGTAGCGAAGAATCTGGACTACATTAAAAAAATTTTTTTACTATCAGAACATTAGGAAACGGTAGAACTTCTGCAACAAAGAGTCCTTTGACGCATCATGATCAATTTTCCGTTTTTCTTTTTTTTTCCTTCTTTGCCGCGCAAAAAATGCGATTTCTTTACGGTGTCCGTGAGACGCGACTCGACTTATCGTTCCAAAGAATCGGATGACAATGACTCTCGGGGCCCTGTGCAGGTTGAACTGCCCCGTTCTATTGCGATCATTAATCATCCGTAGATCCTACGTCAACGTTGCCCGCCAACGTCTCGGCACGCTGCTCGCCGGCTTTATTTTCTTCTGCTTTTGAAACGCGTTTCGCTTTACTTTCGCGTGTCGTTCGACGATCGAACCGATGCCCCGCTGGAAACGTCGCGACGACGACGTCGATCTTGGAAAATAACGGTCGACGGAGAAAGCCGGGTGTCCTTTAAGTAAAGTGCATTCATTCGCGACGCCATTAGAGCTTTCGGGACTCTTCATTCAGTCTTATTTCACGCGAATTATTCCCTCCTTTCTTTTCTCAACGAATCCATCGACTGCCTCCTTTATTCACCTATTTATTGTTTAATAACTGTACCGTGGATTCTTGTACATTTACGTTATACACTATACACTATACACTATAAATTATAAACTATAAACTGTAAACGTACATCGAATATGGACGCTACGTGAAAAGCGTTTACGCTAATCAGGGACACAACATTATTTATTTACAGCACAGAGAAATCTTTTAATGGACGAATTAAATTTTTTCCTCTATTTCGTTTGCGGTATTGTGATTTATGGAAATGGAAATTTTTACGAGGATACGTCATCCATTATTGACTGTAGGCAATTTAAAAGTAATTGGAGTTTTAAAAATTCATATTATTTTATACGTCGTGTAACGGATGTTCGAAATAATATTAATACTCGTTTATTTACATCACAAACGGTCTTTTAATCGATGAAAGAAATATTATCTTTATTTTGTTTGCTGCGTTACGATTCATGAACATTAACGTTTGTACGAGAATGCAGTATCTATTATTGACTGGAGGCAACGTATAAGTAATTGGAGTTTTAAAAATTCATATTATTTTATATATTATGTAACAGACGTTTAAAATAATCGGAGACACTAATGGTTTTTATTTACAACACAAGGTGTCCTTTGGTTCATGAAAGAAATTTTTCCTTTGTTTCATTTGTTGCAGTATGATCTAGGAAAACGGAAAGTTTTTCGAATACATCATCTGTTGGTCAGTGGAGGCAATTTAAGGATAATAGAATTTTTAAAAATTCATATTTGACATTCAAAGACTATAATGAGCTTGTTAGATTTTTTAAAAACACCTGCTACTCATACATTTACATAGAAAAAATTGTGATTATTTTATATATTACAAGAATGTACAATAAAAATATTGGTAAATATTAACGGAAAAGGAGCCGTTTTCAGTTTCAATGATTTCTTAAGTACGTTGTCACAGTTCAATAATTCTTTTAAGTCACTCACTGTTAAAACGAGTAATGCGCTTTTGTAATGTATGAAAACTTTAAAAAATCCTCCCGCGTGACACTTACAAACCGCAAAGGAATCCGACGATCGTATAAAATGATCTATTTCGCGCGACGAAGAATGATGCAAAACGTATTTCAGCCGAACAATTGGCCAATGATTTCGGCCCGGATCCGTCGCGATAAAAAAATTATGCAACGCCGTTTTATCTCGCGTTTACTTTCCTCCACCGATAAAGACTTTCCATAAACTCCCAGAAGGATTACGTAAATCGTCAACGATTTTCGTTTACATTTTTGGCCACGGTCAGCAATCGGCGGCATTATCGAAAGATTCATTAACGTGCGCGTCTTATCGTTTATCTTTTCCCATGAAAGTGGATGATTTCCGAGGTTTATGGAAACAGTCCCGACGTGGTTCCGTCGACTCGCCTGTAACAGGGTTAAAACGGAGCGGATCGAAACGAGGATGGACAAACAGTCTCGACGAATCGCGTCGCGACGAGCATTTGTGCGCTCGTTAATTACGATATACCTTCATTAAGACCGACGGGTAACGGTGTATCGATTTCCGGCCCGCCGACGACTGTACCGTGTATATATGTGTACGTATGCGGCTCGCGAGAGAGCGTTAAAAATAAAAAGAAAACGCTGGAAAGAAAGGAGGAAAGAAGGAAAGAAAGGAAGAAGGAGGAAGTTGAAGAAAAAGAAGAGAGGAAAAACGAGCGGAAGAGTTGCGTGCACGTACGAAAGTACGGGATCGACGGAGACTTCGTCCGTTTTACTTTCACCGGCTCGGAAAAAAGCGTACCTGGTGAGGAAGTCGGTTCCCACGGCGTCTACGAGCCTTCAGCCCCGTGCACACGTATTCCAACAACCGGAAGTTGCGACCGCGACCTCCGTACTCTCCTTTAAGCGTCGTCGTCTGCCCCTTACTCCTTGTTAGCTGGCGACCGGTCGAGAAAGACAGCAGCGCGATGAGACAGAGAAACGTAGAGAACGAGAGAGAGAGAGAGAACGAGAGAGAAAAAGAGAGAGAGAGAGAGAGAAAGTTAGAGAGAAGGAGAAAGAGAGAGAAGCCATGAACACCGATGATAGCCGTTCGAGAAGTCACCGACGCCGGTGCCGTGCAATTAAACTTAAATATTTACGATCCTAATATCCTAGCGATGCTCGCGGTACTCGCCAGCCCTAGAATGGAATTACCGTCGATAATAACAGTCGGCCAGGCTGACTCTTTCTGCGAACGGCCTAGTCGTAAAACGACCCCCTTACGATCCGAATCTTCAGGATCCGAGGGTGTAAACGTAATTCATAATTCAACTGTTACGCGGCGCCGAGATCGCGGTAGGTGGAACAGGTGATCGAGGGACCATCGGCGAATCTGGTAGCCATCGTTCGAAACCGAATTCATTTGCATGATAGTTTGTAACTTACGTTACTTATTGGTCGAGTCGTGGGTCGGTTCTGAAGCTAGAGATTCTGTAGACGAGGTTCATTGTAAATAGACTGCGGAGTTTTATGCGTTATAAAAATTAAGGCGTAAGATGGAAAAAGCTTCGAGGAAACCGATTTCAAAGTTTTCATCGAAACGTTATTTATGGAAATGCAATAGAATAATGATGATATAATTGTTTTAGGGCATAGTAACGTTCATTTAATTCTGGAAAAGTTTAAAAGGATTAACGGAGAAATAAGTAAATAAAAACGGAGAAATAAATAAATAAAATACTGAAATAAGGCGCATAATCGTGTGTACCTCTTTGCCTACCCAAAGAAAATTTGCGATATTTATGGAGATGTATCGAAGGTCAACAAGTGTCAACGCTGGTTCAGGAGGTTAGCTGCTGGCGATTATGACCTCTCCAACAGGCCTCGAAGGGGAGACACCTTGAATCGCATTTTGCTTCAGGGACCCTGGATTTCTATAAGATGGGGGTTGAAAACTTACAGGAAAGATGGAAAACTATCCGTTTCATAACGATAGAGATTATATAATAGTTTATAAATAAGAACTTAATTTTCTTACAAAGTTTGTATGAAATTTCAAAATAATTTATTAATTACGAGTACCTCTAATAATTAGCAAAAAGTGCCATCGCGATGCGTCAATCTCCACGCTTCCCCGCAGCATATTCGCGGGCAACGCGAACGCAACTGAAACCTACGAACCTCCTCGAGAATAGCAAAGCCGACATCTCGCAGTCTTTGCAGAAGTTGTTCCGCCGCGTCCACGAATAATATTTCGCAGTGTCCCGGAGCATCGGCAGCCGGTTTCGTCGCGACGAAACGGCGAAAGTATTTCTGTCTAATTAATTCAAGCCAGCGGACGAGTGATACGAGGGAGGACCGCAAAGGGTTAATCAAATCGAACCGGGGCTGGATTATTTTAGTCCCGATCGTAATTCCCGGAAGGGGCAAAAAATGATACGTCCATCGGGTTCGGTGACTCGGAAGCGGCGTGGCATGGCGCGGCATGGTATGGCATGGCATGGCATGGCATGGCATGGCATGGCATCGCATGGCGTGGCGTGGCGCGGCACGGCGCGGTGTGGCGCGCAAAAAGGCAACGAGGGATTTCCGAGCGTCGAAACGTCAGGAGTCACGAGCGCGACTTAACCCTGCCTCTGTCCCCCACCACGACCGTCCTTTTTGCTTTGACAGCAACTTGCCGTCTCCCTCCTTCTCTCTAGCAGCGTTTCACCTCCATCCCGGCGACTTCCACCTCCAAAGTCACCTCCATCGGCTAGCAGCACACCTTTGTCAGCCGTAGACCGGCGCACCACCTCCGGCAGCCTCCTCACACCACCCACAGCGTAAAATTATAATCTGTCATATTCATCAGTACACCGTCCTCCACCCTCCTCTTCCTCCTATTCCGCTTCTTCGTCTACCCCTCTCCTCCTCTCTTTCTCTAGCCTCTTGCTTCGCGTCGTCGTTTCTCCCTGTTCGAAGCAGTATAGTCGTCGGAGTCGGAATACTCACCCCTCCCACAATCCCTTCCAACCCTCTTGCATTCCCTCTCGCTTCCTCTGTCTCGTGTCTCTCTTTCTCTCGTCGTCGTTCTTCCACCTTTCCCTCTTATTCTCTCTTCGTTGTTCACTACCTTCGTGCACCTTCCGATTCCCTTTATCTTCCTCTTTTCGCAGTTCCTCTCTATCTTCTCGTTTCGTTTCGATATCAGACTTACCAACCCCTGCTGCACTTGTTTAGCTGATGCCCCTTTCTGTCCGTGCCCTTTATAGTCCTGCCTGTCCTTCGTTCCACGCTGGTCTATTGCCACTTGCTTCGTCCTTTCTTCTTCGATTATGGTTCCACCGGGCCTTACCGGCGCCTTCGGGTTCAAGCTCGATGGGGGTTCTACAATTGGTTGACTCGGGTGAACGCGTTTTGTCTGGTTACTGTTTGCCCAGCTCTGCAACAGCAAGTAGAAGAGTAGTAATTGGTGTGAGAAGAACGTTTCTGTTGGCGTGAGATTGTTTTTCATTTCCAAATCAACCCCCGACGTGTCTCTGATAAGCTGATTCCTTTCGCGACTTCATTCCGGAACCAACTGTTCCATTTACGTTCGAAGTTTTTAACAGTTATTATAAATTATTGATCGGTTGTGTTAGGTTCAATGCAAGGATTTACGATGATCCGAAGAACGCTTCAGCCGAGCTCTAAATTTTTAACAGACGGTTTAAGAGGGTTAGTCTTGACGACGTAAGTCCAAGAATGCGCAATACGAAAT
This sequence comes from Agapostemon virescens, assembly GCA_028453745.1. NCBI lineage: Eukaryota > Metazoa > Arthropoda > Insecta > Hymenoptera > Halictidae > Agapostemon > Agapostemon virescens. The sequence continues at coordinate 10,292,951 of CM052083.1, read as the reverse complement.
TCATACATGAGGATTTGGTTTGAGACATGGATGTCTAGACGTAATTAAAAACTACCGTTTAGCAACATTTAACAAACGTGCCATTTGAGTTGTGCCTTTTTAAAAGTCCATTTAAATCGATAACTGTATATGCTAGGTCCAATAAGGCAATCAATGTCGTTTTTGAGAAAATCGTTCCATCTAAGCTTTAGATTTTTGGTAGCCAGTTGAAGTAAAAGGATCAACGATGAGGAGAAGCAGGTTCAAAAATGTGCAA
>CM052083.1:10269656-10282695 GCA_028453745.1 Agapostemon virescens | reverse complement strand
ATGTTCAAAATGGTGAAATTAGATGGGCTTCAGTTATAAAATATAAGCGACATATTCAAGATGCTGAAATTAGGTGGAACACCCTGTATATTGGGACGCGCATACTTTAAATAGATCGCACGTGTAATTATTAGCGCGAACGCACCAACTCACGGCGCACTTCCCAAAAATGTAAAACGCCGCTGGATACACGGATATAGGGGTTGCGTGCTCGAACGATGGGTGCGGGCGCGTGGGCGGAGGGTGACGGGCATCGTCGATGAAACGAGATTAATTAGCGACGCGTCGAAAATTCTAGTCGGATCGAATTTCCACGGGGGTGCAATTGTTGTCGAGCAACGGCCACACCGCTGCTCGCCGTGTTATGCAACCTTTTTGCCGTAGTAATCACGCGTCGCGAATTGAAAAACAAGTTTCGAGACTCGCGACTCCGGCTGATTCCGAGGAACAACATCTTTTTGCGTAGCACTGCGCCGTAATCAAGTACACCACTTCGTGCCATAAATAATTGCAGGGAACTTGCCAAATGCATCTGGTTAACGAAATCGTAGCCCGTGAATTAATTCCTTGTTATTTATTACATTTATACAATTCATTGTCGCGACAATGGAACCGTTTTTCGATGCTAATGTATCGTTCTCTACTGCAGATTGAATCAACCATTTGCACTCGAATGGTGACTTCGCTAGCAAAAATTTCGATGCTGTTATTCGGCACAGTAATTCCATAGATTTGACAGAATTTATTTTAGAAATTGCTAAAAACTCAGAAGTAGCGTGAGAAGATTAGTTTAATTTCATCAAAATGTTCATTGCATGAAAATAAAAATGTGAAGACTTATACAAAACAGGCGGCTTGAGTTAAAAGTGCGTAGGCGTAATTAAAAATACGAGAAATATTAGAAGAATGTTAAAATATTATACTACTTGTGTCTGAACAAAATTCAACGAACGATTCGCAAAACTAATTTAATGTGGAAGACTGGCGCGATGGTCGTGTTTTGCTACAAGCGAGCTTGTAAAATGAACTGAAAGAGGACAGAGAAATTCCTTGTCCTAAAAAACAGAAAAGTAAAATACATACCTGTCAATAGAACCGTTTTCGGAGTAAGTCGACGCCTGTGAAGGCTTTCAAACGCCAGCCTCGAAAATCTAAACATATTTATGACCCATCATTGAAGCCCAGTCGAGAACAATGTATCGCGCCCGAATGAAAACATTTGAGTCTCAAGGATACAAACAAAATTTTCACGACCCTCGTGCCAGTCTTTCGCAGTTCCTTCCGATGTAAGGACGTCGCGAGTGCGTTATTGGATTATAATATCGTTTTAAATGTTCTTGTGCGGTGTGAACAACAAATTTAAACGAGGGAAACAGTGTCTTAAATATTCTTAAATAAATTATAGTGTCAGTGTTTAGTGATAGTGCAATGAAAGTTCGTCGCCATCGAATAGGAATCAGCCGATCAGTTCACAACCATGCAGTGGATTTACAACTGAATCGGTGAGTTTAATATTAATGATACTCTTTAACAATTTTTACACACACATATCCTGCATGTTATTTAACGCGATTATTTATTATTAAATTAGTTTTGTGAATCGTTTGTTGAATTCTGTTCGGACACAGAATTATTTAAATTAAAATATCGTTTACGTATTTCGACGGGGTTACTTATTGTTTATCTTCACCGTACGTATCGTATAAAAATTTCATGTGGTACACGTGAGATGTCATGCGTAACAGAAAATTAAGACTGCTGATACGGCTAAATTGTTTATTATTTGGGATCTGAAAAATTAGTAATTATTCTTTAGACATTCTGAAATAAGAATGAACAGTGTTTTCCTTAAAATTATTATCGTCGCGTAGTAAAAAAAATTCGGAAAGCTCGAACTCTCTAACTTGTTCTTTCACTTCTGATCGCGCGCTCGACCGAGTACGTGTTAGATCACGTGCTTTTCTCTCATTGGCCAGTGATTTTTCGATCACAACTCGTAAACGAAGTCGCAGAATGAATTTTTGCAACGGAAAAAGTTGCTTCAAATTACCTCAGGAACCCCTCATTTCCCGCTGTTACGATACTTTTGGGACACCTTGTGTATATATTCGTATGTACCATGAATAAATAATTTATCAAGACGCGTAGTTTTACGAATGAATAGCTCTCGGTATTATTTCCGCCGGTGCCATTTGATCTCGAGTTCATGCCCGAGAATATAAGCGAATTTAATAAACCTGTCGTTCCAACCGTCGAATATACCTCTTTTACGTCTTGGTTTTGATTTGATACGGTGCCTCACAATAATTTTGACAGTACCAGGGTGGTCACGTTTTGTCGGGGACGTCGTATATCGCGAAACATCACGGTCCGTGCGTCCAGTGGACGATTTTCGAGGAAACGAGACTCAGCAATGGTACCCAGCAACCCTCGGCACCATCCCGCTGGAATAGACTCATTATGCTCGTGACTGGACCAGCTATGTTAGCCAGTTCGAAAACAACTATTGCATTTCTCTCTATGTCTCTCTCTCTCTCTCTCTCCGTGCCACTCTCTTCTCTCTTTCTCTCTGTTTCTCTTTCGCTGTCCTCGGTTTCTCTCTCTCACCGCCTCTATCTCTGTCTCTCGATCTTTCCTTGACAACCGGCTGACGTTTCCAGACGCATGCAGCTGGTATCTGCTCTGATAAATAGTCGTAGATCGATTGATAAGGCCAGCGAGACGTCTGAACGATTCCGCAGGAAGTGCTCCTGGAAGCGTGCAGCGGGAAGGATTGAGACAAACATGTTTGTTGCTGGGATGTTTGTCGAAGTTTCTTGATGGATGACCGCTGCCGTACCGAAAGGAACATCAAGACTTATTTATAGGGGTTGATTCCGACGTCAAGTGGTTCCCTCCAAATTCGAGAGGCGTACGACGCTGTACTTCGCTCGGACCAATTTTCCGAGCGCACCGGAAACCATGGGAAAATCGAAACTTCTGCCAAGTTCAACTTCAACAGTCTCTTCGCGATTTAGTCAGTTACAGTCAAGACATCGAATTTTGATTCGCCTGTTCTTGCACGTGCTTCTACGAGCAGCTTCATTGATTCAATTGTCGAAGTAATTGAAATAATTTTATGACTGTGTTTATATAGTTTCGTCTAAAAGCGTTCAAACATCTTCAAACACCTTCGAACGTTGCTAAACGTCTTCGAACGTGTGTGACTTTGCATGATCAATTTCTTTGCAGTTATTTCTAGATTGTGGGTGTTCCATAGTAAACCTGCCATCTGACAAATTACTGGTTATGAGATTTCTATGATACCACTATTCTCGTATTCTTTTTGAGTTTGCATTAGCTCATGCTTCATATAATGAATTGTACTATAAATACATAAATTTCTCGGTTTAATCAACTTCAAAAGAAAATTACAATCAAACATTCAGGACGAACTATAATTTTTGTTGTGATGTGATTAAACTGAAACACTATAGAAAAACATATTTATACTATCATTCTTAATGACTTTATTCCAACATTGTGGAGAACTGTTTTTTTTAATATGACAAAAATCAAACATTATAGAAAAAACATATTAAAACAATGATTTTTATAATATGACTTGAATGAAACATTGTAGTAAAATGGACGAATGCAATAAAATCGAACAATTCGCTTCCAATGGACCCGGGAATTGAAATACACCCTTCCTATGCGTCCAGTTACTTGTAGCCAGACTTAGAAAAGAATCAGGGAAACTAAGTTTTTCGACCGGTATCTATCCCTCTCAGAAAATATCAGTTCGGGGGTTGTCGGATTTCACCGATCTGCACATTTTTCGTAATTCCCATTCGATCGACCTGAAAATTGCCATAGACTCTGACCGCGAGTCTAGAAACGTGTAACCAAAATTACAAAAGAATCGGCGATCCAAAATTTTTTTCCAATTTTTTCCAATTTTTCGACAGGTAGGGGGTCGTCCCTTCTCTAGTTGGCGATATTTGGCAATCTTTGAAAGCGTCCCACGACGAAACTATTAGAGCTATCGACATGATTCCAACGGGAAAATCTTCCCCAAACCTTCCTCTTTAAATATACATACACAACCATTTCTGTAGTATGGATAAAAATGAAACAGTCAGGACAAGTTTACCACTCCAATAATTTTTATAATATGACAAAAATCAAACATTATAGAAAAACATATCTATACAATGATTTTAGTAATATAATTTTAATTAAACATTGTGGAGTAGTGGACAAATGCAAGAATTTTTGTAATATGACAAAAATCAAAAATTGAGGACAGTTATATTAATAATGTTTGTGATATGACGAAAATTAGACACGGACGGATGGATCCGTATAACCATTCTTACGAATTTGAACAGCTGTAGTGTTCAGAAACGGAATCAGAATCGGCAACAATTTCAAAAACGAATAAAACAATTTCGATTGAAATTCCCGATCGAAATGCACATCTCGCATGGAACACGTTCGACGATACGCAAGCTGGACGTAGAAACAGGTCGTTGGAGCGATCTTTACGTAATCGAGCCCGCTTATTGCACAAGTGCATCGCGGACAAGCGCATCCGAGTGCGACCATTCATCTTAACGCGCCCACGCGATTCACGGCGGGTAAATAAACGTGTCACCGGTGCGTAACTCATTCCAACCCCGTGTGTCCGCGGTCTGGACCCTGAAAATGGGACACCTGGCTCGCACCGATACCATTCCCGTCGACGAAACTTTGTTCTCTAGCCATTTTCGCGAGCTCTTTACCCCGAAAAATTTGTCTGCGTCGCCATGCGAAATATTCCGACCATGACGTTTTTATGGGGGAACATATAAGCTTCGCGGTTATGGATAATCTAGCCGGCAATCTTGCGAGTTACTCTCGTGGGATTTTAGGAAGCTCCGTTTCCTTTGCTCGCGGTTCTTCCGCAGCTTTGTCGATGCACTGTCTTGGGTTCATACGGTCCCCGATTTGTTCCTCTAATTTTAATAGCGACGTAGATTTTTCTTTCCGTATCCGGTGTTATTGACGAGTCTTCGTTAATCGACTGGATTGGTTGCGACACGACTATAATGTCAAACTTCTTTCGAAGTTTCGTCGATACAGCGACTGTTTTAGTTGATTCACTTCTCGACTTTCTTTTTTCAGTTTTATTGACGATGCAGAGCTCTTTCCTGGTGTTGATTGTGACAGCGTTCATTATTCAAATAAATTGCTTGTGGCACGAGTATTATGTCCCAGCTTCTTTCGAAGCCTCGTTAATGCAGCGACTTAGTTGATTCATTTCTCAACTTTGTTCTTTCAATTTCATTGCTGATATAGACCTCTTATTTTTGTGTTGATCGTGGGAGTGTTAATTATTCAAATAGATTGTTTGTGGCACGATTATTGTGTCCCAGCTTCTTTCGTAGCCTCGTGAATGCAGCCACTTAGTCGATTCATTTTTCGACAATGTTCTTTCTATTTCATTGGTAATCTCTTATTTTTGTGTTGATTGTGGGAGTGTTTATTATTCAAATTAATTGTTTGTGGCACGATTATTATGTTCCAGCTTCTTTCGAAGCTTTGTTCTTTCAATTTTACTGGTGATGCAGATTTTTTTACTGGTATTGTCTGTAGGACTGTTTATTAATAGATAGGATTCCTTGGGGCACGACTGCAATGTTCGAACTTCTTTCCAAGTTTCATCGATACAGCGACAACGAAATGCAAGCTTCGAGAAGATATTGCACAGACTTTGTACACACTGACAAAGAACTCAGATACACAATTAAATAAAATGATAATCACACGAACAAATTAGAAATTCACAAAATGCTGAACTCACGGTAACAATACAGTGAATTGTATGTAACTTGTACATATTCTAATTGTTTGTACCAGTAACTTCTAACTATTTAAAAATAATGTAAAATTGCTGCATTAATTTCAACCCAAAGAAGGTATCGATAAATGTCATACGCTTCGTTCGATACAAACTGCGTTTATTTAGTAGACAGATGATTTTTGAGATCGATCGCGAAATAAAAATGGCACGTCGTCTTTTATGCGCGGTTTGCTCGACGGCGGCGCGAAATCACGGTCAAACATTTTTACACGTATCTGAATAAATCGGAGGGAACGCGCGGCTTTGTTGTCCACGTGGTGCGTGGTTCAGCAACCGGGGCCATTATACTCGCGGTGGTAAACAGCAGTTAGTTTTGAAGCGGCGTCGGTGGCGGCTACGACAGCGGCGCTCGACGATGCCGGAAAGGGGGCGGCACGCGTGTGTTTGACGAATTACACGGCTCGACGAGATCGAAAGTAAAGTTCTCTCTCTCTCTCTCTCTCTCTCTCTCTCTCACTCTGTGACCTGTCTGTGTGGCCTCTCTTAGCTGTCGCACGCGCAGTCCGTTCGATGACCCGAATTTTTTCACCCGGCGAAGCCCCATTTTTCTTCTGCCCGACGGGATTCCTCCTTCCGCATACCGAAGCCGCCGGAATTCCAGGATTTTCAGCCACCAAGCCCCGTGTTTGCTGATCACCTCCTCCATTATTAACCCTTTGCGGCCTCACGCCTTGCCGATCTCTTATTCTAATCCGATGATCGACCAGTTTCGTCCTCTTTTCGCCTTGTTTTCGTGCTGCCTCCCTTTCCGGGGCGCGCTTCGATACTGTTGGCATACAGGATTTAAGACACACCTCTTCCCTTTATACTTTTTGTCAAACTCGATTTATTAACACTTTACCGACCGGAAACTTATTAGTAGGCTTTTCAATATTCGCGCTGTATCAAAATGAAGCTTAAAATTCTATTTTTACATTCCAATTTGTAACAACATTATTAGGCAATAGTATTGGGGATGCATTGTTGATCCGGAATAAAAATTGCTGTCAGCGTTGAAAGTCCCATTAAAAAGTTTTCAGTCATGGATCATGGGCCTTGCAAAAATTCTAAAGTAATCGCCGGTCGGTAAAGTGTTAATATGGAAGGTATACCAGGTTTGTGAATATCAAACCGGAAGTTGCCGCCATGCTGTTGATTGCTTTCTCTTTAATCGTTTATACCTCAGTTTTTTTAAATAATTTTTAACTTCGTTTTTACGATGCGAAACTGGCCCCTTCGAAGTGAACGAAAACCAACAATAGAACGTTGCTAAAAACACCACGTTTTGAAACAATGTTTAACCCTTAGCACTCCAATGGGTGCACTCATAAGACATTAAAAATTGTCAGACTATTATTCAAAACAGTTTTTACATCAGTATGTTTGCATTTAATAAATCCGTAAAAATTCAAGTGTTGCACGTACGAATTGCTATAATTAACTTTATATGCACGAAAGGAAAGAAACCATGTGTAATGGAACTATTCTAGGTCATCAAAAAGTGTCGCGATTTTGGAAATAAGATTGCTTGGAGTGCAAAGGGTTAAACTTCGAAACTTGTACTTAATAAATTGCTATAAATTAACAGGTTTGCCACCAACCTGTATTTCCTGGTGTTTCATTGCTAAAATATTTCATTTATTGCAACAATCCAACAAAGGAAATTGTTAAGATTCTTCAAATATTATGTTCTGCATTACTTTTCCCATACATGACGCTAGTTGTCAATGCAGTTACTTTCAACCGCGTCATTGACGCCATTTTCTTGTTTAGACATCTGACAAAGATTTTCAATTCACAAACACACAAGTTTCATACAACAACATAGTTTTTAATAGCGTCGAATATGTCGAATTTTGTGCCTGGTAACTATAATTTGCAGATATCATTGATTTTCTGTTGCCATTTGAAGAAAACTGCTGCGGAATCGCAGCGAATGCTTGTCGAAGCTTAGAGCAAGTATGTTCTTGGTGAATCACAGTGCTTTGAGCGGTTTAAAAAATTCAGAGGTGGCGAATTTGACGTGGGAAACGAGAAACCTGAAAGACCACCGAAAAAATTGTAACGCCCATGTCTTGTAATTAACGCAGAGAATTTTTATTTTAAATAAAAATTAATTTTAGGTTAATTTGTTGCCCATTTGGCGATCGTACACGAAGAAACAGGTGAACAGAAAAGAACATATATTTAATGCTTCGATTTTGAGAAAACTTGCTGTGATGATAATAATGCGCTTGAGTGTCATATTTGAAGTAAGTAGAATCGGTGGCTAATGATCAGACGCATTAGCCTCTTGCTATCTAATAGCACGCGTTTTAGACGAATCTTCGAACTCGATTTTCTCGTAGCACCCTGTATGCAACACAATTATTTATTTATTCCAGGCAGAACTGTAAAATCGGAAACATTTCATAGATTGTTGAATTCTCTAATCATTGTAATATAATTAACCAATTATCCGAACAGTTTATAACCACAGAATATCATTGAAGTGATTGTTGTTATTATTACATTATTATGTACCAACTAAAACATCATCAGTTTTGTCTGGTACATGTTAATAAATATATTAAATTCTCTATAACATTTCTAATGTAATTTCTATCTGATCATTAAAAATTCGGGACAATTCGGTCGATCAATGTGTCAACTACCATACTAGTGCCCTTAACAATTAAGCAGAATCAGAACAATTTATTTATTAGTATAAGAACAGCAGAAACAATATTTGTTATAACAAATGCCTCTATAAACTTTCGTTACGTTCAGTAAAAATATTGTATCTCCAAAATATTATTATTACAACTTTTTTTTTTTTATTTACAACAGATCCATTTTCAAACAAGTAATTTTATTAACACTGCCATGCGAATTTTATGCGTTTCGAATTTATAGTTTCAAGGATTTTATTCATAGAATCGACCAGCGTTATTAATAACAATTGTTAGTCACTTGATAAGGAAGTTCTCACCTTATGATGTAATCTACTTAATTGCAGTACTATTACATTGATATCCAGTGGCATTCATTTTATGAGAAGCATTTTTATGTAATTCCGTAGCGCCAACTATCAATGGCCGTCATGGCGAGTTCAATGCGTTAAAAATCAAAGATAAAAGTTGTCCGAACAGTGTACAGTTTAATTTTCTTTCAAGAGAAAGCAAAGTTGCCAGTAGGTAAGTTGGGTGAATTCGTTATTGGATAGTAAACGTTTACACGAATTAATAAATGAATTAAACTGCTGCTGAAATGTGCAAATAGCCCGGCTAATTTTTAATCCGGGTAAACGACTTGATAGGATCTTGAATATATTTCTCAGTTTTCTCGAGTTTGTTGGAATTCTTGAAAAGTTTTATTCGAAGCGGCAGAAGTGTTATCTTCGCGACTATGTAAATCGTTTATGGAAATACGAAAAGTATTACGAGACAAGTTCCCTCTGGGGTCACGAGATTCCACTACCGGAAGCAATCCAACGATCAACCCCTTTCACTTTCGGCCTGTGTTTCGAGTTGAAAGGCAATTGTGTGCGTCCCGTCGCATGCACCGTGTCGATGCAAATAGAGTGGGTGGCGTTAAGTGTTTTAAAGGTAGCGGAACTTCGATGGAGGGCGAAATTCGAGCAAGGTCACCATTAACAGCTCATCCCGACAAACTATGTACACGCCGATTCATTTCCTTAAATCGCTAAGCTCGTCAAAGCTTACGCTTTATGCGATACTGAGTCCGCGCAAGCATTATCCTCGCCCTCGAACAATTAACCGATTTAACTGTCACACGGATAACAATTATTAACACGTTTTTACAAAGACTGCAGATTTTTACAAAGCAAAAATTCTCTGTCTTAATTTCGACACGCAGAAGCTACATAAATACACGTTTCTCATAAAAATATCATAAATGAATTGTAAACTTGACGCATTTATACTGAAAAATGTTACAAGAATTTAGAATTTATTTTGAATCTATTAAAGTTAATAATATTAAATTTACAATTGTTTACAATTATTGTTAGTGTCGAGAAGAATAAAATTCATACGATGGGAGTGCCATCCGAAAGGCTTTGCCCTATATCTTTTATTTCTTGCATGCGGTTGTTCTTCATTGATTCTTCACATTTTGTAATATTGTATTACATAATATATAATAATCTAAAGGCCCCTGTCCTTCGGTTAGCCTATTTTAAAGCTCGATAGGTTTAGTGTTAATTAAATCAATTTTTATTTTGTCCCAGTTCGTTGCAATTTCGTTAGGTAATAGTGCAATTAGTATTTTTAAATGTTCCAAATGTTATTATCGTCCTATCATAAATGATACGTTAATAGCGTATCCAGAAATTTAATAGAGATTTTATTTTATCCGTCGCAAGTCGAATATGTTGCTTTTAAGACTCTACGAAGACGTCTACACGGTTTTCAAAAATCTGTTCTGTACTTGTCGAATTTTTGGAAATTCTTTGCCTCGCAGACCATGTTTCGAGGTGACGAATTTTTAAAAAATCCCGACGCAAGTGATTCCGCAGAGCTTTACAGATCTGCCCTCCAAACTCGAAGCACGGCAGGAAGATGAATTTCTAGAAATTTTTCTTTCGACTTGCTAGACAAGAGACGAATTTTCGTAATTTCCAGGATCGTGATTTTTCCACGTGGATTGTTTGAAGATTACTTCAAGAAGAAGAATTTCAACAGGCGCTTTTCTTAAATTTTTCTCGAAAGCGTCGACATTCTTTGAATCGTTTTTGGAGCTGCAAAACTGTCTGAAAACAACGAAGTTACAAAACTGTTTCTTATTAATTTCTTACAGACAATAATCGATAAACCAGAATGGAAAAAATAGAACGTTCCAAAATGTACAACAAATTTAAATTCTACAAATATTAGGGCGTTGCTTAAATATTACAAAGAGAGTTCCTACCCCGTTTCGCAGTCCCTAATCACACATACTGCGGATCTTTAATTATTTACGACATTCACAAGCCATGCAGAAAATACATAATAATTATTTATCACAAGCAATTCGCCAGTTACCAAAATAATTTTCCATAAAACTGTCCGGACTACCAAAAATCCTAATTAAATTATGCATTATTTAGCATGTAAATAAATTCAATAGCCGCCACCATCTGAGCTTGTATATTGTATAGATTCACGTCAAAAGCGATCAACGTCGCGCGACAACCTACGAACAATTAAAAAATAATGAAAATAAATTCTTGCAGAATTTTCTATAATTACGCGTGTCGCGGCAGCTGTAAAAGTGTAGCCGGGGCGCCCGGCGGGTGAAATAAAAGCGTAAATAAATACAATTTTTAAGCAGGAAGTGGAAAAACGGAGGCCGCGGCGTTGGCAAAAATATTTGCGCAATTGGCAGCGGGAAAAAAGAGTTTCGGCTTTTTTTTCCAGCGGCTTGGCCAGTTGCATTTTTAATCTAGCTTGTGGACATTGGAATGCGATCGGCCGTGTGAAATGCAGGAGACGCTGTTGGCCGGCTGCATGCAGTCCCCGAGGCCGGTAATTTCATAATTCAGCCGCCGCGGCTGAAATTATTCCGCGGACTATGGATAAATTACGTCGGGGCAGGAATCACGTGCGCGCACGCGCCACCCTACGCAAACATTTGCTATCAGCTTAATATCGCATCGAAAATGCTTGATGAATGGACCCGCGTGGTCTCTCCGACGGAGTCGCGGCTCGGCCCGGCCCGAAAATTTGCCGGATTCTTTTCGCCCGATTTCTACACCCCGGCCACGTTTTTCTCGTTTTTTTCCCCCGCGAATCCCCTAACCCCTCCCCGGTGTCCGGGCAGCCACCGTTCTCGCCGTGACATTTCCAATTTAACGCGTTTTGTGCGGTCTAATTGGACGCCATTCGACTTTTCCTTCGCGAAACGTGCGCAGAAGTGCTTAACATTTTACGTACCCTGTGCCCGCAACCACGCTGAATTGAAATTTTTCGATATTTTGTTACGCATAATCCGCGTAATGACTGGTTTATTTAACCGCCGGCAAACCACTCCCCGTTGCGAAATGAATGCTTCATTTGGAATCATTTTTCTGCCATGCGAATTTATAAATGCGTCGCGCTCAAATTATTTCTGCGTTTCTTTAATGCGGACACCGACTACAATATTTATTTGTTAGTTTTGGGGTTCGATGTTTTTGTGACTTGCAGCTTGGGAAACTGGAGGGACGAGTTTGAGTAAAGAATTTTATGTACTGCTTATTATTGAGAATTTAGAAAGTTGTGGGTTTCTATGCAGGAAATTATGAGTATGTTGCATTGAAATTATTTTTGCGTTTCTTTAATGCGGACACTGCTTAAAATATTTATATGTTTCTTTTGGGTTTCGATGTTTCTGTAATTTGCAGTTTAGGAAACTAGAGAGACGTCTTTTAAATATAGAAAATTATATACTGTTTATTATTGACAATTTAAAGATTGTGAGTTTCTATGCAACAATTATAAGCATGTTGCATTGAAATTATTTCTGCAATTTTTACTGCGGACGTTGCCTAAAAGATTTACTTATTATTCTTGGTTTTGATGTTTGTCTGACTTAGCAGTTTGAGAAAGCAAAGTGTACTTATTACTACACTTTAAGTGAATGCTGGATTATTATGCAGTTTCTAAGTACATTGCACTTAAATAACTTCTGCATTTTTTATTGCAGACTTTGTCAAAAACAATTATGTATTATTTTCAGTTAATACACAAGTGTTTCTTGTATTTTATAAATTAGCACATTGAATAATTGCCTCCGGGTAGAAGGGTTTTAGCAAAGTCGTCGATTAGAAAAGTGAATGGCCTAAATGTTGCCGATTGGAAGCCATTAGAGGGACTTCGGTGGCTATCATCGAAGGTTATCGATTAATCCCGTTCAATACAGGACAGTCAGCCGAAAATTAATATTTCTGGCGATAAATATTGCGGACGCAAACCGCGTGAACGTTGTGCGTAAATAACGTACCGAGAACCCACCGTTTAGATAACAGAAGCTTTGTTTCGATTATTGTGGGGGTTCCCAGCAGACTTTCCGCCTCTGTTAATTCTCTCGAGATTTGTCCTTGTTCCCTGTACTACACGAACGAAGAAATGCTAAGCTAAAACTGCAATACAATATAAATGATTAGCTAATTCGATCTTTTATAACAAAATTTACATTCTTGGAACATACCTT
>CM052083.1:10251600-10269646 GCA_028453745.1 Agapostemon virescens | reverse complement strand
TGTATCGTGTTCCTTTTTCATTAACCCTTTGCGCTCCAAGCAATTCAATTTCTCAAAGTCAAAACATTTTTTGAACCCAGAACATTTCCATTTTTGCAATCCTTTCTTGTATTACATCGAAGAAATTGAACCTGTTTTTTTTTATATTATTAAATTTTTAGCAATTTATAAAGTATCGACGAATTTAATAATATACTGTTTATAGTAATGGTGTAGTAATTTTTCTTGGCGCCTTAGAGTCACCGTTCGAGTGCAAATTGTTAATTTTACTAAAGTCATACATTCTTTTAAGCAGTTATTAAACTGCAATCTGCGGATTAATTATAATTCGATCTTCTGTAACAAACTTTACGTTCTTGGAACAAACCTCTGTATCGTGTTCCTTTTTCATTAACCCTTTGCGCTCCAAGCAATTCAATTTCTCAAAGTCAAAACATTTCTTTGACTCTGGAACATTTCCATTTTTGCAATCTTTTCTTGTATTACATGGAAGAAATTGAACCTGTTTTTTTATATTATTAAATTTTTAGCAATTTATAAAGTATCGACGAATTTAATAATATACTGTTTATAGTAATGGTGTAGTAATTTTTTCTTGGCGCCTTAGAGTCAAGTCATACATTCTTTTAAGCAGTTATTAAACTGCAGTTTAATTATGTTATCGTAGAGTGATCCTCTCTCTTAAAATATTGCTAAATCGCGGTCAGTAGTAGTTTCATTGAACGTATAAAAATCTGCGATTCTTTTCTTACACGTAGAATAAATTGTAGAAAAATTACACGTTGCGCGGTAACATTAACACTAATCATTCCCGTTGTTAAAGTGATTATAGGCATTATCTGATTGAAAATGTTATAGTAGCCGTTGAGATGGCATCTAAAACACGCAGCGCAACACGGTAGAACGTGTTTGCTGATATAAAATAATTTCCCCGATAATGAGCACTCAATTTCATGTCAGGAATCAAAGAGGAATTAAAAGGAGATATTTGAATAATTGGTAAAATGTAATAACGAAGAGTTTATTTAGGAAACAATGGATAGCCGGTGGTAAGTGGCCGGTATCTCCAGGCAACGTGGCTGAAAATTCCCATTTTCATCAATCACTCGGCACACAAGCCGAAGCTCGTTAAATGAAAAGTAAAATAGAAACTTCGTTAATTTTCATTAAAGTTTTCGGGCTGGTTGTGTTTTACACATTTCCATATACGTCGCGCGTGTATGCATAAAATCTGCGGGTCCAATTATCGCACTTGAAATTCACTTTCATGCGGTCGCGACGATTCCACGCACATTCAACAAATTAAAATTTCATGTAAAATCCATTAAACAGCGGCCGCGTGCGGGTTCCACGTTGGACTCGTCAAAGAAATAAAAATGGTCGCGTCGGATACAAGCTAATCTGAAAATTCTTTCGATCGCGAGAGCGATAAGGCGCGTCGTTGTTCATCGATCATTCTCGATGGCGATGCAAAATTACCGAAAAATACGCTGTGAGACACGATAATAACCGTCGTATCGGAGTGAAAAAAAAAAATGGTGACGCAGTAGATAGCTGTGTCCTGAATTTACGGTGGAACAGACGCGAGTGACAGGTGCCACCAAATACCATCAAGGTCGACCATGACCCTCTCGAGGTGTTTACTTTCGTCCATCGATCGTCACGACAGTTTCGTGTTTTTGGGACGTTGACCGTGCACGGATGCACGCCGGAAGTATAGGAAACTCGATGAAAGGGTGAAAACTCCGGTGAAAACTCGATTTTTTAAACTCACCACATCCTGTCGTACGTGTACCAACAATACCGACAAACCGAAACAGTTTTGCATCAAAGACGTAACTCTAGAATCACGACTCTCTATCGTGGATTTATTGCACGTGCCAACCTGTGCGATTTGGCACCATTCGAAATTATAGTAGAACCGAATTTTTGTAACAAGACTATGGCTGATGGCTCTATACACTTTTAAACGTAAGCCTGTGGCTATTTTGAATTGTTTAGATGCTTAGTGTCTTTATCTTTTTCATGGTTACCTTCCCCTGAAGTATTGGATTATAATACGAATGCAATGGCAGTATTAAAAAAATTAATTCGTAAGAAGAATATGTCATGTGCTACTCTTGGTAATTTTATTTATTTTGACATTCAACTTTAGATATTTGCATCTCAAAAAGTTAGAACAAAACCGAGGATTTAATAATTGTTGTATATCATATTTTTACCATTCTGTTTATTAACGAAAAAATTTTATTTGGAAAAAGAATATACTATATGTTAGTCTGAGTTAATCCAATTTATACGAGCTTGTTGATATCGAACTTTGGATATTTATAACTCAAGAAGTTAGAACAATACAAGAATATAAAAATTGTATTATAATCAGATTATTATGTTCTACAAGCCTATAAAGTGCCATAAGAATCTGCCATTCTGTACATTGATGACAAAATTTTATTTGAAAAAAGAATATACTATATGTTAGTCTGGGTCAATCCAATTTTTACGAGCTTGTTGATATCGAACTTTAGATATTTATAACTCAAGAAGTTTGAATAATACGAGAATATAAAAATTGTATTATAATGAGATTATTATGTTTTACAAACCTATAAAGTTCCATAAGAATCTGTCATTCTCAACATTGATGAAAAAATTTTATTTGGAAAAAGAATATATTATATGTTTCTACTGGCTAATCCAATTTATACGAGCTTGTTGATATCGAACTGTAGATATTTATAACTCAAGAAGTTAGAACAATACGAGGATCTAAAAATTGCATTATAAACAGAATATTATGTTCTACAAGCCTATAAAGTGCCATAAGAATTTACCATTTTGTACACTGACGAAAAATGTTTATTTGAAAAAGGAACATATTATATGTTTCTCTTGGGAAATTTAATTTTTACGAGTTTGTTGGCATCGAACATTAAACATCAACATCGAACACAAGTTTAAACAATACCGAAGATCTAAAAATTATAACCAGATCACTGTGTTCTACAAATCTATGAAATTCTATTAAAATCCATGATTATACTGATCTAATATATCACTGTTATTGTTCGAAGCCAACGAAATAAATCAATCGCGATCGTCTCGTAGAAAAATGTAAATTTGAATTCCAACAAGTGTCTAAATGGTTTTCTCTGTAGTTTTACAAGATGGTCGGGGAAGAAAGTGGCCGAGGAAGGTCCAGGTTTTTCTCCGAATGCCTGGACTTATGGCATGGACAACGTCCAGAGCGATCGATCTATGAGACGATGGTGTGAGTTCAGGGTAGATTGAAGTTACCCTGCCGGTAGCTGACTGAAATTATTCCGGCGCGCCGCATAACGTCCCAGAAACTCTTGACTCCTTTGTCCGAAACGACGTCTGAAATCGTAAAACTGCACTCAATTAAAGGGTTAGACTGCTCGTCAAACGTTACTGCCCACTTGCTGCGGGACGTTCGTTCCGTCTGGTCGCGATAACGCTCGTCGCAATAAACCCAGGGGCTATCCTGGCCTGCATATAGGTACACCTGCACATACCTTCGCGAGTCTGTCTGTATGTATAATAAACCCCGAATATCGTCCACACAGACTCAAGCAGGGGTGTCTGCAATAAACACACACATATCCGCAACACATATGCATACCCCAGCGTCGTACGTGCTTACCTGGACGATTTCACGGGACTATCAATTCCTATATTAACCGCTTATTCCCGTCGTTTTCGATTTTGATCTGATTTCATCCCGTTGCTATTGCTTCCCACTCTTTATCCATATTTCACATCGCAATCTACGGTTTTCTAAAAGCAGATTTTCGCCAGATCGAAACTGGAAATTTTGAGTTCGATGCCGCATGCGAATGCTTTCGTATTATTTCTCAACCGAGGTATTTTTGTCCCTGAATTTCGTTGCGAAGTGATTTTCTATTCGATTGTTTTGCGTGGCGCGACAATTTCAGAGATTGGGGGTATTTGTTGAAATAAGATTCGAACGTTGTTTAACACTTTAGCCTACTACGTCGTGCCGGACACGTGATGTAGATTCTGTACACAGTTTAACCCTTTGCACTCGAACGGTGACTCTCAGGCACCACTGAAAATAGATGCAGCATTGTTGAAAACAATCTTTGCATCGCTGTGCTTGTGTCAGAGAAATTCGTAAAAATTGAATCGTTGCAAAGACGAGAAATAGTAAACAAATTTCGTATGCATCGGATGAAGAATGAGATGAATATCGTGATGAATGGAAATATTCTAAGTCAGAAAAAATGCCTTCGGGTGCAAAGGGATAATAAGTATTGTTGAGACTATCGGTATATGGTATGTTTAGATATCGATAAAATACGTGAAATGATCTGAGTTACATCGTTGTTTTGTTAACGACGTTGTATCAAGAAGAATGATTAATGATTATTTTAGTATTAACAGTGTTTTTGATGATGCCGCGATTTTAGAGTTGCTCACGTAACAATATGTATGTATTGAGGATCTTTAATCTCTGAATGAAGATTGAACTCAATCGACTTGCAGAGAAAAGGCTGGTTATTAATATAAGTAAAATACAAAATGGCAAAGGCAAGAATGGAAATGGGAAAGACGTTGCGGGGGTGCAGACCAGTTGTATGGATATTAGCTGAAACGTGAAAAAAGACCTTATGAAATTCAAAATATAAATTATTCTCAATAGTATTGTTATTAATTTCCCTTAAAACAAAATGTTAATGTTAATGTTATTGTTAATGTATATTCACTGGAGAACATATTAAACGTACGATAGTGATAAACTTTCTTTTTCATTTGGAAAGTTATGAACGACAAATAAATTCTAATCACTGGGATCATGAAATGAGTCGTAAAGCAAAGGGTTAAGTTGAATGCAATGTCTAGAATGCAGAACTATCAATTTATTTTTCCAATTACTTCGTTCAACAACTAACATCGATTCTATGGAATGGTTATGGTTGCCAGTTCGATAGTCAAAGCTTGAAGAGTCTGCCAGGAAAGGATTAATGACATTTTAATCGGCAGGGTTGAAAAAGGAAACGCTATTACAACGAATGGACGTTCGCTGGGGTGAATTGTTCGCGCGATTAAAATCGACGTTAAATCGTCGCGGGACGGCGAGCGCGTTGGCCATCCGCGAAGAAAAATGTTTTCGAAAAAGGCGAAAGAAGAAAGAAAAAAAAAAGGGAGAAGAGAAAGAGAAATGCCTGGCCGTCCCCCAGGTACAGCACGTCCTTCGCCGACAAGGACGAAGCCGCCCCCGTGTTACATCTTGAGACTCGGCCTCCGACGAGGGTTGATGGTTGGTGCGAGGGAGACACCCTCGTGCTCGCGCGAGGAGGGTGGAAAAACTCATATCCCCTAATGAAGTAAAACGGGACATCGTGGCTGCTCTCTGTCTGTGTTCTCCGTATCTGTGCGCGAGTGTCTGTTCTCGCTAGACAGAAAAAGAAAGAGAGGCTGTGTGCAGGCGCGAGAGAAGGACGGGAGGAAACAGAAAGACGGACGGAAAGAGAAAGGTAAAGAGAGAGAGAGAAAGAGAAAAAAGAGAGAGAGAAAGAACGAGGGGGTTGAACAGGGTATCTAGAGGGTGAAAAGAGGGGAAAAATGAGGGTGGAAGACGAAGAGGAGAAAAAGAGCAAAAGAAGGAGGGGTGTTACGGGAAAGTGGAACAGAGATAAAATCAAAGCCATCCCCGAGGAGAGACAAAGACGTGAACGGGGGGTGCGAGCTTAGGGTGGAGAGGAGGGGTTGGGATGGAGATCGACACGAAGAGGGGAGAATGGAGGAACGGACGCGGGAAAAGACAAGATACACGTGCTCGAAGGAGAGACGCGATACATACTCGACAATGACGAAGCACCCTTCATCCAGGGGGGTGGCAAAGGAGAGAGAGAGAGAGAGACAGAAGAAGAGAGAGGAAGAGAGCCGAGCGAGAAAAGAGAGAACACCGCGGACGAAGACGGTCGCGAGATGAAACGGGGAAGAGGATCGGCCGTTCGACCGTGGGATGAGACACCCTTCCACCGAAACGAGAGGTGTGCCAAATGAGATGGGGATGGGTGCGTGTAAATCGAAGATTCTACCCCCCGCCAAGCGGCGCTTCTTCACACTTTTTTCTTCCCCCGACTCGGGAAATGTCGAGCCACCAGGTCTCGCGACATGCACAGGTGAGAATGGTTGTTCGGTCGAAAGCGCTGCCGGGGATTTTCCTTTCTCCCCTGCCCTGCCGAGGATCCTTCGATCTTAATCATTGGGTGTTACCGCGTTTATGGCGCGCGCGAATTTACGGACCGCGAGAAAGCGAATCGCTAGACTGCGAATTTTCTGCATCTGCGAAAAAACGGGCACGGTTTCAAGACGCACCGTTCTCAACTTATTCGAATCATTAACGAACAACAAGAATTTCGACGCGCAACATTTTTATTTCGCACAAAGACGCGCAACGTCTAGCGATCACAGTGTTTGCGTTGACATTTCGAAAATACCCGGTACAGATCGATTGAAAGTATTGGGTTGTTCGGAAAGTAATTTCGTTTTTTCCCGACAGAGGATTTAATTGTATTTTTTTGCACCCAACTTCACACTTAAGCGGCATAATCATTATATGTTTTGAGAGCTGATATAGCAAGGCTTGTGTGTGAAAAAGTCCAATTGATTCTACGCAGTAGTTTTTGGTTGGTACCCTTTTAAATATGGAGAGCAATAAGCAGCATTTTCGTCATATTTTACTTTTTTACTATAGAAAAGGTAAAAATGCTGTTCAAGCCAGAAAGAAATTAACCGATGTGTTTGGAGAAGATGTGTTGACAGTACGCCAGTGCCAGAACTGGTTTGCAACATTTCGATCCGGCAATTTTGATGTCGAAGATGCAGCACGTTTTGGAAGGCCGGTTGAAGCTGATAAAGACACGATAAAGGCATTGGTTAATGCAAACCGGCGAATAACAACATGTGAGTTCGGTGAGAGGTTAAATTTATCAAATTCAACTGTTTATGACCACTTGAAAGGCCTGGGTTTAACCTCGAAGCTCGATATACGGGTTCCCCATGTTCTCATGGAGAGAAATTTGTGTCGTCGCGTTGACGTCTGTGATTCGCTTCTCAAACGTCACGAAAATGATCCATTTTTGAAGCGCATCATTACTAGGGACGAAAAATGGATTGTATATAACAATGTCAAACGCAAGAGATCATGGAGCAAAAAAGATGAACCGGCTCAAAGCATTTCCAAAGCCAATATCCATAAAAAAAGGTGATGCTGTCTGTTTGGTGGGATTTTAAAGGAATCGTTTTTTTTTGAGCTTTTATCGGATAACACAACAATTAATTCGGAAGTCTACTGTCATCAGCTGGACAAACTAAATGATGCACTTCAACAGGAAAGGTCAGAATTAATCAACAGAAAGGGCGTAGTGTTTCACCAAGATAATGCGAGACCTCATACAAGTTTGGTCACTCGCCAAAAGCTTTTACAGCTTGAATGGGATACAATGCCATACCCACCATATTCTCCAGATCTGGCACCTTCGGATTATTATTTGTTCCGGTCACTGAAAAATTTTTTAGACGGTAAAACCTTCACTTCAAATGAGGAGATCAAAAACCACCTCGATCAGTTTTTTGCCAGCAAAGACCAAAAATTTTATGAGCGTGGAATCATGTTACTACCAGAAAGATGGCAAAAGGTATTGTACCAGAATGGGCAATATACAATTTTATAAAATATTTGTTCATTATGCGAAAATTGTCTTTCATTTTCACAAAGAAAAATGAAATTACTTTCCGAACAACCCTATAACTATTGTACGAACGCGAGCGCGGCAGATAAAAAGGTGACACTTCACGGGAACGATGGGGAGGGGGGAGAAAGGGTGTAATTGCGTAAACCGTGAATGGACAAACGGCGGAATTTCACGGCGGAATGCGGTTAAAATGCACGGTGCGGGGTACAGGGCTTTTTAAATCTTACGGTTCGGGGTATTTGAACGCGCGTTATTTAAAAAGCGAGCGTCGCTGGGTCATGCGTCACCGGAATTTCTCCGGGACACGAGTGCGCTTAACGAGGAGGGTTGATAATGGTAATTGGTCGCGTACACTTAAAATGAAAATGAAAATTTGAATAAACAGCGGCCGTGAAGGAAATACGAAAATTCATAAAGCCCGGGGACCGTGAATTTATTGAACGCGCGAGCGAAGCGTTTGTTCGGTTATAATGTTTATGACCGATACAATTACACCGGCAGATTTTTCATATTGTATTCCATATATCCCTTCCATCTCCCATCCTCTTGTACATCGCGTACGTTGCGTGTTTGTTTGTAAATTGATTTCGGTCGGAGCGAGTTAAAAAAAGATAACAGAAGTTATTCTCTGACGGAACCTATTGTTTATTTGCACACCAATATTGTTGCACCGAAGAATGCAATACTCGCGATCGCTGAATCGCGGGAAATACACATTTATTTGCGTAATATCGGTGAACGCTTGTAAATCGGAGCGCGTAAAACACGTGAGCGCTATTTACCACTCAATTTTCACTTTTTTTCCTTTTCGTTTATGCCAACGCACGCTTGTTCGACACACTTTTTATTTTCTATTATTATGTTTTTTAATATTTTGTTTTCAACGCAGAACGCAGCTTTATTTAGACTGGATTATGCCGGCCGCCGTTTAATCAACAACCGACAACGCGATCATAGTTACAGCTGCTCCCCGTTCGGTTGTCTAAACGCCGCATATGGTTAAACAACAAACAAAACAAAAAAAAAATACACCGGCCGAATGGAACGCGGTAAAAACGTTGAAATTAATGAAAACATCGAAATAAGAAGATATGCGATATTAAAAAAATATTTTTAGTTCGCGGTACGCTTTACCTCGCGCGCGTGGCGATCATTAAAAAAATATTCAAACGAATTTCCGCGATTGTAGCCGAAAAAGCCGTTGACGCAAATTAGTTTGAAGTACTCCAATTTAAAAGGTTTTCCCGTTATTTGTGTGCCAATTCCAATGAACGAGACTTCCGTTCGTCCACTCCCCGCTCAGCTAAATACCGAATATCGAATTACTTTCCCTTCCGATAAAATTTTTTCTTAATAAGGCTCGCGTCGTGCTTTCGTTGATTTTCACTTTTGTTCGTCTGCAGGAAATATCGATATCAGACGCGAATTCGGAATATCGAAAATATTAATCACTTTTCGATCAATTGTGCGCATATATTTAGTTTTGTTTCGTCCCGCTGCGAAAGTTCAACGTTCACTTGGCTACGTAAAAAAGAACCATTTGTGTTAACAATCGGTCGAGTTTCCATCGATATTTCCATCTATCGGCGTCGTTAACATTCACCGAATTTAATTGATTATGCGAGAGAAGAATTTCCAGAATCGTGTGTTAAACTTTCAATTTCGAGCACACAAACAAATCAATCCTCGGCCGGCACCGCGTTCTATTCAAATCTGTAATAACTTCGGCGAATACAACCGCGAGCGTTCACTGTATTTATTTAATTATCAGCAAACTTTTTATCCGGCTAATATTTCTTCGGCGTAATCGAATTCAATGTAGAACCGAACGCGTAACAAAACGACCATTCCCGTTGCATCTACGTACGAAATTTTTATCAATGCTCTTGTTAATTACAGATGCTATCATTCGCCGTAATCATCCGACACGCACAAAAGGGAAAATATATACATACGCGTGCACAACGTGCGCGAAAGTTACAAAATCATCCCCCAACTTCGCCTGTACAAAAGGAAACCATTCGTCTCGCGTCACGTTCCATTCAAACTTTCGTCAATACTTTGAATCCCGCGCAACTGTTACATGCATTTCATTTATTTCATTATAGAAAAAAAAAAATGTAATTACTAGCCGATACGCAGGACGCCGGCTCTTCCTCTGTTTAAACTTTTGCATCGAATAAAGCGAGCCCGCCAGTACTGAAATAAACTGTGGGCTGTTCCATTGTCCGTGGTGTTGCTCTCATTCTTTTGGATCTCTGGAAACACGCAAACGTGTGGAAATTAAATGAAAGAAGGAAAACCAATCAGAAATAAATATGAAATCCAGTAGACTAACAATTTTGGTAATAGATAATATTGCTGATTTTTATTGGGCTTTGTATCGTGCGAATAATAGTTGACACCGTAAACATGTTACTTTGTGGCGGCAAACTATTAAGAACTGTCCCCAAAGTTAATAACAACAGACAGAAATTTAAACAGTCGTTTAAAATCATGTTTACATTATCAAATTTGATTTTCATTTAACAAACTTCTAAAGATGCGAACACGCTCTGAGTGAATGCTTAAAGTGGCTTAAGTCCATTTATGCTCGAATCGAGATATCGAAGGGTTTGCGTTGGATTAAATTTAAAAATATGGGTAACAGATAACATAATAGAATAATGTTTTTGGGTTTCTAAATTTGTCAAATTTATGATCCCAATTAGCATAATTAACATTATTGAAGTAGTAATATGTTTTTGATGGCTATGAATGGACTTACGCCATTTTCGAAATCAATGAAACGACGTTTTCAATTCTTAAGAAAGCACAAGTCCATAGGAAAAGTAAATTTCTCTTGAAATTAAAATAAATGTATACACTTTTATGTTATAAAATCAAAAAAATATTCAACTTTCATTCTTTGTTAAATAATTTTTACATTAAAATTAATATAGTTTTATTAATTATTATTCAGTCTTCTTCAGTTTGTGTACGCAGGAGGGATTTAAAATAACTGTGGTGTGCAGGTGGTATATAATGTAATAAATCCATTAAGTCCTTGTGTTTTAAGTTTGTGAGTGGTCTCGGTTTTTCGTATAGTGATGCCAACTGGATATTATTAAAGTTTTTCGGTCTTCCCCGTTACGGTAGTAAATTCAATGTTTTGAATGGTGCATCCTCGTTCATTGTCGTTTCATAGAATAACTTATATGAATCGCTTCTCAAAAATCTCATCCAACATACTTTAAACCAATTTATTCTTTCACCGTCAGTATTTTTTAGCCTTTTAAAAATCACATTTTCTATGGACAGGCACTGTTCCATTGTTTAAAACAAAGTCATTGCACATTGATAATTCAACTGTTACTTTGATAATTAAACATAAAGCTGGGATCTCATAAAATTTTATTGCATAATTATTTTCGAGATGACACGCGTAGAAAGATGTAAGAATTTGTGGAGATTAAGTAGAAACTGATCAAGAATCATAAAAAATTGCGATTGTGACCATTGCCGACGATATGTGGCTCGTGTATGCGTCGATCGATTTCAATGAATTTTTCTGCATACTTATAACTATCACAGATCTACAAGACGCGTCTTTAAAATTTATAGTACGTGGCTCAACTTAAACACATTTAAAAAGTTCCTTCTTTGTGTGTCATGAAATTCGTACAAATTGCAACTTTATCAAAATCCTTTTCGCAAATCATTTAATAAATCAATGCATCTAATTGCTGAAGAAAAGTCAAGACGTTTGGTTCAATTTTAAAAGAGTTATTTGAATTTAACTCTTTGAGGACGAGTGTCGTGATATTGGTGACATCAGGGTGTACATATTCTATCCTTAGCTTAGCAAACAGGTAACTGCATTATTGCAGAATCAAAAAATTAATGTATACTCTTATTTGTCTCCAGAACTGAAAATTTTAACACATTTGAGCACCGGCCCCGCGATAATGCGGGTTTTGTAAGTCTGCCGCTTGAATTGGATCCGAAAGCTTGAACGATTTCGTTTTTATTAAATTGTACATGACGAATATTCCATCGAAATGTACTATTTTACGAAAATGTATAAGGTTACTCGTTGTTCAGCATCCAGCAAACGAGCTCATAATTAATTAAATGACTCATATATCGCCGGCGCTCAATGTGTTAATATAAAATTTACGATATTTAAGATTTAAAATTTAAAATCAAAATTAAAATTGTAAATTGTTATTTAAAATGTAAGATTTAAAAATCCTCATCCGCAAAGGGTTAAACAATATTCGAATACTTTCGATGATAAGGTTCGTTTACCGTTCAGACTGCGTCAAGTGCAAACGATTGAAACATTTAAGGAACTCTTAACTCGAAACCGAAGTTACGGGCCGAACAACGCGACAATGAGTACAGAGTAGAATAGAATGACACCGTGAATGAAGATGACCAATCCTCCTCGCCCAGTCGGGATAGCCAATGACTTTTAATGGAACTGCGCGCCCTTTGCCGACCGACAAAAACCATCTCGAACAAGAGAGACAATGGGCACGTCGGTGTGAATAACTCTCATTGTTTTTAAATTTTAAATTTACCTTCGAAGAGGACTTCATCAATGAACACAAAAAAAAAACAAAAAAAGTTTACGTGTCACGGGCCACCATTCAGTCGGATCGAACGAATCGAAACACCGTGTACTACTACGAGCTAATCCACCCCCTTTTCGTCCACCCTGTGACCGTGGCCCGTCAACCGTATGCGTTGCACCATGAGAAAAAAAAATTTCAAAAAATATTCGACCAAGGTGAATACGCTTCCAGCACACACAGAGATTCTGCGGATAAGCGTGCAGTTTTTCCATCTTCGATTGATTTTCTATTCCCCTCCCATTCTCAACCCTCTTTTCACTCGCCGATACAAAAGCAAAACCGGCGAGATTCGGACCTAAAAGATTTCTGGAAATTGGCAAACAATCAGGGCGACCGATTTTTCCGGATCAACGTCGCCGACGGTCGCTATTATTGGAGTGCCGGACGTCAGGCTGGTTTATTTTTATAAATCAACCCTGAGTGCTTCGAAACGGCCCGGTGATACAGGAATCGGCGATGTCTACTCTTTTAAAATTGTTAAAAATGTATGTAGACACCGGATCTTCGCGAGGAATAACATGTCTCCGCGCGTACGCTCTGAGATACGGCAGAAAATTGTTTCTTCTACCATTTGATTAAATTGTTAACCCCTTTTTGCACTCGAAGCTGTTTTACCTTAGAAAACAAAGGCATGTTTTCTGGTTTCGAAAATTTCACCATTATATGATTTATTTCCTCTTATGCATATTCAGGTTTATATTATATCGTTTTCCTAGATGCAAGCATAGTAACGTAAAAATTATTTTAAATAATGGCGTTGCAATTTGTAATGGTGCACCAGAGTCACCATTCGAGGGCAAAGGGTTAATAATATGTATAGAGAATGTTTGAGAAATCGTGATTCAACCGGAAAGGGGATGATTTCTCTTGCAAAATCTAGTCGAAAACAAGGAATATAGTTTGTTTTTCATACGGGGCTTCATTTTCGAGAAAATTGAGTTTGAAAATTCGTTAGGTAAGCGTGAACTTGGACAGTGTCTGTTTCGTTCGCTCGGCCTGTCCCGCAATTTCTAATGCTGCTTGCATCTGTAAATACTATCGTTTAGAATATATTTGTATGTGTGAAAAATGTTGGTCTATACCAAAACTTAAATGCGTTGTGTTTCAATATTCCGTCAAAATTGGCAGGAACTTTCCGGACAGCCCAATACATTCCGTTATACAATCTGTTCGCTGGTTTGGTTTCCGTAGCTTCGCATTCGTTAGAAATGCACCGAATTTGCAAACATAGTTTCACTACCGTTTTCGACTCGCACCCTCTTTGAGCGCACTATGTTTTTCAATTTGATTTAGTCATTTCTATCGATTTCAATTTTATTGCCTGTTTTTTGCCATATGTGAACAAAGCGCGCATAGTTTGACAACCATTTTGGATTTTCAATCATCCCTTCTTCGATGTATTTTATTCTGCACCCTCTTGAGCGCTTGTGTCTTTTAAATTCATTTAGTCATTTGTATTGATTTTAATTTTGTTACCCCATTTTGCTATACAATCACAGAGTATGCGGGCATAGTTTAACAACCATTTTCAACTTGCAATTTCCTCTTCTTCGTTGTATTTTTATTTTGCACCCTCTTTGAGCGCATTGTGTCTTTTAAATTCATTTAGTCATTTATATTGATTTCAATTTTGTTACGTCATTTTGTTATACATTCACAGAGTATGCAGACATAGTTTGATAAACTTTTTCGTATTTTCTTCTACCGTCCATCCACTTTGTGCGAACAATCTCTTTAAAAGTCGATATTTATTGAAATATCTTCGATAATTTAAATTTGATCGTGAAATTTTTATTACAATAGCGTAAAATTCGCAGTCAATCAGCGAGCGTCAAATATTCTTGTCCGAATGTAAATCCTTTGGAATTCATACGCGACCGTGAATCGTTATGCAAATTCATATTTGCAAACACGTCGTTTAGAACGTGTCAAAATTAGACGGACCCAAGTGCATCGTTAAAGATGATTTTTCAGAATTGTTTAAAAGCCCGAATGCCAGTTGTAAATGCCTGTCAAGCGTGGTAACGATTTTTCCCTCCGACCATTCATTATTTTCGGACGCAGCCACTCGTGTCTGTAATTAACGACTCTCGAAATATTTAAACTAGAAAGTTGTTTTTCGCCGTGACAGTGGAACAGTGACTAACATTTGCGGTATTGTTTGCACACACCGGCCCCTCCGTTCTCCGACGTACTTACTTTATTAAAAAATAAAAAAAAAGAGAAAGAAAAACAAAAAGATAACCGGTAATTAGTGTTCCTATAAATAACGGAAAGACAAATTCACAAACTCGCGGCACCGCTCGCAACCTTTCCGTTTACAATGCCATCGTTGGGTGCCTTATCCTTTACTTGTTTAACTGTAAATTATTTACGTAAAAACCGAACCTTCCGCGATTATATTATGCGTGCCCGCATAAATGCATAGAATCCTTAATTTTCAGGTTTCCTTCTTTTCCTACTCGGTCGCAGTCTAATTCCGCGGCGGCAAGAAAAATCGCGTTAACCCGACCAACTTGACGCGTCGCGAATGCATTCCGATTTATTTCTTATATAATGCATAACACGCGTTATAGCGATCATCATTGTTATTGCGACGCAGCACATGTAACGACACATAATATATCTACACAACGGCGCAGTAAATGTACATGCACAGCCGCGCGGCACAAGTGTAATTGCATTTACATGCTATGCTGCCAGAATCTCTATGTACACCCTATATGTCTGTATATGTACATACGTATATATATATGTATATGTACGGGTGCACATATACGACGCACATATATACTCTCGCACATGTACTGTGTCCCGTGCATGTATCCACGCATGATTCAGGGTGCGACGTGTGCACGTAGTTGCGCATCTGTAGATTGATAGGCGAGTACATACCAGTAGATACGTACATTTACGTAATCGGATCCACGTACATGCGATTTCGTGGAGCAAACGCGTGTGTATAATGTGATACTGCAGTGATGCACCGACACTCTGTTGCTCTTCGAACGACTTTTTGCCACTTTTAACAAGACCCGATAGACTGGACCGCATTTGCGGTGCAATTATAGCCACCAAATTAATTCGATAACATTGCCCGAGAAAATTCGATGGCCCCGAGTCGCCCGTGTAATCCGAGACTGCACGCTCGCGTTTATTGGAACCCGCCAAATAAAATGCAACTCGATCCGACGAAATAACGACTTTTCATATTTTTACGATTATCCAGATTGCAACGATGCATCTTCGAGGAACTGTTCTCTGAACCGAGATTTTAGGCTTTCACGACCTGGCGTCATGCAACTTTTACTGCCGAGGGTGTACATCGTGTCTTTGTGGAATTATTTTCATAAGAAATTTGTTTTTATTATTTTTACAAAATAAAATTGTAGATGTTAACCCTTAACAGGGTCCGTGCCACCGGTGGTTCATGATGGCGTTTATTTAATGCGCTGAAATTATAAATTATTACTATAAATTATAGTAAGTTTATAGCTAAAGCGTGAACGAGACATTGTACGAAATATAGTATGGAAGAAAGAAAATAAATTTTTAATAATATTTTTTGGTTACATATTAACACTTTGACTGCCATGTCATCCATATATGGGTGACAGAATTATTAGTCTATGTTTAAAAATAAATTTGTAGGTTAATATATTTGTTGCATTCAATTTAGTTGATATCTGATAAATACAAGAAGGTTGACAGATAACTATATGCCATATATTTAAACTTTTCAATCGCTGCTTCATTAAATAAATTAATTTGATTTTATGGAATTTTTGAGTTCGTCAGTTGGGCAGTTAATGCGTTAAATGGCTTGTATGAAAAGACGAGCAAAAGGAATTTGGCACGGAACGTGTTAACGGCCGAAAGAAAACAGCCATAGAAAAGGAATCAGCCTAATATCGGTGGATGAAAAAAATGTTCACCTAATTTTAAGTCGTATTATAAGCAAGTATTACAGAAAATGCACTCGGCCACTAAGGGTTGGAACGATCGGTGTGCTGCAAAATGGCGTCGGAATCCGTTCGTTGTGGCCACGTTTTTCGTTAATAATTCGAAGACGAAGCAACGCGTGACATTTTCGCAGAGAAAAAATTTATTAGAATAACCCTGGGTATCACTGCGGGATTTTTAATTGAAAATGTGCCGTGAAAAAATGTGTAAAAGGAACGTGGCATACTTCCAGAGAGAAAGGGAGACTCTTGCGGATGTATAAAAAGGTATAAATGATAAAGAAACTTAAAATATTGAATTCTTAATTTTTATTGCGCTATTCGTTAAAAGACGCGCGGTATAATGATTATATTTTGATTAAATAGTTACTATTTGCAACGGTAACCCTTTTTAAGGAACCTCAACATTTTGGGAGCACTCTGTGTATTATTTACGACAAGGCTAGTAATTTTGATAAATGCTAATAAATTTTATAAAATACTGTAAAATAGTAATTTTTACCGTATTATTTACGACAAGGCTAATAATTTTGATAAATGCTAATAATTTTTATAAAATACTGTAAAATAGTAATTTTTACTGTTCTGCAAACTCAGTGCGAATATTACGCATCTGCCATAACAACAAGAAGGCGAAAATTAAATCAGTAAAAATATTAAAATAATTTATGTACATTGACGTAATATTTCGTACCGATTGCTATGATCGTAGAAGCGATTCCTACTGCTCGCATGTAACGCATAAAATTTTTCTTAAGCGTACGAACGCGTGCTTATTAGAAATGCATAAAAATGCACATTCTCTTGCACCTCTCTGGTGGAACAAGTTCTGATAAAAAGAATTAGGATCAAGATAAAGAGTAGCAAAAGTGATTCGCTCGTTCCCGTATCACGAACGGCTAGCATAAAGCGTCGTGTCAACTCGCAGGGAAATTGGTGCAACATTGCATTCCGCGATTTTTTTTAACAGGCACGGGATTAGAACCGTTCGTTCGACCGATAAATTTTTGGAATTCCAGCCGGAGCCGTTTTTACGGATGAAATTAACTATACTCGCGCGAATCCCGTGCATAGGCCGAGCCATGTATGTAATGTTCACGGTGCATTCATCGAATCGTGTATGCGAGCGTGCATTCGCGTGCATTTGCCGGCGCGACGTGGACATTTTGAATGCCGTCTGTGCACGTTTGTGCAGCCTGCACTCGCTGCATCATCCCCGTATGTGTTCGCACATTTTTCCCGCGTCGTTATTGACTGCGTGCACGCGCTGAACGTCTCTTTGCCACTTTCCCGCTTTCTCTCTTCAATCGGAGGTTTGTGACTTTGTGTCGGGACAAGCTTTCGCTAATACGCCGCGATCGCCGGCTTTTCAGATTTTCAAAAACGATGTTTTCCAACCGGTGGTTGTGCGCGCCGGTTTGTCGCCGGTAAATAAATTAACACGTTTCTTGTAATACGCGGTGTACGGTTTCTCGCGAGTCTCAGTGGTCTTGTTGCTAAAAGCTGTGGCAGAACCGTGGCAAAGATTCTCGAGTAACAACTGCAGAGGAAAGTGGTCTTTGATCATTTTTTTCCTTAGACACCAGTTAATGAGATTGAAAGTTCGTTACTCGCACTGGCTTAATGTTTGTGAACAAACACGGTGCCTTTTTGGAACTCTACGACATAACAAGTGAAACGGCATTGGTGGTAGCAAAGTATTTGTTTAGCTTTCCGAGAT
>CM052083.1:10235596-10248534 GCA_028453745.1 Agapostemon virescens | reverse complement strand
TATTTTTATTCTGCGCCCTCTTTGAGCGCACTGTGTCTTTTAAGTTCGTCTAGTCATTTATATCGATTTCAATTGTATTACCCCATTTTGCTATACCTTCACAGAGTGTGCAGATATAGTTTAACAACCATTTTCAACTTGCAATCTCCCCCCTCTTCGATGTATTTTTATTCTGCGCCCTCTTTGAGCGCACTGTGTCTTTTAAGTTCATCTAGTCATTTATATTGTTTTCAATTTTGTTTCTGATACTCTACAGTCTCCGCAAAGAATCCTGCAGGGTCAGTGACTTGCATTAAAAAATTACGTTTTCCTATAAAATGGCAAATTATTTTAAAGGAATAGAAACGGAGGCAGTTCTTGTGCAATCGAAAAACTGGCAAAGTAATATTTCTACAAATGAAACTGTAACGAATGTAATTCTCGATTTGAAAGGATGAATCCAGTTAACCCTTTGCATTCGAAGATGTTTTAACTTCAATCTCAAGGCATTCTTTCTGACCTAGAAATTAGTACTATACTATTACTCGTCCTTGTAACAATTAAATTTTAAAAAATTTCTTTGGTACAAGCATAGTGACTTAAAGATTGTTTTAATCGATGCTGCGGCTATTTTTAGTGGTGCCTCGCAATCATCGTTCGAGTACAGAGGGTTATATGGTCCTTCGAGTACAATTTGCCAATACTCACGCTTAGTGTATTAACCCCTTGGCCTACGTCTTATTTAATTTGTACTTACTGCGTGCCTAGCCTCCACTCACCGTATACGATCAATAATTAAATAAAATGTTATTTTCGTTTAAAGAAAATTAAAGAAATACACGTTTAGAAGATTCAGTTCGAAATCTTGATTACGAGTCTGACTCGTTGTTATAGACCAATAATTAATTAAAACCAGCAAAACGACAGTAAGTACAAATGTATTCTGCAAATAAAATGCATGCTAGTTAAAATGCATGCATCCTGCAAATAATCCTCGGCGAATTAAAACGAATAAAACGATGTTACCCGAAAGACTTTTAACGTCTCCTTGCTATAATGCTTCGCCCAACCAGTCCCGTCACAAGAAGCACAAAGCCCGCATTCTAATTACGACGAACGCGTCTCGCACTATCTAAATTGCCAGTTTTCACCTAAATTCTCAGCTCTTAATCTAATCGCGTGGGCACTCGCTTTAAAATGGCAACGCAAACACGTCGGCGGAAGTTACCGTTTTTAATTTGCAGCATCGTTACAAAACCGAGCAATATACCCGGGAGATTTGATAACCGATCGCAATCAATTTGCAACGTATCGAGAAGAGAGCGACCGGGACGAAGCTGTTCAGCTTATAAACGAGAACAAACGCCGTTAATTTTCGTTTTTCATTTTCATCTTCCCTTTCAGCCACCGCGACGGAGTATTTGTTTTTATATCCATCACATTGGCCGACGTGCGGTGTGTTTGATAACACTCGATCATGTCCGAGAACGCCACGCGTTTTTGATGCTGCAAAAAATCAAACGCCCCTACGATAGCGCGCGCGTATGCGCCGTGCCGTGGGGGTTGCACGATAATTTCGAATTGTCTGCCGAGGGATCTTCTTCGCTCGCGATTACGCGTAATCGCAGGCCGTCATAATTTTATTTGATCGTTAATAAATTACTCGGCAACGGGGTTGTTCGTTAATTAACTCCTTTGCCGGATCTTCCCGGGTGTGTAAATAATTACGTTGCTCGAATTCGTGCTCGACGGCGAAAAGATGCGCCGCGCGTTTTATTCCTGCATACGTTGTGCTATTGTTTCAATTACACGTGTGCGCGAGGCTGGAAGCTTTATAAACGCGTTGCTAAATATTTCACGAGGATGCTTCGATCCTAAAATTTATAGTTTTCGTTCGATTTATCGCGCCCGCTTTAATGGTAACAAATCAATTCTTCAGCTGTATTTACTGTTATCGTTTTTAAATATTTCTTGCGGATTCTTCGAATCGTGCTGCGTCAATTTTTCTTTTTTTTTAAATTATTATCTTTAAACGTCTTCGTCGCGTAAATAAGCGAACGAGAAATTTTATTTCGTTTGACACTTTGACTTTGAATTATTCGTCCATGTTTAAAAATAAATTTTTACCCTAATATATTCGTTGCACTCGATTTAATTCGTATCTGGAGACTGCGAGAGGGTTGAAGGATAACTATGTGTCAGACATTTCAAGTTTTCAATTGTTGCTGCGTTAAATAAATTATTTTGATTTTCGGGAATTTTTTAGGCTGTCGGCTGGGCAGTTCAAGTGTTAATCCGCAAAGAGACCGCTAATAAAATGCAGAAAATGTATATTCGAAATTTTTCCGTAAAGATCGACGGTTACAGTGGATCATATCAATTTTACACCGTCGCTCCGGCAATCACGGAAATATTAGCCAGCATCCTAAATAACGGAATAGTACTAATTTCATTCGGTCGACCGAGCGGAATTTCGAAAAAAAGTATTTGAAATTCATAAACTCTTCACCTGTCGGAATAAAGCTGTTAGGTGCATCGCGTCGCGTTCATGGAATATCGCTAGTGAAACAGTATCAGAACCGACAAGATAAAAGCCGAACGTATGAAATTTATTAAAAAGTTTGCGCACACGAATGGAACTAAAAATTAAACGCCCTTTTCGGCTGAAAATCGATACGGACAGGACAGAGGAGTTAATTTAATATACCGCGTTATTCTGTATCGATTTCTGCGTCAGGTAATTTTCGGGAATCGTGTCGACAAAACACGAAGAATTTTATCGAGCGAGATCAATCGATCGCTGTATCGCTCGCTTTTTTTTCCCCGCTTTTTTTTCTCGTCCGTCGATTCCGATATATATATATATATATTTTCCAACCGGCTCGGTTTCATTCGCGCCGATGGAGAAAACCGTTGATGTAACCGGGAATATCGAAACGGACCCCCGAGTAGCCCTGTTATGTTCGGGGGCGCAATTAGAATCGCATTACACTTGACCCCGTGCTGGGGCTAATAATTGTCGATGGTGACGCTAATCACGGTTTGCCGAATGAAAACGACAGCTTCCCTCGCGAATTTTCGAGACGCCCGACATTCCCGAAACACCTTCCACGGAATTCCATTCAGCCCGTGTAACTTTGATGAAATTTTTTCCCTGGCAACTCAGTTGTACGCTGTTGCGACGGCTCTGGTAACCGGGCCGCCGAACTATCGCTTCTGTTCTCCACGGCAAAAACCAGAAGAATTTTTATGATTTAATGTTTTCGCATCGGTTTCTTTCTTTCTGGTGCCACGATCTGCGAGAAAGGCATCCGCGGTGTTTCTTCCTTTCTGAGACTTAACCCCGGGAACGCTGCTAAGTAGTTGCGTTGAAAGATGTTAAGCAGATACCGTTTCAGTCTTACCAGGTAAACTTCGACGAGATTATCTTTTGTGATTGTTATAATGTTTGTTGGTATTTATTTCGTTATTTGTTATCGTTTGTTTTTAATCATATGTGTAGGTGATTTAAGTAATTTATTTAACAGAAATACGTTTTACAAGTCAATTCGTCAAAGGTTCGGTGAAAACAATAAATCCAACGATATACAGTACTCTTAAAACCTAAATAACTTTTTTAAGATTGGACCAAACGTCTTGACTTTTCTTGAGCAATTAGTTGCATTGATTTAATAAATAATATACAAAATAAATTTTGTAAATATTAGAACTGATGTGAATTACATGACCAATAAAACAGGATCTTTTTAAATATTTTTTATTTAAGCCACGCACAAAAAATTTTAAAGACGCATCTGGTAGATCCATGATAGTTATACGCATGCAGAAAAATTCATTAAAATCGATCGACGTACGCACGAACTACGTGCCATCGAAAATGGTGAAAATCGCAATTTTTCACGATTCTTGATCAGTTTCTGCTTAAACTACAGAAATTCTTACATCTTTCTACGCGTGCCATTTTTTCCCGCGTCAATCGATTTCGGTGAGATTTTCAGCATGTGTATAACTAACACAGTTCTGGAAAACGCATATTCTCAATTTTCATTACGAGTTGAAATAAAAATGTTTTAAAAAATGTCTTTTCTACTTTCCCACGTAATTTCTACCAATTAGAATTATTTCAAAATTATTTTAGCATATCATTTAGTAAATCAATGCTGCTAGTTGTTCCAGAAAAGTCAAGTCGTTTGGTACTGTACATTGCTGTGTGATAATAACAAGACCGCATTTATTCAAAGTTGATTTAATTTTTATTGTAACATGTGGTTCATTAACGCTTTAACTGCCCAACTAACGACCTCAAAAATTCCACAAAATCAAAGTAATTTATTTAACGAACCAACAATTGAAAACTTAAAATGTATGACACAATGTTATCCTTCAACCTTCTTTTATTCTCCAGATCTTAACTAAATTTAGTGCAACGAATATATTATTGTATAAATTTATTTTTAAACTTGGCCAAATAATACTGTCACCCATATATGGGTGACATGGCAGTCAAACTGTTAAAGAAGTACATCGAAAAATTACTAATGAAAACATTTTTATAACTTGTGTAATTGCGAAAGAAATAAGTAGGGACCAGTCATTTTGACTGGTTTGGTAGTTCTAATGTTAAACAAACATTGTAATAATAATATACAAACTTTTCATTGATCGCATTTCACAGTAGGCAGGGTGTAATGAATTCTACATATGTCTAAATTGATTTAACGCGTTCTACGAAGCAAGCAATGCTAATAAAATAAATAAAATAGCGCAGAGTATTTCTGCGATAAGATTTATGTAGTATTATGGGATTTAAGTGTTTGACACAATCTATGTTTTTGGAGGAAAATAAAATTTTACGTATGTAGAATAGTACATAGTACATATAATAGATAGTTCACGAAGCGTAAATTAGTACATAACGAGAGAGCAATAAGAAAAGAGTATTGTGTAATATAAAAGCACGAGTAAAGTGGAGTGAGGGAATGTACTGTATAATTGCGGGTGGAATATGTAAACTCGTGTAGAATACCCCAGTAAGACAGATACTGTAGAATGTACACAACTTAGAGTGATATGAAAGGGCGTCACAATAAGGGAGATGAGAGTAGAGTAAGTAGAGATGAGGACCAAATATAAATGCGCATAAAATATGTAGATATGTGTAGAATACTAGAAGTAGGATGTATTATAGAATCTGCAGAATGTAGAATAATACACGAGGGCGTACTAGTACCATCGAAAAATATAAAATAATGAAGAATGAACAAATAGAGTAACATGCAAGAAAATAGTGAATCAAAATGAATGTAGTTTGTGTAGATCAACGTAGAATATTTTAACAAGATATATCATGGAATCTACAGGACGAAGAATAATATATGAGAGCGTCCTTATAAAATAGAAGAATATAGTAAATCAGAATGGATGTAGTTTATATAGATGAACGTAGAATATTTTAACAAGATATATCATGGAATCTACAGGACGTAGAATAATATATCAGAGCGTACTAATAAAGTAGAAAAATATACCATAACGAGGATAAAAAAATAGATTAATATGCATAAGAATACCGAATCCAAACGAGTGTCGATTATGTAGATGAACGCAGAATATTTCATCGAAATATATTGTAGAATACATAGTACATATAATAACGCATTAATCGATAATAGTCGCAGAGGAGAGTATCGAACAACGTGATAGAAAATGAATAATATGCAAATGTAAAATATTTCAACAAAATATAATATACAATATACAGAATATAGAATCATAAGAGAATAACAACAAGAGAAGTGAACATCGAAAGATGTGGAAGAAAATGTAAAACATTGCCGAAAAGAATGTAAAATATAAAAGAATACAGAACGTGGAATATGTTTATATGAATACAGAAAGAAGTTTGAGTTACCGTGTCGCATAAAATCGTCCACAGTGTCCCACAGAATTGATCAGTCCCTCTTTTTGCTATTAAATCATATACTGCATTATATTTGAAAATATTAAGGCATTTGTCATTCTATTAATCTGTCATTCATGACTACATATACACCCGTATTATGCGTCCAGTTACTTGTAGCCAGACTTAGAAAAGAATCTGGGAAACTAAGTTTTTCGACCGATGGCTTACCCCCCTCAGAAAGTAGCAGATTGGGGGTTGTCGGGTTTCACCGATCTGCACATTTTCCGTAATTTCAATCCGATCGACCTAAAAATTGCCATAAACCCTGACCGCGAGTCTAGAAACGTGTATGCAAAATTACAAAGCAATCGGAGACGTGAAATTTTTTCCCCAATTTTTCGCCATTTTCGACAGGTCATGAGTCGTCCCTTCGGCGTTTGCCAATATTTGGCAATCTTTGACGAATTTTTTTTTAAATTGTGTGTGTTTTCAATGAGAAAAATGTAGTCGCGCAATAAAATTTTATCAACAGTTTTTCGTTTAAACAATAAAGTTATAAGCTCTCATAAGTTTCATGAAAATCGGATTTTCGCATCTGAATATGTTCCCTTGTTAATTCTAGCAATTATGTACTATACTTTTTGCTGCTATTACGAGGCCTGCTAAATCTGAAAGAGAAACGAAGTCGAATTCTGAACTCGCATTACCAGCGACGTGTGTGCCGTAGTCGACGTATTTTCGATACGCGTGAGGTGTGTTAAGAATTTCATTCGATTCGATCGATACTCGTTAATACGTGCTTCGGCAAGATATTGCACGACCTTCTCGTATCAATCTTTTTCTCCAAGAAGCCTCCCCTTTTTCTTCGTTTCTTCCGGAAGAATGCAAGTTAC
This sequence comes from Agapostemon virescens, assembly GCA_028453745.1. Lineage (NCBI taxonomy): Eukaryota > Metazoa > Arthropoda > Insecta > Hymenoptera > Halictidae > Agapostemon > Agapostemon virescens. The sequence continues at coordinate 10,241,760 of CM052083.1, read as the reverse complement.
ACCGACCCCGTTCGAAAAACAAAAAAAAAAAAAGAAAAACGTACTCTCAGAGCAAAATTTCCTGTGTTTAGCACTGCACCGTTAAAATATCATAAATAAGAAAGTAATGCCTGGTCATTGAGGTTCGCTTCCTTTAATAAAATCCTTCGGCTCCTTCGACGCTCCTTAACGACGTTGTTCGGTTTAATAGACACGGCGTTTAACAGAAACTTCTAATCAGGGAATTGAGAGACGAGAAAAGTTTGGAAAATTTTAACTTCAACTTCAACTTCTTCAACTTCGTCAACTTCGTCAACTTTATCAACTTCGAAATCTGCCAACCCCAAAACTGTCCCTTTTGTAAGAGGGTAAGATATCGGTCGAAAAACTTATTTTCCCAGATTCTTTTTTAAGTCTGGCTACAAGTAACTGGACGCATAGGAAGGGTGTATTTCAATTTCCGGGACCATTGGAAGCGAATTGCGGCTGTGGCGCGACTTTGAAATTTTGGGGCTGGTGAAAATCTCGAAAATGGGCAAAATGGGGTTGATAAAAGGTAGCTTTCTGAAGTCCCCTGAAATGCTAGCCTAGATATTGAGAGCTCTGCTTAAAGAGAGAGGTTTGGGGAAGATTTTGCCATTGGAATCATGTCGATAGCTCTAAGTTGAAGTTGAAGTTGAAGTCGAAGATGAAGTCGAAGTTAAAGTCGAAGTTAAAGTAGAAGATACAGTTACAGTTACAGTTACAGTTACAGTTACAGTTACAGTTAAAGTTAAAGCGAAAGTTAAAGTTGAAGTTGAAGCTGAAGCTGTAGTTGAAGTTGAAGAAGTTGATAAAGTTGATAATAATGAACAAGTTGAGTGTTTAGCTGTTACGTCCTTCTTAAACCTCAGTTTAAGAAATATTCAGACAACTTTTAGAAACCAATAAGGAAACAAATACGTCTTAAATTTTATATAAAAATGCTTAATCTGATCAGCTGTTATGTCACACATTTATTCTCAAATTTAAAAAGCAGCTTGATGATATTTCAAAATAAATAAGCGAACAAGTACATTTGATATTTTCGTCTCTTACAAAAATCCTTAATTTCCTCTTAAGCCTCAAGTTTACAAATAATAGTCAGACGACTTTTAAAACCTAATAAGCACAATTACAACAAGCATATTAAAAATTTTATCTTGTATAAAAATCCTTAGTCAGTTTCTAATATTTTTAGAGAGGACAACTGTTACGCTTCTTATTGGGTCTCGGTTATAAAAACTAAACCGATGGTTTATAAAAGGAAACTACGTATCGAATTTTAACACTAGAACTAGCAAACCAGTGACTTTGACTGGTCCCTAGTAGTTTCTTTCGCAATTATTGAACTCATAGAAATGTTTTCATCAAAAATTTTTTAATGTACTTCTTTAACCCTTTCCACTCGAATGGCGCCTCTAAGGTGCCACTAAAAATTGCCGTAGTATTATTTAAACAACTTTTATATTGCTAGATTTGCAGCGAAGAAATCGATAACAGTTTTAATGTTCTAAGTACGAGCAATAGTAATTAATTTCATATGTATGAAAGGAAATAAATTATTTATAATGGAGCTATTATAGTTGAAAATATTGTATCAATTTTGGAATGAAATTGCTTCGAGTGCAAAGGGTTAATAAGGGTTGGATTTATTGTTCGATAGTTTTAGAGTGAATATTTTTAGAGAGGACAACTGTTAGGTCTCTTATCGCGCCTCGGGTTCGCAGAATAAATTGTGAAATTGATTTTTGCAAGGAAGCAGGCGAATAAAAATATTTGAAATTATTTTGGGTGGATGCGAGACACCCACGCCTGGGAGATTTAATTTTCGTTTTCATTAGGTTAACGGTACGTCGCTCCTTCGGATCTCGGAGTAAGCATCCGGATTTAGGTTCCGGCACGATGTTAGCTGCGCAGAATGTTCCCGGATCGATCCCCCTCGGGTGTCGGGGGGTTGCGACGGAGTCGCCCTCTTCGTCAGCAGGAACCCCAACATTTTCACCCCCGAAAACGACACCGGGAACCCCTGCGGGGTATTCGTTCGAGCCAGTACCCGAGGGGAATGTACTTTCATTGTGAGACAACCTACACCGACCGGGTGGTCCCTTTCGTCAGGAGCCGCTCTGATAAACCGCGTAAATCAGGAGACGGAACAAAAAGTCGATGGAAACTGTGAAGTTATTGGGTCAGCGAGCGAGCGAGCGAGGCTCACCGGGAATATCGATATGCCTGCTGTCTATCGACCCCCGACTCGGTTTCATTGGAATTTCATCGATTCGTTCGATTGATTTCAACAGATATTTTTATTTGCGGTTTTTACGGGAGATATCGCGATCCTACCTTTATATACGATTTTCTTGGCACACTATCGGTTCATCCTCGTAGAATTTATTATAGAGTAATTGGCCGTCTGGTTTCACTCATCTTTCGAACAACTTCATTTATTTTCTCAATTTTAACCCGTTCACACGTTGAATGTCGGCCGTATTTTTTTCTACTTCAGACAAGTTTCATTAATTTCATTAATAGAAACGATCAGTGTTATTAAACAGAATTGTTAGTTACTGAATAATGAAGTTCCCACCTCATACTAAAATCTGATTAACTTGCACAATAACAAATCGATGTGCAGCGCCATTAATTTAATCATAATCAATTTTAAACGACGCAATTTACATTCTTTCGGAAAGATGTTAAGCAGACACTCGTTCTTCGCGAAGTTTTGTGGAACTACTTTTTTTTTTGAGAAACTGTAGTTGATTGTCATATGGTTGGTGCCGGAGTAACAGTGTCTGGAGCAGTTCCGACCCACCCTTTCAACGGCTTCATTCATTCTCTTATTTTTAATCTGCGAAATTTACTATTTTTCGGGAAGACGTGGCGTAGATATTATTTCCAGCTTTCCGTGTAAACTTCAGTGGGTTTAGAATTGCTTTCGAATATTATAGTTTGTCCTTGTATAGTGACACTACGGTAATAGTGTCTGGAACAATTGCTACCCATTTTTGCATAGGTTTCATTCATTTTTCCAATTCCCAGAGAATAACTTTGCAAGTTTTTTTGGAAATTGAGTTTTATGAAATTAACTTTTTAACGAGAAATTATGATTGACTCCGGTGCAATGGATTATTTCTGACCTACCCTCTAAACAGTTTTATTAATTTTCTTATTTTTAAGCTGCGAAATTTATAATTTTAAGAGAAGATGTTTTCTGTCCAATTTTATGAAATTTGGAAAATGATATTTTTAAGTCTGCTTTTCACGGACAAATGTGTAATTAAATAAACAATATTGATGGCTATTGCGAGCTCTTAGGTACGATGGAGACCGAGGCGTCTGTCAGTTGTAAGGAGCAGAACGTTAGGGAAGCAGTCTGATACTTTTATCGAAGTCAATGAAAAACCTGTAAATTTCGGGAAAGTTTCGCAACGGAGAAGTTCCCTTGTCAATACGTTTCTATCGATCGTTTCTGGATCGACGTTGATCGAGGACGGTGCAATAACGAACCTACATCAATCTGGTTTACCTTCGTCAGCGTTTCGATGTGTTTCGCAGCAGGTACACAGTCGTTCAATAATTATAATCATTTAGACCACATGCTATATCCTCTCACAAACAGATAACTCGTTCTGTTCTGTTGTAATTTACATTGCTACTGCAACAGACTGAACCATTACTCTCGTATGGTACCTAAGGAAACTTGTACCACTTATTTATTGCATTTTTCACTATCGTTCAGTCATAAATTCTCAATTTTTACGGATTTATTACGAATGTTCGCTTGCCGTTTGCGAGTATGGATAAATTTAATGAGTGAGAATCCCTTTGTCTAGAGTGTCGTTAAGAAGCGAGAGAATCATAGTAAGATTATAGAAAATATACGTTTATTAGATGAAAATGATACAAATCATTTTATTCGAAGTATCGCCCATCGGTATACATTTTTCCCATCTCTTTGACAATTTGTGGATGTCACGCCAAAAAGACTATTCCTCTTTAGAGGCATCGAGCCATTTTCGTACCTTTTCCTAAGATGCAAAGGACTGCTCAACAAGTGCGAGTCCCATCTATGCAAATAATTAGTTTTTTACTAAACGTATTTCCTAAACATTTTCCTATCTTCTGGATCTTTCCCATAGCTTTCAAACGTATGGAGATGGCATCTTCATTTAAGTAATTTGAACTTCGTCGAAGTAAATTTCTACACTTGATGTAATAAGAAAAATACCAAACAAGTGAATGGCTCAACGCTGTTAAGAACTATGCTGTTAGTTGTAACTATGCTTGTATGGATGCGACTTGATAATCTTTATCAGCTGTCGAAACAAGAAAATGGCGTTTGTGATGAGCTTCGACGTTAACTACAACGACAGCCAGCATCACATATGGACAAATACCGATTTCATATTTACTGACCTAGTATGTAGAGCGTGTGCAAACATCAGCCTCGAGAAAACGATCTTTATCATGTTTATATACATCATTCATTCGCGTATAACATTTAGCGCCTTATTCTACTCACATTTACAAGCCAAAATCGTCTGGAGTCGATGGAGAAACGAAAATTGCTAGACCAGTGAATTAAAAGGAAGCTGCGTTGAAAGATGCCTGGGAAATTTGTTCTCCTGCGATTGTAAACAGTATTTACAAATTTCCCGTATGAACGATCGTTCCCTTCTAACGGTGTAGTATTTATGATATTTGGCAGCAGTCCAACTCGCTATTCCCGGACGCACGGTGCCTTAATTTTCGTGGTTAGTCAATGCACCCTGTATTTTTAGACCTTTTGGAGACCGGGAATAGGATCGTCGAATGCGCTGATCAATTCTCGCTGTTTGAATATTTCCCGTGGAGCTTAAGTCCTGTTTCATAATATCTGGCTCCTCTCCAGTACACTGTTGCGTCTGCCTTATGCAATTATCTTTTTACATACTGAATAAACCATCCGCCGTTTTCATTCTACTTGATATTCACCCTAATCTAGAATCACATCAAGATTTTCCTTTGTGCGTCTGTATAAACTACAACGGCCAGATCGTACATGTTCAACCGATCATCCGAAAGTTAGTGTTGCGAAGAGTCTAGTGAATTCTGATCGTTAAATTTATTCAGAACGCGACGGATCTCATAATGGTAATAAACGAATACTTGTTCGTTCCTATTTTCATTTTATTTGTTAACGAAAATGGTAAATTTCTGTTGGGATTGAATTAATGATCAGTAGCAGCTGATCTCGAGGCACTAATACTCTTTGCGAAACATCAGTGCTTAATTAGAAGATTAAGGATATTTGAATAAAGGAAGAAAGTAGAAATTATGCTTCTAAACGTCAGCCAGGAAGGCATCTGTCCTAATCATTTCTGTAAGGACACTTGTTTAACACTTTGACTGCCATGTCACCCATATTTGGGTGACAGAATTATTTGTACGGTTTCTAAATAAATTTTTAATTTAATATAATCATTTGTACCAAAGTTAATTATTATGCAGACAGTGCAAGAAGGTGCAGGGAGCACTTGACGGCATACATTTCATTTTTTCAATTTTTAGTTCGGCAGTCAAAGTGTTAAGACTAGCCTTTCTGAATCAATCTTTTACAACATCTTGAAAGACAACAAAAATTATATTCTACGTAGAAATATCGTTGCCCTATTTACATCATTATCTTTCATTCTACGTTACATCTTTTTAAATATAGGTCGTTCAAAATATAATTCTACTAGCTACGTTTATCTTCGGGAATAATGCTTTTAACGTCAGTCAGCAAAGCATCTAGATTGACATTAATCTTAATAATCTTTGTCAGTAACTCTTGCAGAATAGCACCATTTAGATCCACTTTAATGGATCAATCTTTCATAATGTAAATCTTACGAGACATCATTTATTTTTTCCTTCTTTCGTTGTCTTTACAAGTATAAAAATTTTTCAAAATCGTATCGAAAATTAAATTAATCTTTTTCGACTCACATCTTAACATATCCCATGTTCCCATTAGTGTTTAACAATTTCGTATCAGTCTGTGCCTTACCTTTTAACCAATTAACTGTGGCGACCTCTTTTCAAAGCGTACACTTCTTCAAACCTAAATAACTTTTTTAAGATTGGACCAAACGTCTTGACTTTTCTTGAGCAATTAGTTGCATTGATTTAATAAATGATAT
>CM052083.1:10224355-10235196 GCA_028453745.1 Agapostemon virescens | reverse complement strand
ATGTGTTACGAAAATCAAGAGTTCTAGCCAGAGCATACGGATGTGCATGAATCCATCTAAAATTATTTATACTTTTTATTTGTTCGTTTTATTTTGTCTTGGCCTCCAAATATTCTAGACATATTGAAATTTACGAATACATTTTAGTTTTCGCTAAAATTACAATTTAAATAACTAATGGTAACTAAATTTTATTTCATGAGGAGTATACACGTCAAACACAGCTAATTGGATAAATAAATGGTTTTATACGAAAGAACGGCCAAAGGAAATTGTTTAAAATTGTGTTTAATATTATTTCTAACGCCCGGTCGATCTGAGGATCGCGATAGCGCGTTAGAAGGTTAGGAAATGCGAAAGTGGAGCAGATCTGGGGAAAATCGTTCGGGATTCGATCAGAAAATGGCTTGGTTCATGTTCGAGGATAACGTTCGACGACAAAAGAGCCCGCAGCGCGGCATCACACGTTAATTGTCCATTGAAATGTCTCCGGTGTCGGGAAGAGACAGGCGTTTTGCGATAGTTGGCCGATCTCCAGCACGCGTATTCTCGAAGAACACAGCGCGGCCAAAAAGTGCCGCGTGCTTTACCCGACTCCCTTCGTTCGGGTAAGCCGATGGAAATGCCCTCTTTGTCGAGGGGTGAACTCCGCGTTGCCAACCCCGATGTATATTCGGCTAGAAAGGACGTCACCCCATATACTCTAAGGCGACCCCCGTACCTAACGTATTTCGAGTGAATTGTGCGCGGGCAAGTTTCGGCTATCCAAAACAAGGCAAAAACGCGGCCTCGCGTAGTCAAATCGCGCGAGCATCATCGCAATAACAGACATAATTTTTCACTCTCTTCCGGGAAGTCAATTTCGACTACCAACGGTCTGCGATTCGCGTCGGAACAGAGGGAACGATAGTATCTTCGCAATTCGAAACGTTTCCCCGCGTGGTTTAAGGTATGACTAGAATTTTCTTGTTTTCAGTATTATTCCAATTTTTGTTTCAAGAAGTTCTACTATTTTTCATGGTATTCGCTTAGGAGATTTTTTGTCTTTTTTATATTATTTTTGCAGCAAAAAGGAAAATACTAGAGAGACAAAGATGTATTATGTTGGAATGCAACGAAACCATGGCATCTTTGCCTTCAAATGCTTAAGGGGTGGGTTTTTTTCAAGGACGGAAGGGCGTCTTTTCGCGTTTTCAGTCAGCATACAGCAGTTAGCCAGTGCGCATTTAGCATAGTCACATAAAGTTATAGTTACACACTTTCTTTTTACGCTTTGTAATGCAATTAACACTAAACTTACCGAGCAGTAAACTTGGCTAATGTATATTATCCTATAAAAGTGATAAGAATTAATTTATTTGGATTTTGTGCAATTTTTATTGCAGTGTATGTTGGAATAGAAAAATCCATCGAATCGATTTCTGCGAAAACAATATTATAACGTCAATAATTATAAAATAGAAAATCTGGAAAGGGTCATTTGACCCTCCTTATGGTAGGTTTAGTGTTAAAGTATATCAGGAATATAAAGCGCTATAATTTGGAAAATAGTGTACAATTTGGAAGGCAATTTTCTAACATATAATAAACGAGCGAACGCAATTGAGAATAATAAAAAATTTGGGTAAACAATTTATGAGTTTGTTAATATTATTTAAAAAGAAGTACAATAGAATATAATCGATAAACACGGACAAATGACTGAAAAATGAACTGAAATTAAATGAAAAATGGTAAATTGTTATCAAACAAAATGGAGAACTGTTGGCCCATTTGTAGTATGGTCCTTTGTAGTATCCGACACAATGAACGGACAGGGAATATTTACGTAAAATAAAAATGTTCTGAATCAATTCTACGAATGACCAAACGCATGGAAAATCTCTTATCGATGTTTTATCATAAATCGACGGAAACACAACGAGCCTTAAAATTCTTCGAACGTCTTCGCGCGCGGTTCGTTCGCCTAATAAATTTTGCCATAAACGCGCAAAGCCAGCAGTCCGATAATAAATAATTAGAGCCCGGATAAATATTGAGTTACATAGATGGAAGAAGCAAACCGAGATCTTGTTTCTGGCTCGGATGATAAATCTATGAAACGGAACCTAACTGCGTGCAACAGTCGAGCTCGTGATTCATCGGTTTATCTGTTTCGCGACGTTAAACGCGTCTCCCAGTGAAAGCGCCCTTCTTCCTGGTTGACAGGGGTTAGGGAAGAAGAACGAAGAGAGACAGAGACCGGAACTTGCCGGCTGAAAAAGACGTCCGGCACTTCTTTCATTGACCCGTTCCTCTTGACTGTGAAAACTCCGTCACTTATTTCAGTCTGCGCGTGAATGAAGCTTGAGGGCGGGGGTTGGAGATCAGTGAAATGGAAATGGAAACATTATACGTCTGTGTACGACGTCTCATTCTACTGCCAGACGGAAAATTCGAACGCTAGATTCTGTTCCTTATTAATCATTTATTTAAGTCCTTGTACTCGAAGCAATTTTCGTTCCAATGTCGAGATGCATTTTTAGCTGGTTCCATTCTACGTGCTTTATTTCCTTCGATTCGTACGAATGCGATAAACAAATTAATATTAATATTAACCCCTTGGCCTGTAATTTATTTTCTGATAACGGTGACTAGATCTTCTTTAGCCTTCGCGAAACGACAAAAAGAAAAGTAAAATTGTATGCGATCAGAGATTAACCCTTTGGACTCGAATGGTGACTCTGAGGCACCATTAATTATTGCCACATTGTCATTTAAATCCAGGATCTAATTCATGCAAGAAACTGGTAAATATTACACTGTTGCAAAGATGAGTAATAGTAAAATGACTCCGTATGTATAAGAGGAAATAAATCCTGCAGAATGAAAATATTTTAGGTCAAAAGAAATGCCTTAGTTCTGGAGTTAGAACAACTTCGACTGCAAAGGGTTAAATAGAATGTTATTTCTGACGATTTCAAAAATTTCATAAAATCAAATTAATCTATTTAATGAAGCAGCGATTGCAAACTTTAAATGTATGGCATATAGTTATCTATCAACCTTCTTGTATTCCTCAGATATCAACTGAATTGAATGCAACGAATACATTAACGTACAAATTAATTTTCAAATATGGATAAATAATTCTGTCACCCATATATGAGTGACATGGCAGTCAAAGTGTTAAAGAAAATTAAGGAAACACATGTTTAAAAGATTCTGTTCGAAATCTTGATCACGGGTCTGACTCATTATTGTAGGGCAAAGGGTTAACGCTAGAACTATCGAGCTAGTCAAAATGACTGGTTCCTGATTTTTTCGTTTACAATTACCGAAGTTATCAAAACATTTTTACCTGAAACTTTCGAATGAATTTGTTCATTGAAGCAGACATTACGATAAAAATTGTACGAGGTCTGAATGGATGCAATTTTGTTATTATTACAAAGCAATATACATCGGTCGGATTTATTACTCTGTAGTGTTAAATACAGCGACGCAACAGTTGTTTTAAATAATAGTATGGCAATTTTTAGGGGCGTTTTACAGACTAAGGGTGTTAAGGGTTAACAGTTTACGAAAGTGTGATAATGAGATTTTCAATAATTGCACTGTAACAATTGTAATCTCAAACGAAATTGTTAGACGACGTCACTGGGGATGGTTTGTTGGTTCATAATAAAAATTGTTCTTAATGTTAAAAGATGCTTTAAAGTATTAACTTCAATATTTCCAGCAGATCATCTTGGTCTTCGTTTGGACTGTGTGCGAACATAATGTAACATTTATAAGCAAAATTAACAAAACCTCAAAGGAGCAAATGATTAGGAATAAAAATTTATATTTATTGTGATAGATATTTTGTTTGGCGATAAACTGTAGATATTTTTAAAATAATTTTTGTGCATTTATTTAGCCCTTTCATTTTGCCTTGTGATATCGAGACAGATTTCTTTTATAAGTATTCATATCATTGATGTGGAAAAATTATCTGTATCAATTTCAAAGTACAGGAACTACGTGGACATTCACTTTTTAATGAATTAAAAATGATAAAACCGTATCCCTTAATTTGTTGAATGTATCCAAAGTTTAGTATTTGATGTATTCATTCGTGTCATGAATTTTTCATTAAAATTTGCACAAAATGTTCAAGGTCATTTTAAGGACACAGTATAATAGACTATCGAATTTGTCTCGATGTTAGCAACAATCCTACGATGTCCAGAATAGATTGTGCTATTTAAGTGAAACTTTTTCAAGAATGCACTTCGATAAACATTTTGCAATTGCTCTGCCGGAAATATCTGAAAAATGTTGACAAAATTAACAGGTACGCCCTGTACAAGTATATTACAGCAAGATTAAACGTACTTATGTTTTCCTCTTGGTAAAGTAGGATGCTTATTGAAAAATCTTGTTCGGCGAATGCTCGTGCGAGACAGTTACGTTCGAACACTTGATTAATGTTCGCGCACTCCGTGCTAAACTATCCATCCAAACCGTTAGTATTTTCGCTGTTAACCCGGCATTACTCGCACGTAGTATGGTAAACCCTGGCGGATTTAATTGAATTAAATTTACATAAATTTAATCTTCTGTAAATAACTATTAGTCACCTAGTCCATAAAGCGAAAATGGCCCATCAAAATTACACCTGGTAATCGCGAGAACACTCTTGACCTGAGCAAATGGAGGGTCGAATGGATAGAATCGTCGATCTCGGACTTTCGAAGTAGCTCGGTGCTACTTTTTACGAAAATAATTGACCTTATCGAGTACCCTTCGCAGCTCATAATGAACGTTTTTAAAAAACCAAAAGTGCATTAGCTATTTAATCTACGAGGAGATATTAAATTTAAGAAATCATTTAACCCGCCGTCGAATGTATTTTCTTTAACCAATCGTAAACGACCGTCGCCCTGTATTTTTGTCTTCCTCTTTATTTGCGGCTAAGCAAATTTAAATTTAAATTATAAATTAGATTGCTTATGGTTTTTGCGCGTGATCGATGCAAATAAATTACCTGCGTAACGGTTTAGAGATTGTCGACCATTCATACGTGTCCGTTCCGAGCATGAGCTCTTGTGGATAAGCTTTTTTCTCTGGAAAGAGCCTTATAGACTGACGATTTCGTTTTACCTTCGCAGTGGAATCGACTTTCGACCTTCAAATTCGTATCGAATCATGCCCGTCTTTTCTATTTCCTTATCGAAATCGTTGAGCTCTAGTACACAAATCTCATTGCACGGGAAGGGAAATAAAATCTGATGCGTTGCGGGAACTTACATAAATCGAAACTGACTAATCTTGCGTTCCAGGATGCGCCGGGTGAAACAAAATTCACTCGAAGAGCATTACCCCTACCTACGATAATAACAAAAGCATAATTCCTTCAAATTAATAATAATTTACTGCCTCCATAAAATTATAAATCTCCGGATCGTCGAACACAAATTGGCCCGAATTTTCAGCTTCCTTTTTAGCAGTATCGCTAATGCGAACGTTTGTTCATTTTTAGATGGCACAAAAATGAAATTCAATCAAAATTTGAAGTTCTATGATAATTGGAAAATTTTATTTTCTCTCCTGTTATGATAATCGATTATTACAACGGAATTATAAAACACCGATTTTAGTCCTTGTGCCAATAACCAACATTTTCTACAATATTTAATGATGCATTTTATAGTTCCCATGCACAGTTTTATACCTCAAATAAATAGTGATCATTCGAGAACATAAAAGTCTAGAATAATTTTTATTTAAAAATATATTAACACTTTGACATGTTTAAAAATAAATTTGTATATTAATATGTTCGTTGCATTAAATTTAGTTGACATCTGGAAAATAGAAGGTTCAAGGATAACTTTGTGTTATACATTTTAAGTTTTCAATTGTTGCTTCGTTAAATAAATTACTTTGATTTTGTAGGTCTTCGAGGTTGTTGATTGGAGTAGTTAAAGTGTTAAAGAAGAAAGAAAATTGAAAACGTGATACGGAGATTATATTTCCTCGAGTTTGGATCAAATTTTGAATCGAAAATAACTCTGTAACCGGAGATAAGGATTTGTAATAGCTGAAAATAATTTTGTTCAAAATTAATAGATGATTTGCCGGTGCAGCAGGTCTTTGAGTGGACGGAATCATCGTTTCGAAACCTGGCACGAGCCCGTTTCTCCGAACAATACCGCTCAAGATAATCTCGTTAACCCTTTGACGAAATATCACTCCAATAAAGTACGAACTTCGTTCCACAAACATTTGCCTCAAGGGAGGTGAGTACACTCGGCTAGTTGAAGGTTACACATCAATCGCCGGTAAATCAAACGATTCCGGGGAACGAAAGAGGAGAAAAATCCGCGATTCTCTCGTGTGCTCGTTTCCGCGTGCCATCGAATCAAACCGCCTACCGAAACAAAAAAAAAAGGAGGAAGGAAAAAAACACGAAAAAAGAGAGAAGATCAAAATCAAAGACAGGTAAAAACCAGAATAATTCTCTTGCCACCGTCCCATTTTCCTGTATCCATCCTGTCCCCCTGTTTCTCACACTTTCTCAACTCTCGAAATCATCCCCTTCGAAACAGACCAAAACGAAATGATTCAAAAAACAAGCTCTGCAAAAATAAAATTACCAACATCCACGGAAAACTTACCGAATTTTAAAAATTTATAAACTAGAATTTTTGTACATTCTCCACTGTGGAAAACACCCCCCTAAAAAGGATTGAATTCGAATGACTCCAAAACGAGGTTTGCAAAAATAAAATTACCAGCGTTCAAAGAAAATTAATCAAATTTAAAAAACCAGAATTATTTATATGTTCGACTCTCGACAACATTCCTCTAGAACAACAGAATCCAAATAATTCAAAAACAAGATTTGCAGTCCACAGAAAATTAACGAAATTTAAAAAATTGGTAAAACCAGAAATTTCACACATTCTTAACTCTAGAAACGATCTTCTAAAAGAAGGACTAGACTGAAATAATCCAAACAGAATATTTGCAAAATTAGAACCACCAGAGTGTAAAATAAATTTACCGAATCTAACAAATTGATGAAACTATAAATTCTCACACATTTTGAATCATCAAACTCCTCAAAATTCCAATACCCCCGAAACAAAATCGAAATAGGCTACTCCACAGGCTGGAATAATGCAATCGCATTAATATATATATGAAATTAATTAATCCAAAAATTTGAACTCCTTTTACTCATTTTTCCAAATTATTTTAGTTCGTTACATTCGCTCTATACTTCCCACCCTGCTTCCTCAAAACCACCACACAAAAATGACTGCAAAGAGTATAGAAAAAAGGGTAGAATAAGCTCTCAAAAATGGATTGATCGAATCTGACCAAACAATGGGATCGATCCGTCCATGGATCGAGTAAGTGCATGAGGATTCCAGAAGGGTTGCAACGGATTCCATCGTCCTCATGAGCACACGACGCCTGTGTCCATCAGCACAGAATCACTATGCTATCGATAAATTTATACAATCGTATCATATGCAATAGCTAATTATGCTGTATATGTGAAGACTGTTGACATGTTTAACCCTTTGCCCTCGAAGCTATTCAAACTCCTAAAATCAAGGTACCCTTTCTGACTTAGAATATTTTCGTTCTACATGATTTACTTCTTTTTATGCACGTGACATTTTTTACCGTAATTCGTCTTTGCAACAGTTGAATTCACAGTTAAATTCAGAGCCATCAGAGTTTCCAGTGTTGAGTAGCAAACTTATACAATTCTGCATAAAATGTCTAATTATATTACCTGTAATATAACTATGAACATTTTTAAAAATTGTTCTACAAGAGGACCACCATCATTGCCACTATCAATCAATAAATATAATATTATCGGTGAATTCAGAGTTAGGACACACAGCAACGAATGCAGAGGGGGGTCTAGGGGGTTCAAAACGGACGTCATCGTCGAGGAGTCGGTACCCGTGGCGGCGGTCGTCGTCGTCGTCGTCGTCGTCATCATGGGCGCACGACGCCTGTGCCCACAGACTCGTCGCGGACTCCGATGTTAGCGCGATCGATACGGCCACCCCCCGTGCGCCCCTTCTACGCCCGTTAGCTGGGCCGATTTTTTTCCGTGTTACCCTCGCGCATGCGCGGGCCACCCGGGCTTCCCCTATTGCAACTAGCCGGCGTCGGGGCTGTCGGCGCAGGGAGATCGTGGCGTGGCTCGGCTCTGCTCGGCGCGGCGTGGCGTGGAGTGGCGTGGCGTGGGCACGGCGAGGCACGGCGAGGCATGGCGTGGCGCGGCGTGGCCGTGGCGTGGCGCGGAGTGGCGACGAGGGGAGACCCGGCTTGGTACTCGGTGCCCGTGCTTCATTACAGCTACGCCAGGGTCCCGGTGTTCGAACCAGAAACTGCGGGGGCCGCGGCGGTGACGCCAATCCCGAAACGCCGAACGAAACGTCCACGAAGTGCTTTTCGTACAGCGAATATACAGGGTGTCCATTTATTCGATGATCTTGTCCCTTAAATTGTAGGTCCAGGTCCCATCAGACTTTGCAAGAACAAGAACGATATATTTCCAGGCTCCACCATGGCGCTGCGCTTTTGACGAGATGTCTCGCGAGCCGATAGCGATCCCCCGATGCTGAAGAGCATCGCTGGCTCCGGTGGATCGTAGTCGTTGTGTTCGAAGGTTTGTGGGCTTTTTGAAAGATTTGCTGGGTGGTCGTTGCCGGTCATGCTACCGGACGAACTTGGATTATGAATTTTTTGGGAATTCGAGCGAAGAGGATCGTTACCAGAGTCAGTTTAACGGCAATAAATTTGTAAGATTGTAATACAGAGGCGGCTGCTTCGATGAAATGTATAGAGTCTACGGATCTTTCTGGAAGCTGTCCTTGAAGAGGATCGCCCGCAACGTGGCTAGCTTTACTGTTAGCAAATTTTTAAAATTCTAATATATTATATAAAGTGGTTGATTATGTTACACGTTCGAGAATTAAGGATTCTTTCGGAAGCAACCTTGGAAGAGAATCGCCATCGGAGATACCAGTTTCGTAACAGCTGATTTGTGGAATTGTAACATAATAATGGAATAACAGATATATTAATCAGTATTTAAATATGTTAAATATATTAAATCTTCTTTTTGATTTAAATATTTTGTGGGAATATTTTGAGTTTAGAAGAACACGTTTAGAAGTGAACTATGGCCGAGAGGATCAGGATGGACAGCTACAGTGATGTTTGGTAAATCTCTCGGGTCTCTTCTTTCGAGGAAGAGGTTACAGTTTCATTTGGGTGGCACCGCGCGGAAAGCAAATGAAAACTCTGACCACAGATGGTTTGTTCGTCGGACTTTGAAATCCAGGTGAACATCCAGATTCAGGGGTCATCGCAGACCCAGGGAACTTCGTTGAAGTTTCCCGATTGAGGACATCGATTCCATCAGGAACCCATTTCACCGTTGGTTAGGCTGTACGCGTGGTTAGTTCTGGGTTGTAGCACTCGTCCTACGAAGTACAACCGCATGGTCGACGAATCGGTATGGTCGCGACGACGACCATACACGAGTCCCCTAACCTTTTGTTTAATATTTATTCCCCGCCGACGGAGACACCGATGCGACACTGGCTGCTCCATGTTGGATACTCTGAGTCGTCGTTCAGGGATTCTTTCTGTCCGTTGAACGACCTTGATCAAGATAACAGCGATCGGTTGTTGGACGATCAATCAAAATTTAATCATATTCAGGGCGATTGTCTTGAAACAAAAATGATAGACAGATTAATGTCAGTGGACCGAGTACTTTAAAATATTGATCAAATAACACTGTTAACTATGTAATTATTAATGTGGGCCACTATTCGATAATTGAAACTTTGTTCGACGAAACTCAGTCAGATCGAGGAACCGTGATCTCGAATTGCTTAGAAACATTGACAATCAACCGTTTGCACTCAACGCTGTTTTAACTGGAAAACCAAAGCGTATCTTTCGACCTAAGATATCTTCATTCCAAGCGAACTATTTCATTTTATGTATGTGAGGCTTTTACCATTATTCTTCTTTACAACCGTTAAATTTTCTATCAATTCCTTAGATACGAAGATAGCGATGTTAAAATAGTTTTAACACTTTGACTGCCATGTCACCCATATATGGGTGACAGAATCGTTTGTCCATGATTAAAAATAAATTCGTACATTAATATGTTCGTTGCACTAAATTTAGTTGAGATTTGAAAAATAGAAGAAGATTGAAGAATAACTTTGTGTCACACATTTTAAGTTTCCAATCGACGCTTCGTTAAATAAATTGCTATGATTTTGTGAGATTTTTCAGGCCGTTCGTTTGGCAGTTAAAGTGTTAAATAATAGTGTGGCAATTTTTCATGGCGCCTCAGAGTCGCCACTCGAGAACTAAGGGTTAAGTATTTGCTATACTTCGTAAGTAGTTCAATAGTCTACTATTGCTAATATGTTTTCATCGATCTCATGGTATAGCCTGGTAGAAATGATAATTGTTCGTACTTTTTAAAAAAAGTTTAAAAAAGTTTACTAATGCGGAGGATGCAATAATTATGGATATAGAGTAGCAACGATAGCAAGTCATGTTGATCCGGTGGAGTGTTGTCTTTAGTCCTCTCACCCAACCAACTAGCAAGAAGTATATAGTAGAACCATACTAGTTACAACCTCGGTAACTTGCGAGTGAACTTTGGCGGTCGCATTCCATCAAAACATAGTCAGGATGGTGTGAGTTAGCAATGGGAAGCGATAGCGAGAGGTGCAGTGTTCTATTGCAATTGTCCTAACAATTAATTAGTGTGCTCCCGATTGGTTGCTCTTTAACTGTTTACCCCA
>CM052083.1:10212533-10224345 GCA_028453745.1 Agapostemon virescens | reverse complement strand
AAATTCTTCCACTTATTTTTAACCCTTTGCACTCGAAACAATTCTATTCGACAATCGAAACAATATTTTTACCTATAGTGGCTCCATTGTGAATAGTTTAGTTCCTTTTCTGCATATGAAGTTAATTATTTAATTCTTTACCCCCAAATTCTTCCACTTATTTTTAACCCTTTGCACTCGAAACAATTCTATTCGACAATCGAAACAATATTTTTACTTATAGTGGCTCCATTGTATATAGTTTAGTTCCTTCTCTGCATATGAGGGTTAATTATTTAATTCTTTTATTACTTTATTTTATTCAATTACATTACATAGTGATGTAAAAATTGCTTAATTAATATTAAATTTTTAGAGAGGCTTTAGAAGCGCCATTCGAGTGCTGAAGGTTAACTTGATTTTTACAATACGAAACTAACCCTTTACAATGAAGAAAAAGTAACATTAAAATGGGGATAACAATGCCACAATTATCAAACTCCGAAATTCGTACTTAATAAATCGTTAAAAATTAATAAATTCGTTGGCAGAATTTGTTTCGTGGTTCATTGTTAAAATGTTTCATTAAATGCAACCTTCTCCTAGACAGTGAAAGTAGCAGTGTTCTATTTCAATTGTCCTAACAATTAATTGTTATGCTGCTGATTGTTTTCTCTGTAACCTTTCATCCTCCAATTCTTCCACTCATTTTCAACATCGTTTTTACGATACAAAACTCACCCCTTCGCACTGAACAAAAACCAGCAATAGAACATTGCTAAAAACATCACGATTTGAAATAATTTTTAAACTTCGAAACTGGTACTTAGTAAATCGCTAGAAAATCGTTAAGATTCTTCGAATATTATGTTCTGCAATACTACCCTACAAGGGCTGTAAATATGAAACCGAAATTAGCTCATACATGACGCTAGTTGTCAATATAGTTACCACCAAACCGCATCGTTGACGCCATATTCTTGTTTTAACATCCGACAAAGATTTTCAACTCACAACCGTACAAGTTTCATACAACAGCACAGTTTTTAATAGCGTAGAACATGTCGAATTTTGTGGCTGGAAACTACGATTTGCGGACACTATTGATTTTCTGTTACCATCCGAAGTAAACTGCTGCAGAATCATGCTGCAAATTGTGATTTGCACTGTGGCTCTGAGTAGTCTCAGAATTTCATAAGTGTCGATTTTGATGCGAGAAATAAAGAACGTGGAAGATCACCAAAAAAGTTTGACGAGAACGAATTGCAAGCATCGTTGGATGAGGATGACGCTCGAACACAATAACTCGCGGATCAATTAAATGTGACACGAGAAGCCGTCTTCATTTGCTTCAAAAGAGGAACAGTCTTTTTGGAATGGCACCCACAAATTATCAGAGAGATGGGAAAAATTGTGCATCATTTTCGTACAATAAACGTGTATTTTCTATACCAAAAAATTCCGGTTTCATATTCACATATCTGGCAAACTACAAAATATGTAAAATTATTTTGACTGTGTTTATATAAATTATCAGAGTGTGGATGTGGCGCACCTTTGACAGTGGTTTAAACAGTGCTTTAACACGTCTGGCACCACCGTGACAGACGTGCGACGTCCACAGGCTGACAGCTTTTTTTCAATTTCAATTTTTACTTGTTTATAAAATGTCACCAGCAATTTCCGTGTTCCGGCGTTAAAATAGCAACAGAATGTAATTTCGTGAAATAAATTATCAACGCGTGCTATGCGATGTTTCGTGGTCGGATCCAGGAAGCTGGGACCGACCTGGTTGGACCAGATTAGAGGTAGCCCAGAAAATTTGTAGATACAAACATCCCCCGAAGATGCTCGTGATAGTTCATACAGTGGCTTATTATATTGCCTGGCGCTCGGTTGGAGTATTAATAGAGCATTGCGGGAATCTACTTATTTCAGTAATTATCCATGTTCTTTAATGAATCTTCGTGGATTCGCTGAAGTATAACGGAATCTGTCGGGACTCATCCGTAACCAGACAACGTTCGGCAGTCGTAGGGACGTTCCCCTTTGCTTCCGACTCGGCTCTCCGTTCGTTCTAAGGAGCAAATATCAATTCCAGAGATTTTGACCTGATCCGAAGGGGCCAGGAAAATTTCGTGACTCGTGGCGACCCTTTGTCTCGCCTAACTCGTGTCTAACCCTTTGCGTTGTGCCCTTTAAAATATAATATCCATAAAAGAAATAGATGCGTACTTGTCTTGGAACATAAATTAACCCTTTGCTCGCGAGGATTTGTTTGAATATGAAAAATATTTCCCATGGAGGACCGGATCGTAAATCAGTGGTTATTTAAATATATTAAATATAAAGTTTCTTTGTAACTTTAGACCTTGACGGTATTAATAGGGTGGCATTGTCTCTCAAAAGAGCAACCAAACTTTTTAATTTTTTTACTGCTATGGAAATATCGATTACCAATTAAAAAAGAAGCCTCTATATTGTGTTTAAAATAAATTCCCTGGAATTATTTTTATTTGCAGAGTTTAAAATTGTTTTGTAACGACGTTAATCGTTGAGAATGAACCCCTTCTGTAATATCAATTTTTTAACTGCTTCGGTAATTAGAATTTCTTAACAGTAACGATTTCCTAACGAATAAAGTACGTTAATTTTGTGTCTACGTTCGCTGCAGTAGTCTAAGTATTTGATAATAGAAAAATAGAATTCTATTATAATTTTAAAGAGAATAAATATTCGGTGAATGACAGTTTGAAATTTTCGTTTGACTGAAAATGAGTTTTGGTATTGAATATGATAAGGTTTGCAAGTATTGTCCGAGTAAATGGTCAGCTCGTGGTTCCATAACAGATAATAGTGTGTAATCATAGCAATGACAGGCGTTAAGCGAGTATTGAAATAAAATGAACGACATGTGGAAACCCTCTGTGTAACCAGATTAACACAATAAAACGACAAACTAATTCCGTGTAATCTCTGATAATCCTGACAAACGCGGATAGGGGTAACTTACACTACGAAAATAGAAAATCGCTGTTTACTCTGAAAGGATTGATCTGCGGTTCACCGCGACTCTTTATTCAAATTAGCAAACGCAAAGTTCTCAGAATATTTTAATCGATTTCTTATTAACATTGCTCAAATACATTTTCGTGTTATAATAAATTCAATTGAAATTGATCGTTCTGTAAGCAAGGATTAATCCTTAATACTTCAATGGTTCTTCTGAGGCGACACTCAAAATTGTCAGACTATTATACAAAACTATTTATACATTATAAATTTTTGTAATTACAATGTTAGTAAAAATTCAAATGTTGCCGTACGATTAACAGTAACAAATTTCATATGCACGAAAGGAAATGAACCACTTGCAATGGAATTATTCTAGGACAGAAAAATGTCTCGAGTTAAGAATTAAAATTGCTTGGAGTGCAAAGAGTCAATAACTTTTTTACTATTTTGCGTTCTCTTGGAAACATAATATTTTTAAAATTATTATCTAATGAAATTTTATTTTAGAATTATTTATAAAAATAGAAAACAATTTTATTTAATTCTAGAAAGCAACCTCATTCAATATACTTTTACAAAATTATGGAAATACGTTGACGAGGTTCCGAGGCAACTAGTAACACTTCGTTTGGAACATCCTGTACAAACCCTTGGAGTATTGCGAGGTTAACAAACTACAGGGATACACAAATTTATTGCATACTAAAAATCAGTCTCCATTGACGTATTAAATTTTAAAAAATAGTGTGTGCTCATTCGAATTTTGAGAAAGCCTACACATTTGTTACAACCTGTACAAACGTTGGAATATCGCAAGAATAACGGAGAACGGATATATAAAAATTTCTGTCATTCTAAAAGCCTCCTTCAACATATTAAATTTGAAAAAAACTGGAGGATGTGTGTTCATTAAGTTCTGAGGAAGCCAACAACGCTATATTTGGCCCAGCCTGTATAAATACCGGTGTATCGTTAACGAAGCTCCGGGATATCGCTCGACAGTGTAGTCACCGACAATAAGATAAATCGCGAAGAAGACTTCGACTCCGAGTAATATCGTTTCAACAGGGACTGGTCGTTAGACGAAAGCAACTCTCCGGATCGTAGGGAGACCCCGTCGTCACGGAACGAACCTAGTCGTTGATTATTCATCGAGTGGCCGATTTTTTGCCTGCGCGAACTATGAATATTCATTGATCTTTATCGCGGCCGATACTTTGGTCGCGCCTCCAGGCGACGACGTTCCAACGGATAGATGAATGGATAGATTACGCAACTGCCCGGTTGCGTAACCGTCCGCGTGAACTCGCGGGGGTGGTTTCTATGTAACAGGAAGTCGAGCGAAAAGATGGCCGTTCGTGGGTGGTGAACGTTGCGGGGGTGGTAACGAAACTTCGGAGGAGGCGTCCGAGCTATTTTAATTATTTCTAGGCTTTGCTAAATAAAACGGTGATCGAAAAATATTGTCAACACTAGAACTACCCAACTGGACAAAATGACTATAAGTAACTATAAAAACGCTTTCACGGAAACTTTTTGAACAAACTTTTTTATTAACACTTTACCGACCGGAAGCCTATTATTAGGACTTTCAATAGTTGCACTGTAATAAAATGAAGCCTAACAAACTGTTTTTACATTGTAATTGATAACCAAATTATTAGATAACGTTACCGAGGATGTCACGTTGATTTACAATAAAAATTGCTGTCAACGTTGAGGCATCCATTGAAAAGTTTTCATTCATGGACAATGGACCTTAAAAAATTCTGAAATAGTCGTCGGTCGGTAAAGTTTTAACACTAGAACTACCGAGTAATAAACATCTATGCATCTATGCATCTATTCAGATCTTGTCCCATTTTTATTACAATGTCTACTTCAATGAAGAAATTCGTTCGAAGCTTACAATGAAGATACTTTTATAATTTCTGGAATTGTGAAAGAAAAAATTGTAAATCAGTCATTTTGACTGGTTCGATAGTTCTAGTGTTAAATCACACATCAACATCAAAATTATAGGAAATCTTAACAAATGAGATCCTATCATTGTAAAGCTATGTATATTAGGCTAGAAAGTGTTGATCATTTTCATCTGATTTTAATCTCAAAATTGTCAATGCAGTTACAGATAGATGCCAACGCTTTGTTATCGTCTATTTCATCAGAAATAGATGATAGAAGCAATCAGCTTTTTTAAGTAATAGTCGTCGGTTAGTTGATAATGAAATATTCATCTTACGCTATGATCTAGTTGTTCGAGTATGGCGGTATGATCGGTACGTTCGTCAATCTCAAAGAATGTTGTGATTGCGATTTAATAAGTGCCGAAGCGATAAGAAATACTACTCGCTCCGTGATAAGATTGCAGCATTGCATCGATACCAATGGCAATCGCTTCGAACACCTTCTGTGAATGTAAGCTTATTTTATCTGCATTGTCATAAATGACCATTGTAGACCTTCGATGACCTGAATTGTCGCACTTCATTAAATTCGACTGAATAGCCGCTATCGAAAAACGAGTACCAAAATATAGCAACCTATCTAAAAATGTAAAGTGATCTTCGTATCTCTGAAGTAAGTTCATCTAGCAGCGAAAGATTAACGTCATATTTTTGTTTCGTCAACTTTATTACTGCTATCATATTTTCAGAGTTATTCTAAGTGGCAATAATTAGTGTTTCACTCTATGACACTTATTTCTTTTCTTTACAATTCTAGCGAGTTGATAATGAACAATGATTTTATATTTAAATTTAATTCCAAACTAAATCGAGTTAACCCTTTGCACTCGAAGCCGCTTTAACTCGAAAACTTAGATCTCTTCTGCCCTAGAAAATGTTCATTTCACCTAATCAATTTGCTCTCATGCATATGGGTGTTTTTACTATCACTCCTTCCTGCAACGGTTATACTTTCACGAATTTCTTAAATGCAAGCATTAGCTACGTAAAAATTATTTTAAACAATGTTGTGGCAATTTCGACCGACGCCTTGGAGTCGTCATTCGAGTGCAAAGGGTTAATACAGAAATCTTTTTGATCTTGCATAAAGATCCTTAGCCCAATGACGATAATAATGAAGGATCAAAATGAGTTCGTTAGTGTTCACCAATTTCCTTGATACCTCATTTTAAAATCGATCTACTCGTTGCTCTTGAAAATTCATAAAATCCGCAGACCACTAGCAACTAAATTGTGAACTTTTATGCAGTTGCGACAAAAATGAATACTTGAAGAAAATTATTAAAAGATTGCCAGAATTTAAATTCATAATTTCTGACTCGTTACAATTATAAATAGAAGAAATATCCATCTGTATTTTTGGTTTTTCCAAACGGTGTAGAAAATTGATAGTTTATATAAAAGTTCATAAGTTACGACGATATCGGTCTAAGATCGTAACGAAAAATCGGCGGTAGTTGTAGATTCGCGAATCGGGGAAAACTGGCGTGAACCGACAGTGGTTTTCGAGTATCGATGCTATGCAGATGTTCAATCAGTGCGTCTAGTTTCGAAATTCGTCTCGCATCGTTACCCGATAGCATTATCGGTATGCGTGTATGTTATACACGCAGCGGAAAGGGTCGGGTCAATGAAACAGGACACGGCCGAAGTACCGTAGAACAGAGCTTTAGAAGCTTCTATCTCTCGTTCCGCGGGGCTCGGTTGTGTAAGTGCTAGTAAGTGAATACGTGTCTACTATTACTGTAGTCGCAATTGTCCGGTACCTTCATTACCTGTTAATGGCTCCGTATAGTCTTACTAAACCATTAGGCTGATCGTAGCTTTGCCAGGAGGAAAACGGCGCCCTTTCCCCAGCGACCGCTCGCCCTCTTCAGGGTTCTGTTTCTGTTTTTCCTCGACATCGAGAATGCGTCATACGGCGCGGGCTAATGAGAACGTTTAAAGAAGTCACGTTGCGAAAATTACGGTGTAAACGGGGAACAGGTGGTTTCATTCACGAATTTCGTCGAGCGATTCCATCCTTCGAGTTTTTAAACTGTTAAGAATATTTCGGAAACTATGGGATTTCGATTTTTCGAAGCAGCATCTTCTGCGATTGGGATTGTTATTCGGGAGCCTCTTTGAATTTGTAATTTTTCAATTTTTTGGCAGCTTCATGTTTTGTATTTTTCGTAATTATTTTTTATATTAACTTTCTAAATTTTCTATTTTTTGAATATTTTAATTTCCCAAAGTGTTAATCTTTCAAACACTCTATCTCGATTTTTTAAACATCCCAACTTTCTAAATTTTTCATTCTTTTAATACTACAATTTCCCAAAGTTTCAATATTTTAAACATTCCAATTTTCCGAAGTTTCAATGCTTCAAACACTCCAATTGTCTTACCTTTTCAATTTTCTGAACACTCCCATTTCTTCAATTTTACAATTTTTCTATCACTCCAATTTCCCAAAGTTTCAATTCTTCAAATACCCCAATTCGTCAATTTTTTATTTTCAATTTTAAATTCAAACCTTTCGAACCTCCAGACGTTTAAACCGTCAAATTAAAAAATCCCAAACTCCGAATAACTCAAACTTCACCTTCCCAAATTGCAAGCCTCCGTATTTCCAAATCCCCTTTCGTTCGCGTAATTTTTGAAATTTCCGAGGGAGAATTTTCGAATCCGTGAATTCCCGTGTCCACCGACTTTAAATACGCGAATTCTCGCGTTGAATTATATTTGAATCTTTGAATAAATTTGAATATTGAATTTAGACCTCGGAATTAAATTTAAACGGTTGCATTTTCATCGGGGACCCGAGGTTTTTAACTTTCGTGCGCGTAACGCACAAAACGCGACGGTGGATGTTGGAAATATGCAGGAAACGTTTGGGAAATTGAACTGCCTTTGACAAGATACGCACCCCGGTTGGACGATTAAACAAACCTCTGCAGGTACGCCGTACGAGAGATGTATCTTTACTAATTACAAGGGAGGACACAGAAAGTTACAGCTTTCGCAGTAGCTTCGTAATTGTTACTAATGAACGTCGTACGACTGCGTCAACGTAAACGATTTTCCTGATACGCTAGCGTTTTCCGCAATCCTGTCATTTGCCTCTCTCTGTCTCTCTCACTCTCTCTTTCTCTGTCTGTCTGTTTCTCTATCTCTCTTTCTGTTATACACACCGTCGCGCATTAGTCTCGATTCCTTGTAAGAAAACGAATTTCGATTCTGACGAGTTGTAACGCGTACTAATTAGACGAAAAATATTTCGGCGCGCGCGCTACAAGGGGAAGATGAAATATTAAATTTGACCGTAATTGCAATTTTGAAATACCATTCGTCATTTGCACGGCCGGAACAAAACGTTCGATGTTTAATATTCCGCTTTGAGTTTTATATTCCATTTATATGAAATTTCTATTTTAATTGAATACCTCGTCCCGTCGCGAACTACAAATAATTAGCCCGACGCCTACGATAATATTTGCCTTTAATAGAATTTGTACGTTAAGTTAAGATTAATTTAATTTATTACTTTCCGTTTCTTTGACGAGCGGAACGTAAAGGAGTAAATTAAATTCAGTAGATTATGTAGACTTGAGTCTGGATTAAAAGCTTATGGGTCTTTATCTCGGAGTTCATTGGTGAAATTATGCTGACTTCCACTTATTATCGTTGTTGTACAAAAATTGTGTAAGGTAATGAGCTTTGTGTTGGAGAGTATCCCATTTCATAATTGCTTCGCTTTTTGCACTCTCGAAAAGTGATACGCTTTTTACATGAAAATCGTAAATGTTAAGCAAACGATGACTAACAGGTTTACAGTGGATACGTTTATCGTTGGATTGATAAATTAATTCGTTCATTGAAGGCGTTGATTAACAGGCTTTTTTTAATGACTGTGACTCACATAAAAGAAGTTGACTAATTTTATTTTAAAAGATTATTTAATTAACACATCAATTGAATAGAAATCTTCATAGTACAAAAACATTATTTGGTAATCCTCCCCTAAATCCTAAATTCCTTTTTTTATATTGAAAAGCTTAGTACTACTATTTTTTTACACTAAATTTAAAACTTCATTTTGAGCAGAAATTTTCATAGTACAAAAACATTTTTTAGTGAACCTCCCCTACATCCTAAGCATCCTTCTTTACACTGTAAGGCTTAGTACCACTATTCTTTTTACACTAAATCTAAAACTTCATTTGATTAGTATAAAAATATTATTTAGTGATTGTCCTCTAAATGCTACACTCCCTTTTTTACACTGAAAAGCTTAGTATTGCTATTTTTTAATACTAAATCTAAAACGTCGATTCAACAGAAACTTTATATAATTCAAAAACATTATTTAGTGAACCTCCTCTAAATTCTAAATTCCTTTTTTTAAAGTAAATAGCTTAGTACTACTATTGTTTTACAATAAATCTAAACATTCATTTGAACAGAAATTTTCCTAGTACAAAAATATTATTTAGTAAACCTCCCCTAAATCCTAAATTTCCTTTTCTACGCGGAAAAGCTAAGTGCTAAAATTTTTTTTTACGCTAAATCTAAAATTTGCTTTTACTGTATAGTGATTAATTTTCTGTTTCGCGTTCGTTGACGCGGATTTGAGTTTCGTGGGGAAGTTAAGGGATCGTCTACACGATTTTAGCGTTCTTTTGTTTTGTTAGCACGCGACGGTACTAAAACAAAGGTGATATCGGTTTAACGCGGACGTCGCCGGGGCGAGAAGAGCTCTGTTTGAACGCCTAGCTTCGTTACTTCGATTATCGATCATTACTCCACGTATGATGAGCACGAGGTTTCCTCAAACACGACCTAGTCACGTTCCCGGCACGATTTTCGCCGCGATAACGCAGAGGGGCTTTAACACGTAATCCACGAACTTCGGAATCACAGAATGTAAACCGATGACCAGCCTCCGGTTGGCAAGTTACTCTAAATGGGCTCGCATTGTTTGTATCGCACTCTCCTTCTCTCTTCGGAAACTGTAATAACCATCTATTTTATCGATTAACCCCTTTACCGTACACAAATGCTGCTGCGACAGACGCGGTAGACCGAGGCAAATCATTTTTCTATCGACGGTAAAGAAACGATGGATAATGTTTAGAAAGTAAATATTTTTTATTACAGATACACAACGAGTAAAGATTTAGCTTGAACTTTGATAAAAAAAAATATTGTTGAAACATAAGAATCCTGAATTTTTAAATGGAAAATGAAAATGTCCACTTTGCGCCGAGTCGAATCTCCGGAGAAGAATGTAAGGTTTTCTAGGAAAAGCTGGTAATTGTTTACAATAGGGGTGTCTTTTCCGATTTCAATAACCTTGAAGGTTATCCTCAAGGTCATCGTTTACTCACTTAGCAAAAAGTATTTAAATTCGCTTAAAAATGTATAATTTTGTAATATTAATATCAATTTCTGATATTTATACACGTATCGTAATTATATTGTTCTTGGATCCCTTTTGGGCCAGTACAAGTCCAAAGATAATAATCTTCTCGATGCGAATGGACAAATTTTTCAGCACAATAAACAGAACGCCTCTCAACGTATACCTTGCCTCGTATTCGTCATTAAAACAATTATTCTAATGAAAAAGTCCAAAATGCATGAACCTTAATTCCGATAAAATAAACAGCGAAATTATAACGTTTTCAACACCCGACTTATCGAGCATTAAAATTGGCTAGTGCATGTTGCGTTATAAAAGTGACAAGAATCAATTAATTTACAATCGAATAAAAAAATCTATCGAATCGATTTCTATGAAAGCAATTCTATAATCTCACAAGGGAACATATTCAGATGCGAAAATCCGATTTTGATGGAACTTATGGGAGCTTATAGCTTTACTAAACAAAAGACTTTTATTAAAATTTTCTTACGCGACTACATGTCTCATTGAAAAGCACACAATTTAAAAAAAAGTTCAAATTTTTCGACCTCTGGTTTCCGAGATATCTCAAAAAATACCCCAACTTTCAGGGCTGTTTTCACCCCGTCAAAGTGGATGGTTGCCGATAAAAAAAACACGTGTCAAATATTTTTCAAAGAACTATAAGCTCCCATGAGTTTCATCACAATCGGATTTTCGCATCTGTATATGTTCCCATATGAGTTTGAACCTTTCATCTGACACTAGCCGCCATAACTTACTGGTTACATTATGCGATTTCAAACGGCGGAGACTTATTTGTACGCCGAATATAACATGGCGAGTAGACTGACTGCAAGTTGTGTCGATCGAAAATTTGATTCTATACAGAATTTGGATACTTAATGATTCATTTTGAGTTTGTACCCCTATATATATGTTGTATACCCGATAACCACGTAAACATCGTGAAATCGCTTGAAGGGTGAGTAACGATGAAACTTATAGTTTTATTGTTTAAACAAAAAACTTTCGTTAAAATTTTCTTGCGCGACTACATTTCCCATTGAAAACATACAATTTAAAAAAAAAATTCAAATGTTTTCGACCCCTGGTTTCCGAGACATCTCAAAAATACCCCAACATTGAGGGCTGTTTTCACCCCTTCAAAGTGAATGGTTGCCGATAAAAAAACCACGTGTCAAATATTTTTGAAAGAACTATAAGCTCCCTGCAAGTTTCATCAAAATCGGATTTTCGTAATTGAATATGTTCCCGTGTCAGTCATTGCAGAATAAGACGTCTGAAAACGGCCGTTTCACCAGCTGCGGTGAGTTTAGCGTGAACGTAATAAAGAAATTTTGTTCGGTTTTTACGAAAAGATTTATGAAAATGAGATTTCGCATAAAGGCGAAATGGTCGGGGCACGACTTCAAAGATTGCCAAATATCGCCAACTAGCG
>CM052083.1:10199718-10212033 GCA_028453745.1 Agapostemon virescens | reverse complement strand
AGATTTGCAAGTTTTGAAAGAAGAGGGAATTACTGGTGATTGATGTAGACAAACTATATTTTGTATAAAGATCCGAAGTGTAGTGATTTTATGGATTTTATGTATTTAGGGCAAATACGAATGAGGACTATTTTCCTCAAGGAATACGTTTAAAGAATTTATAAGCATCGATGCGCTGTTTTCAACATTTTAAAGTTATGAAAGAAAGAGAATTTTTATTTGACTTCTATTTTTGGTACTTGGTGTAGAAAAAACTTGGCGTTGCACAAAGTTGCGAAGTGTAGTGATGACTATATTGCAATTTGTTTCCTGGAATGAATGTTATCTGGATTAGAATTGTGGGAAAATGAAGTCAGGTAAAAATGTGTTTCCTCATTGTATCAGTGTAATAAATTATATAACTAGCTTCTTAACCTTGTTAATCACGATTATGCATATTTTCAATGACTAGACGTAGAAAAATGACCAAAATTAGAACCTGAGTTACGTTTGCAACTGATAGTATTTATGTTACAACTTATTCTTTACTAGACTGAGCCTCTATATATACTTATAACGTAGAAATGATCTTAAAATTCAAGGAAACGTGCATATCGTCGTACATTAACAAAATTAGCGGTATTTTGTAGTTTATTTTGTTGTAAGGAGTATTCTAGAAAAGAGAAAGCAGAAAGGACAGATCAATATAAATTCGCTAGATTTTCATTTTCTTTTTTATTCGTCGAATATTAAATTTTTATTGCAGTCTTCTAGAATTCGTCTAGAAACAATAAAATTTTGCATAAAGATCTTCAGTCTATGGATACTATAATTAAAAATTGAAACTAGTACTTCATCTAGCAAAATACAGTTTTGCATAAATATCTGAAATGACGATTATAATTTGTAATTCGTCCAGCAACCTGCAATTTTGGACAAAAATCCACTGTAAGGACTACAATTTGTAATTCGTCCAATATGAAATATAATTTTGCACAAAAATCTTCAACTTACGGATACCCTGATCAAACCAAACACATCCCCTACCAAATTCGAAATTCGCACAAAGATGTTCATAACCTTGTCGACAATGCGGTCACCAAGATTTAAAATCCTGGCCGAAATTCCTCACCCACAGTTAGCACTGCTATCAGCGGCGACAATCCACTTTCGCAAGAACGCATCGCATCCGCCAATAATGGCGTAACAGAACTCCGCTCTCGAAGTATAATAGCTAGCCATGGAAAAAGTGATCGGTTCATTTCGCAGGCACCGAAAAGTGAAAATTAAAACGAGAGCAGGGAAACGAAGAGACTAAAAAAATAGAGCGAGGAAGAGAGTAAGAGAGACGGAAATCAAGCGAACGAGCAATAGCAAAAGAGAAAGAGAGAGATGGTGCAAGAGAAAGCAGATAGAAAAGGAAAAGAGTCGGGGCGATGCAACGGTGAATAAAATCGGCGATCTCGTTCGCGATGCCCGTGAAAAATGAGGCATAACCGTGTAAAATGAACGTGTAATGGCTTAATTATGTCCTGCCGTGGATCGCGAGGTGTTAAGCACACCGAGACGACAAGGGGGCGTGTTAAATGGGGGGTGAAGGTAGGTGGTAACGTGACGGTGGGTGGTGTGGGTGAAAAGAAGAAGAAGAAGAAGCAAGCAAGAGAAAGAGAGGGCGGGAAAGCGAGAGAGAGTGACGGAGAGAGAAAAAGAGAGAGACAGGAGAAATGGTAGCGAGTAACAGGGGGAAGGTCGGCGGAGCCATTCTGAATGGTTTTAATGGGATTTATGAATGGATAACGAAGCTTGGCCGGCTTTTTCGCCAGGCGCGCGTGTAAAACGGTGCGCGCCGGCCTCGAAACACACGCGTGCACCACCGTGGAAACACGCATACACAGCCGAGGATAGCCAAGAACCAGGCAAACATTATTATACCCGGCCCCGTGAATTATAGCTCGGCTCGTTCAGCGTTTCAATTTCAAGCCGGCTCTCTCGGTCCTGCAGCAGCCTCGCATCAATTAAAGGGGAAGAAGCGGCACGGTTTACCGGCCACTGTGTTCATGATCTCTCTCTCTCTCTCTTGCGCTCTCTGCTTCTCTCTTTTCCCTTCTATCTCTCACCCTTTCTCTTTGTATGTTCCATCTCCGTTCTTCTGGTGCATCGTCACCGAAAACCGTTTCGAACACGCTTTCCTCCAGCCGTCAAGTTTCCGCGCCTTAATGCGCGGCGATTTTAAGCGATTTACGTTCTGTTTACATAAACGACCGTAATTACCCGCAATTTGTCACGAAAACCCGCTGTATCAGTTTCACGTTGCGCCCATATTTCGTACAGCCCGCGTGAACACGTGTGCAAACCCCCAACCCCTTTGCACACCTTTGTATAATTAGCCGCGACGGCTCTGGAATTTTGTGGATTGAACTCCTTTGCCTTGGGGGTATTGAACTTAGGCGAAAGATACGTTGGTTGGAGATTGAGCAGCAGCTTTTGATATTTTAGTGGTAATTATTATAAAGGAGTTCACTTTCTCGAGGCTCTTCGTACTTCGTTTTTATGTGGAATATGTTCAATAATTAATATTTTAAAGCCGCAATGACAGCGTAGGTAGTCTACGGGTTCAAACGAAAATCTATTTTGTCCATCAACGATTTTAACAATTTTTTAATAATACGAAGTTAAAACTGTTCTAATGTTTTTAGTATTTTCTGCCACGTTAAATCGTACATTTATAAAATCGACGGATTGAACGAAGCAGAAACCAAGTCACAATTTTTCGTTTTAATAGATAGTCGATAATAATGTAACACTAATAACAGTTTTGTGTGGTTTATTTGGTCGTTTTTATTATGAATGTATAAAATCTTCATTCCAGTTTCCAGTCTCCCCAAGTTAGTTGCTTAATGTATCAAGGACTCTTAGACTGTAAACATTTTTACGGCATCCTTAAACTTAGAATGTGAGTCCTCCATATCTGATACAGTTTTTAACGAGCGATAGTTCTTTAAAAAATCAGTAAAAGTTTAATGCCTTGCAACGTCCTAAATCGAGAGTACTATTTTTTCGAAAAATCTGAAGGAATTTATATAGTAGCTTGAATCATACTAAATTGAGAATATAAATCGAGAGTATCAGCTTTTTAAAAAATCTTTAAAAATTTATATAGTGTCTTCGAACATCTTATATTACGAGTCTGAATTATTTAAAGAGGAAGGTCTGGGGAAGATTTTCCCGTTGGAATCATGTCGATAGCTCTAATAGTTTGGCCGGGGCACGACTTCAAAGATTTGTCAAATATTGCCACAAAATCGCTAAATATTGAAAGTATACCCCTTCTTAAAATCGTGAAAAATCTTTAGGTCTCCGATTCTTTTGTAATTTTGTGTACACGTTTCTAGACGCGCGGTCAGAGTGTATGTCAATTTTTAGGTCGATCGGAATCGAATTGCAGCCGTGGCGCGACTTTGAAATGTCGGGGCGATCAATGGCGAAAATGGGAAAAATTGGGGTTGATAAATGATAGCTTCCCAAAGTCCCCTGATATGCTAGCCTAGATTTTGAGAGTTCTGCTTAACACGTTAAGCAGGCCTCGTCGGTCCCTACGAACCGGCGACACATTTTTCGTTCTGCTACCGCGGCGCGCATTACGTTACTCGACTGTTTATACTCTGATTCGTCTATCGGCGAGCGGCCCGCCTGACGGCTAATCGTGGCTTGAACGGAACGGTACAGAAATTCGGCGTGGCGCTTAACGTGTTAAAAAATCTGAAAACATTTGGCGCCTTCGAGCATCTATAATCGAGATTATGATTTCTATGAAAAGTCTGAAAAATTTAATACCTTCGACGATCTTAAATCAAGAGTATCAGTACTTTGAAAAATCTTTAAAAAATTATATACTGCTTTCGGACAGAGTAAATTAAGAGTATCGCAATAATTTTAACGAATAATTTTTATAATATTAAAAATAATTTAAAAAAATATTTTATATGGCAAATAGAATCGAATACTTGAATTTCACAAATCATACGAAACCGCCCAGTAAAATTTCTTTTTACATTTTCGCGAAAAGTACTTATAAATGGAAAGTGATCAATCTCATTCTCTCGGCCTCAATTAGCAACGTTTATTGGGAAAGGAATATTTCTTGCGTCTAGCAGAAGTAAGTGCGTCCGAAAAGGTGTTGAACGACGTTGATGAGCGGGACAGGTTCGAGTCATTGTCTAGCTTAGTCCATTCTTCGTGCTGATTGCTCGGTTAGTTCCCGACCAGTTACTCCGGGACCGAACCATTCCTAGATAAGTGCTTTGAACGTCGTGTCCCACGATCGAGGATGGAGGAACGTCTTCATCGTTGGCAGAGAGGACAGGCCGTTTAATCCGGCATCTTGCAACACGGGTAGCACGCCTAAGCCGTCGGCAAGAAGCGTGTTCGCGTGCCAACAAGGCGAGCAAATCGCCGCAAAAAGGGCGTAACCTTATAGAATCCGCGAGCTGTCCAGTTCGGGAATGCGAGGTTTACGAGCTGAACGATGTCCCTTATACAGCCTTCCTTCGCCTGACCGTGTCATCTAAAACGTTCATAGCGCGGAAACCTTCCCCAAGATTGCTTTTAACGAGAAACATGCCACCCCCGTTAGAAAAAAACGGTCCCAGATTTTTGATTCTCAAATTATGGAAATTATAAAGATCTTTTACACTAGAACTACCAAACCAGTCATTTTAACAGGTCTCTAGTATTTTCTTTCGCAATTATTCAAGTTATAAAAATGTTTTCATCAGAAATTTTTGGATGTATTTCTTCAACACTAAAAGTACCGAACGATATACATTGCTTTGTAATAATAACGAGACTGCATCTATTAAAACTTCATACAATATTTATTGTACAGTATACATCATTAAAAAAAGTACATTTGTAAATTTTTTACTTTTTTATAACTTCAATAATTGCGAAAGAAGAAACTAGGGACCGGTTAAAATGACTGGTTTGGTAGTTCTAGTGTTAATGACGTATACCTTACAATAAGTGTTGTACGACATTTTAACCCTTTGCATTCGAAGCTGTTTTCCCGTCGAAAACCAAGGCATGTCTTCTGATCTCGAAAATGTCACTTTACATGATTTATTTCCTTTCATGGATATTCAGGTTTTTACTATTATTCGTCTTTACAACAGTGGAGCTGTTATCATTTTCCTGGATGCAAATATTGTTATGTAAAAATTATTTCAAATAATGGCGTTGCAATTTTTAGTGGTGCCCCAGAGTCACAATTCGAGTGCAAAGGGTTAATAGATGCAGTCTCGTTATTGTTACAAGCAATGTATATCGTTGGATTTATTGTTTGGTAATTTTAGTGTTAAAAATGTTTAAATTTCTTTTCTATGCTTGTAGTGAAAATTTGAAACATCTCTACGACGGCAGCCATGAAGGATACTGCAGAATATATGGTGCTTAATTGGAAATAACTAAAATTTCAAGAAACTGCGGTTTAAATGAATCGCAATTCTTAAATTCAAAAATTTTCACATCTACCAATGCGTATGGTCTTTTAATGCAGTCTCAGATTTCGATAAAACTTTGTACATATATTTAACATGGAATTACAAAAGGCATATTTTACATTTCTATTAATGAAACACAGTTAAAAGTCCATTACAGTTAAAAAATGTAAAATTCGTAACTTTTACTGTTTCCTTCACAACTGTAAGCAATTGCAATTAAAAAGGAAGACTTACCCCATAATTAAGGGGTGAGGCGTGAATCGTGAGGCACCACGAAAAATTGCCACACAATAATTTAAAACAATTTTAACATCGCTATCTTTATATCCAAAAAATTGAGGAAAATTTAAAGGGTGTAAGGATGAGTAACAGTAAAAGAACGCCATATACATAAAGTGAAAGCATTCATGTAGAATGAAAATATTCTACCTCGGAAGAAATGCTTTGGTTTTCTGGTTACAACAGCTTCGAGTGCAAAGGGTTAATAAACTAATTCGTTCAACGTTATTAATTTGTAAAGAGTGTACGAATACTTTTTACACCGACCATGCTTCGTGTTTGCTACGTTGCGTTGAATATGTAAAGGGTTAAAAATAATAGCTATCCTAAAGAAGATGCTCTGAAGAAATCCTTTGGTGTCGCATGCGTTTGCGAGGTCGATGTGGAGGAATAATATTTGGCGAAGGTATGATTTGTTAAATGAGTGGTTAGGCGAGAGGATAATTCAGGTTGATCTTTTTAACAACCGTCAATCAGAATGATGCAATTGTTTCTCCTCGTCCCACCGCTAGGTGTACTATTAAGCCGGTTTGAGATCGATCGATCCGGATCGAGATAGTAGGGAGGAACGGCACGTGCCGCGGTAAATATGGTAAATGACTCAATTGCTACCGCTGCTCGCTATCTTTCCTGTGTTTTTGTCTGTGTTCGGTAGTCCGTGCATCGTTCCCTGCACTATCTTGTCACTGCATTTACGCATTCGCCTAAACAAATTACTAAAATGTTCGGAAACGGAATTTTCCAGAAATCAAACATTTACGTTCGAAAATTAACGTAGAATATTAATTCTTTAATTTACTGTTGGAAAATTTGCGATGTTGAGCACTTTTAAAAAATATATTTTAAGATATATAATACTTTTAAACATAAATATTTAAAAATATTTAAAATGTACTTTTAAAATGTATATATATTACTTTTAAAATATGCAATAATACTATTAATAATAATTAACCCTTTGCACTCGAAGCTGTTTTAACTAGAAAACCAGAACATTTTTCTGAGTTAGGATATTTGCATTCTACATGAATTATTTCACCTTATGTATTTTTTACTGTTATTCGTCCTTACAACACTTACATTTTTATCAATTTCTTAAATATAAAGATAGCAATGTTCAAATTATTTTAAATAATAGTGTGCAATTTTTCGTGGCGCCTCAGAGTAGCCACTCGAGCACAAATTGTTAGAACAGATATGAATAAAAATCTCAGCACTTTTTAAAAATGGACACAGCGAATTTTGGTACTATACCACTGCATTGATACTAGGTTATTTTACATTACTTCGTGAAAATAATAAAAATCTATCTACTCAAATTGTTAGCCACTCTTTTGATAATGTATACCCAATGAAACAATTTATTGAATAATTTCTCATTGATGTATGTCTACAGTCTCAATAATCATCAATTAACAACGGTAATTTTGACGAGTACCCTACATCTAAAATTAAGATATGAACACGTGAGTTAGTAACAATATGCTCTTCCTTTCTTCAAGTATAAAATCATCTTTAAAAAAAATGAGCACGTTGAAGTCTTAATAAACAAATAGCATCATCTTACTATAACACAATCGCAATTTTTATAAATGGACCATGGATTTGTATGCAAATTAAAAATTTAAGAAGTAGGGATCGAATAAAAATGTACTTTTTCCCATTAATAATTTCATTATTCTGAAAACGATATTCTTGCAATTTTGTTAATAATTCTAAAATTTTGTTGTAAATAAAAAGATAATCGCAGTACAGTCAAATAGAAAGAAGCATAATAGCTCCATTGTAGGCAGTTCATTTCGTTCTGTTCATACGAAATTAATTACTACGACTCTTATTTAGAACATTAACATTTTTATCGATTTCTCAACTGCAAACCCAACGATGTAAAACTTCTTTAAATAATAGTATGTAATTAATTTTAATGTCGCCTTAGAGACGCCATTCGTGTGCTAGCAAAACGTTGCAACGTGGATAAAGTAGTTTAATTCAACAAACAGCCTTTGAACAAATTACGAATGTGCGAGAACAGAAACCGGGGAAGTTCAGCACGCCAGCGAGTTCGACGAACGTAACGGTACATAAACACAGTGAAACTGAAAAACAAACATAAATCGCTGAGTCTTTTAATGCAAACGCCAATCAATTATCTCGTATCAATAATTATAAATTGCTCGTTTAATATTTACATAATACACGTATATCATACGCGTCAAGTGAAAAATGTATTCAGAATTGAAAATGATTTAGTGATCCAAGGATTTCCATTTCCGAGCAGTTTCGAATCTTTAATAACGCGTCATTAGCATATCATCGATGCCAGTTACGGAGCTTAATACAAAGTTATTCAATCATTCAAATGACTCCGACGATCGTAGACGTTACACGCGTGTCGGGTGTCTCTCGTGGACAACGGCACACAGCTTCGGCCAAAGAAAAAGTAAAATCGTGACGAACTCTCTCACGTGAATCGATCAACATATTTATCGAGGCACGTGCAACCGACTCTCCGCCGTATCGATCAATCGTATCGGATTAATGACACGGTTGTCTGTGGAATACCTAATGATAGCCGCCGCCGCCGCCGCCGCCGTTGCCGCGTTGTTACTGAATGACCGTCTCGGAAATCTCGTGACCACGGAATCGTATTGCCGGAAACATTTTCATCGATCGTTTCATTGAGATTCCCGACGTGTTTGCCATTTTAAATTGCTTTACTAGTACTACTACTCGATCTCTTTCCCAGGGCCGTAATTAGATCGGCCGCGTGTCGCGCAAAACAAGTTGCTTTTCTCTTTCATTTTACTCCACACATTTCTGTTTGATCGCTAATAGCCAACGGGTCTTTCTGCGAGATCAACGTTTTCTAGATCAATTCCGAGAAACGGGGATTTAGGAAAAATTGACTTTACTTCCTGCAACGGATTGAATAAATTTTAACACTGAACCTGCCGAACGCTATTATATTGGATTGTCCGGAAAGTTCGTGCCGATTTTTACGGAAGATTGAAACGCAACAAAGTTTTCGTATGTATTTATTAAAAATCAAAATCAATCAGCACGAACTTCCCGGACAACTAAATAACATTTTATGAAAACGACGAAATTGTATTTGTTCAGTCAATATTTGTATTTATTCATTTATTTATTATTTTATCAGTATTTATCGGTATTTGTTCAGTCAGATCTTGTGAGAGTGTTTATTATAATATAAAGCTAAGGAAACTTGATCAATCATTTCCCGTGGAAGGTAATTTCAATAATTGTTAAATAAAATATATGAAACCGATCATTCCGGAAGAATTTAAATAAAACGAATTTTTATAAAGTCTTTGCAATTTTATATTTCAGATATTTTTATTACAAATGCATATAATCCATTGTCTAATTATTAAACTGTGGGTAGTACACATCGATGTTGGAAATTATTAAACGAAGTACGAAATTGCTATGGTTATTTGTTTCTGGAAACCATTCGGGCAAGAAAGTCATCAGCCATTGGAGACTCGGATAATCGAGGTTCCCAATAATAATTTAGAAATTGTTATCCTTTTACACTCGAAACTGTTACAACTCCAAAACCAAGACACTTTTCAACATTTTAAGGGGGGGAGGGGTGCGCAAGAGCATTTCCTCCACCCCCTAAAACAAAAAAAAAAGGCCCTGGTTCATGACACGAGGCAGAAGTCCCCAACATGATGGAAGAAGTATACTTGAAGAAAACTGTCACCGTTTATCAACCTGCGTTGGATTTAATGAAAATTAATATTTAATTTAACTGTATAAACGGTTACTAACCATATTTAAGGGACGGTGCCGAACTACAATGTTACAACTGGCGGGAATTATTATCGCAGCTCTCAGACAAGATGGCGCAATACCTGCAGATATCGCAGCTCGTCTTCTTCCTAGACAGATTTGGCCATTAAACATACCGGACGATATTCTTCGCCCAACGGTTCTTCTCGACCGTGCTATGAACGCTTCTACCTGGAACACGGTGTTCCAGAACACTGACAAAGCAGGAAGGGTTGTTCACCATTTTTGTTTCTCAGAGCTTCTAGGTTGTTCCCGAATTCTGAGATGTTCGATTTGTGTCTGAGTCTTGTTTTGTCTATCGTCACTTCGGTTTGGTCGTGATTGGTTGAGGGTACTTCAACGTGGAGGAATATAGCAATTTTTAATTGTCTGTATGGGTGGTGGAATGTGTATGCTTGAAGAAGTAGGAAACTGCCAATGCAGGAACATCATGATTTATTCTTGGTTGGCTGTTGTTTCGTTGGGTGCGTTGCACGTGGTGTATCAGTTTGCCAGGGTAAAAACTATAGTGTCACAAACGCAAAATTTTCAAGTGCCTATAGGCGTCCACAGTAGTCTAAGGGTTGATAGTTCCAACGAGTCTTTGTTAAGGTACTATTGAAAGTGTCTGGTTCTATCGTCTGGATCTACTGTGGGAACTCGTGTCTATTATTTGAGGAGCTGAAGCAAAATAAATTAGAATTGTCTGTTCATTGTACCATCGTGATTGGTTGAGGGTAGTTCAATGTGGAGGAATATAGCAATTTCTAATTGTCTGTAGGAGTGATGAAAGGTATATGCTTGAAGAAGTAGAAAACTGCCAATGCAGGAACATCGTGATTTATTGTTGGTTGTCTGTTCGTCGTTTCATTGAGTGAGTTGCACATGGTGTCAGTTTGTCTACGGTGCTTGTAAAATGGTAAAAATGGTAAGATGGTTTCCTTGGAGCTTTCAGTTCCTTTGGAGCCGATTAAAGTGGTTTATATTTTATCCCTTTCGGGTATGCTAGCTAATTCGTTGTGGGCGAGGCACATGCGATCTTAGATGTTGCTGTCGCAACGATTAAAGTTAAAGTGACGCAGTTAATTTTTATATAAATTCCCTAATTCCGAACAACGCTAAACTAATACTAATTTTCGTGGCGCCTTGGAATCGCCATTCGAGCGGTAAAAGGTTATCGTCCCGTTGTTCTCGATGGCGAAATTGTAAAAAGGCCGCCGGTCTCTTCTTTTGATCGCGCATCGATCGTTCCGCTCGGCGATCCCGCGCATCTCGATCGTTTCCAGCAAACTGAATGGGGATCGCGGATCTACCGGCGCCTCGGCGTTCATTGATCGCTGGAGCAGATCGATCGAGTCACGTGTCGATAGTCACGTGCGGGGACGAACGTGATCGACGCGTTCCCGATGGAATTGCCCGCGCGCGACTTTTAGTTTCGTTTTGCAACGGCGAGTCCGTCCGCGAATCGATTCGTGCTTTCTCTCTGTCTTTCTCTTTCTCTCTCTGCTCTGTCTTTCTCTTTCTTATTGTCTCTCCCTTTCTCTCCGGGACCATCCGCGACAGAACTAGAGAAAGAAGGCAGAGTCCGACTGCGACGTTTATACGTCCCTCCGAGCGGTGTAAAAAGCTCGCGGAACGTGTCCGCTTGTTGGTTGTTTATTTAATCGTTCTTTGCCACCGCGAAAGGATGGAGAAGACGAGCGTCCTTCTCTCCACGCGATCACGATGCGCACCTCACCTGTTGCCGGCTGTTGCACTTCTCCGTGCCACCGATTACGTAACGATTATTACGACAATCGACGGCCGTTTTATCGAGGTCGCCGGTGAATGAAATCGATTCGACTAGATGGGGACACGTTAACGCGCCGCCGATGACTAGGTAGGTACTTGCTCCGCGACACGATTGTTCTTGGTCGCCGCGACGCCTTTGGTCCCCTGATTTATGCGATCGCTCGTCCACCGATTGTTTACAATCCCGCCTTTACGCCGTACCGCCGCGATTTTTATCTACGGCCGGGTGCCTAAAAGAATAAGCATTGTTTTCAATTCTCGTTGCAGAGAGATTGGGGGACACTGAACAAATTATGGAACATCGAAGATACGTGGGGATTTTAGTCGTTCCATGTGAAATGGTCGTGATCAGAATAGTAAATGTTTTAATCGAGAAACACTTTTATAATTTATAGTCTATAGTCTATTCTCGTCTACATTTAAAATCGTCCATACAAAACCACATCTGCCTAAGAATATAAAAAATGATTAACAACGAGAAAATTCATGATTTGTTCTTGTCGAACATAATGATATAAAGTCTGATACATTGGAAATAATATGCAGACCTCCCAAAGTGCTTCTAATCAATCTACTGTTTAAAATTAGACCAACTTATTCTCGTCTAAAATCATGTCCAAACTGAAATTGTCCCTTCAAAACCACGTATGCCTAAGAATACCAAAAATGATTAACAACGAGAAAACCCGTGATTTTTTCTTGTCAAAGATAGAGATATAAAGTTTATATAGAAATATAGCTGGATATAAGCCATTTATTATTATCGTTTACTATCATTTCCGAACTGAAACCTTCGAAACCACGTCTGCTAAGAATACGAAAAATGATTAACAAGAAACACCATAGTTCGTTCTTATCAAGCATCACGATGTAAAATCTCATAAATCTAAAAATCCATACAGAAGTCCCAAAGTGCTTCTAATCTATCCACTGTTTAAAATGACACCAATTTATTCTCGTCTACAATCAT
>CM052083.1:10161707-10187768 GCA_028453745.1 Agapostemon virescens | reverse complement strand
GCTAATAATGTTTCGTACATTTAGTGTTAGCCCCTTGCCATAAAATTTTCTTTGAACTGAAGTTGTTATAACATCTTCATAATTAAAACTGTTACAGCACAGAAAAGACAATTAATATCTTTTATACTGTCACATTCCCTTCAATGCTTAAATATTGATTACAAACGAACAATATTTGATTTCGTCAAAAAGAAAGGTATAATATTTATATTTCTGACTTCTGACGAGTTTGACTTGTCATAGCATGGCAAAGGCGTTGATGGATACATTTAGTTTTCATTTTATTTTATGGTCATGCCCTCTGCCTATTATCTTATTAATTTTCTTATTTTGTAATTTCTTTATTTGTTTAAATTCTGTATCTACCAGTTTCATTTCAAACTTCAAGATTTCAGAATCGCAATTGAAATTTTATTAACGTTAGCACCGGTCAGAATAAATTTAACTCTTGGCACTCGAATGGTGACTCTGAAGCATCCCTAAAAATTGTTACACCATTATTTAAAACAATTTTTTAAAATTTACTTGTTTCAAGGAGGATTAACAGTAAAAATCTCCATATACATAGAAGGAAATAAATCATATATAACAAAAATATTTTAGCTAAGAAAAAATGCCTAAGTTTTGTAGTTAAAATAACTTTCAGTGCAAAGATATAAATAATCAAACAAAAATCGAATTTGTCTCGAAAAGAAGCGTCGAAGATGCATCTACTTTAATAGTAAACTAACTGTTAATTATATCCATTCATTGTACATCTATTCCTTATACTAAGACATCATTCGACGTCATCAGACTAGGCAAACGCGTTAAAAATAAAACACTTGAGTTCATCAATTATACACTTGCGCAACCCAATGCAAATGCACAACATTGTTCCATTGTGTGTTAAATGAAACTGTTTAAGTATCCCATGTCATTAACGCGGCCTAAATACTGAATGAAATGAACAATTTCTGAGGGGGTTCGATAAGTTTGAAGTTTTCATTTTCAAAGTTCCAATGTACATTATAATAAAGTAAATACAAATTCACCTAAAATTGAGAGAATCGAAATTGTCCGCATAGAGAGGTGACAAAAATCAACTTTCTCTTGTTTCCTTTTCTGTGGACATCATACAAAATCTGCGGCACAGTCTCAAGCACTCATTCTCAAATTTTAAATGTACATAGTGAACCAAAACGACTGTGCTTAGATTGAGAAAAACTAAATCTTCTCTAAGTTGAGAATTCAAATAAATCAACATTCTCTTGTGTCTTTTCTTGTGATCATTGTACAAGATCTGTGGCATAGTCTGAAGTACTTATTCTCAAATTTTAAATGTACATAGTGAATCAAAAAGGCTATGCTTAACTTAAGAAAAACTAAATCTTGTCTAAGTTGAGAGTTCAACTAAATCAACATTCTCCTGTTTCTTTTCCTGTGGGCATTGAACAAGATGGGATAGTTTGAACTCGTTCTCAAATTTCCAATGTGCACATCGATAAATGAAGTTCAAGTCAATGTAAAATTTGAAAAAATCGAAATTGTCTAAACTGACAACTTCAATAAATACATTCTCCTATGAGCATTCAACAACATGGAATAGTTTGAACTCGTTCCCTAATTTCCAATGTGCAAATTGATGAGTAACATTTGTGACAGTGTAAAACTTAAAAGAACGAAGATTGTCTGAATTGGAAGATGTTACATGGGAAAAAATCCACTTTCTCCGGTTTCTTTTTCTGTGGACAAGATCTCTTTGGAACAGTTTGAAGAAAATGACTCGGTTGTTTTGAGTCGAGCAATTGCAAGAGAGAATTCTCGGCGATTGGATAACGTTTTCTTTGGCGGTAAGGCGTTACGCAAGCTTTTTGAAAAAGCTCGCCAGCAGGAGTTTGCAGTCCATGAAACTCCTTACGTAAGGTCCAGGGAATCACCAGGTTACTTTCTCGCCAAGCGTCGCACTGCCATTCACCTGGCACGGTAGACAGAACAGTCGATGCAAGCACACGTTGCATTCGGTTCCATATTATATTCTATATCTCCGATAAATATTAATCGCTTCATTCGCTAATTATTTATGGAGCACAACGAATTTTCATTAAAATTTTTATACGTATTATACAATGACCTACAAATTTATTAACAGACGACCACCGTAACTCTTAACGCAATTGCTATTACATTCTTGAAAATTGTTAAAAATTCATACGAAAAGAAATTAACCACTCCGTTTACTTTTCGAGAAACTGAAGTCTTCTATTTCTCTAACTGTACGGAAAATGAAAATACTTCGATTCGTGTTATGAATATATGACGAACGAAAAGAAACAGGAAATGGTGAACAAATTTAATTTTTAATTAACACCACCGGCATATGAAAAATACAAGTAAGGCAAAAGTGGTTAGTTGATTTAATGTACCGGGAAATCACATTTACATTTCCGACGGAATTGGATAAATTATGGAAAGTATTTGAAAAAGTTGACTGTATATTTTTCTACCGTTCCGAGCGATGCAAATTAACACAGTGAATAAAGTACTTGCCGTGCATTATCGAACAATCCTTTGATTCGAAGGTTCGGCAATTGCAATTGAAATAATTTCATGCGACGCTATGAACTGCAACAAATTGCCTTAATTTATGAGAACAGAAATAATTCAGGCATCTGTATACCGAAGATATAACACAATTTAAAATACAGTTCATTTTTTAATTACCTTTCCGACCGTTGACTAAAAAAAACACACACACACACATACACACACATTGCCGAGTGTATTCCAGCTTTTTTATCCTCGGTCATTAATCACTTTCATGTTATTTCCTGCCGCCGGTTTTTCCAACTGAATTTTATTAGAGATCTGTGGGATCCAGCGGATTGTTCAAATGTCGGATACACTACAATTTCTTTTCAGTGGTTTATTGTTCCTTGATTTTCGAATATTGTTCAACGTTCCGACTACTTTTTGTAATTTCACCTTGATCTTCTTTAACAACGACGTTAAAAAGATAACCTGAATATTCTGATTCATTAAACATTCTTGAAAGCTCGCGGATGGCTCGCCACTTATTGATTCTTCGGTGCGAAGCTGCTCTTAA
The DNA here is from genome assembly GCA_028453745.1 of Agapostemon virescens. Lineage (NCBI taxonomy): Eukaryota > Metazoa > Arthropoda > Insecta > Hymenoptera > Halictidae > Agapostemon > Agapostemon virescens. Next base: position 10,184,683 of record CM052083.1, on the reverse strand, counting down.
AGGTTAATGTATGGTCCCTTATTTTCTTGTACGCATGAAAGCGTTAATAAATATTTAAAAATTGTTGCAGTATAATATAATCGTTTCCCGGTAGAGGAAAATGATGGAGGAATATATTTTCTTTCATTTCATGTATAATATTAGAGAAGTCTTCGTACGAAACGATGCTTGGATGTTATACTTAATTTTACCCAGATGTTAATAATTGCATGTAATCGGAACTTCGTTTTACGCGCGTGTAACATTCTAGAAAAAGATATTATTAAAACCTGAATAATAAAGCAAACAAATTTCTTTGCATACGAACACCTTCTGAGAATCGATTTGCAGAGAAATATGCCTCGCTTAAACAATCCATAATAAATTTATTCGTCTCGAAGCAAGAAGCAATACATATAACATAGATTCGTTAATTCATATTTGAGCCCATAATTATGAAAGTGGTCTAAGTCAAAATTAAAAAAGAAATGAGTTTATCAGTTATTTTACAGCACATTATTTTAAACTGAATTAATTCATTGTAATTTTTATGATATTGTAAAAAATAATCCATTAGATAGTGGTTGGAATTTCAACATTATATGGAATTCATTTAGTGTTAATTATGAAAGTGGTTTAAGTAAAAAATTTAACGAAATTATATAAGCATAACCTTAAAAGGGCACGTGGCACTTTTTGGCGCGTTTTTGAACTACACAGTTTTTCAGGAATATTTTAAGATTCTTAAAAACTCATAATGATAAAAATGGATTACTTTTTAAAAATAATTAATGTTCCTGAATTATTTCATTAAAATTATTGATTCCAATAAAACTCGTAGTTTTTTTTATTGCTTTAAGTCATTTATAGGACACTCAGTTAATTTTGAAAATGGTCTAAGCCAATTCAAACGTTAAAAACAATATTTTCGTGTGAAATTCACACAAAATTTAAGTGTTGCATAATATAGAAATATTTGTTAATTTATTTAAATGCAATTCATTAAATATTTCGAAACAAGACATATATAACTTACACCAATTTTATAATTATGGGTACGTTTAACACTAAAATTACCGAGTAATAAATCCAACAGATGTATATTGCTTTGTAATGACAAAATTGTAGATCTCGAAAATTGCAAAATCAGATTTCGTACAATTTTTATCGTAATGTCTGCTTCAATGAAGAAATTCATTTCTGGTGAAAATGTTTTTACAGCTTCAGTAATTGTAAACCAAAAAATCAAGAACCAGTCATTTAGACTGGTTCGGTAGTTCTAGCGTTCAAGAAGATGGACTTCACAAAATTCGATTCTACGTATTGAAAAATACAGCGAAAATGTGGTTTACGCATAAATTGACCCAACATTTAAAAATATATAAAAAATAAATTTATATTGTAAATGTATTAAAAAAAGAAATTGAGTCCGCAAAGGTGACTCCGCATATAAAAGTATATAAAAAGTAAGCGTCAAATATATTGATTCTGTAGAAAATAAATGGATCCCATAAAAATACACCCTACATTTAAAATTACAGAAAAATAAGCGTCAGGTATATTGAAAATCTATAGAATAAATAGACCCCATAAAAATGGACTCTCTATCTAAAAATACATAAGAAATTAGGAATGCAATTATACTAAAAATGCATTAACTAATTTCGGCTTGTACTCCTTTTAATCTTTTTTTTAAATGCTCTGTTTTAACTCATAGATTTCTAACGATAATCATAGAATCGATATCTCGTTCTGTTTTAACACTTTGACTGCCATGTCACACATATATGGCTGACAGAATTGTTAGTCCACGTTTAAAAATAAATACGTACGTTAATATTGGATAGTCGGAAAAGTATTAAGAGATTTTTGTAATTTTTTGATTAAATGTTTCTTTTATTCAAAAGGAATTTTATTTAAGTATGTATTGGCCATTATTATCTGTGACCTTTTGCCATTTTTGGGGTAAAGTCTTAATCCCATCAGAATAGAACTTCTATGGTTTATCGGCTAAAAACTTGGCCAAATGATTTTCATAGTCCTTTTTTAAATCCAACTATTTACATTTATTATTACAGAATTATCTATAACATATTAATTTGTAAATTTGATACCGTCAGTCCCCAGGAACTGAAATAGCATTCAACGTGTTAAATACATTAATTTATGGAATTTTTGAGGTTGTCAGTTAAATGTGTTAATATATAGATTTCTAATAATAGCAAAAATCGATGTTTTACTCCAAGTTACGAATGCCTTTTCGCTATCATAAATACGGTTCAACGTTCAATTGAAGATTTTCATTCGCCACTAAAAAAGGATACAATTCTTGTCACAGTGGGAAAAATGGAGATGCATTCCACTTCGCGTGGCTTGTCTCGCGATCTCACTTCCGTTTTGCACTAACTTCGCGACCCCAACGTTATCCTGATTGGATATAACGGTACGGTTTATCCGTCTGGAGTAATGAGGTAGCGTTGCGACGTTGATTCGCGCCTAGTGACGCAGATCTGACGCCCACGCGTCACAGATTCTGTTTCTCAACGTTCGTTGCTACGCCTTCTGCTGAGAATGCTGAGTAACATTTGCCGATGATTCGTTTTTCTGCTGGGCCGGTCCGCGTCCGAAGCAGAGATTCCCTCTCGTATTCGTATAAAAATAATCCTGACTTCATCGTGTTCCGATGGAAACGATACGGTCAGACACGTGCGCGCGTAGACTGCTTTGTTTCTAAACACTTCGTGAACTTCATCCTTTCCACTTCCGGCTACGAGTGCGAAAAAAAGGTCAGGAGCACAATGAACGGTAATTAAAAAGTATTTACTTCGATATTATTCTTGTTTCCTGCATGCAGGCATTTCTGTGATCGATAGAACAATTTCTGATCGTGTTATATTTAATATACTTCATCGTTTTATTTTTACTCTTTTATTTTATCGGGTTTTGTGTACAAACGTTTTGATAATGGATACAACAATTTCTGTTCATGTAGTATTATATACTTTATACTCTTTCATTTTATTTTTACTCTTTTATTACTTCTTTTTTTGTGTACAAACGTTTTGATAATGGACACAACGATTTCTGTTCATGTTGTTGTATATATTCTCTTTTATCATTTTAATTTTATTTTGTTATTCTTGAATTCGTTGTAAACAGGTATTTCTATAACTGATGCAACAATTTCTGTTCATGCTGTATTATATATTCCATCTTCTATCATTTTATGTTTACTCTTTTATTACTTCTTGTTTTGTGTACAAATATTTTGATAGTGGATACAACGATTTCTGTTCACGTTGTTGTATATATTCTCTTTTATCATTTTCATTTTACTTTGTTATTCTTGATTTCGTTATAAATAGACATTTCAATAACTGATGCAACAATTTCTATTCATGTTGTATTATACATATGCTTCATCTTCTATCATTTTATTTTTACTCTTTTATTATTTCTTGTTTTGTTGTATATATCCTATCATTCATAATTTTAATTTTATTCTTAGTTTCTTTGTGAACAGGTACTTCGGCAATGAATATAATAATTTCTGATCTTGTTGTATCATATGCTCTATCCTCCATCATTTTATTTTCACTCATTTATTGATTCATTTTATATGCAGGTGTTCTTGTAATCAATAGGATCGTTTATGGATACATAATCATCTTCTTATTTCTGAGTCTTTGATACTGTTCTTTGTATGCGCATATTATTAATGGCAAGAATAATTTACGAAAACAAGGCAATGCACTTTATAATTCAAAAAACGGTATATTATTATTGTCTATTGATTATTTAATATTTGTCTTTATATCTCCGGTTCTTTTATTATCCTTTTCGTATACACACATTTATAAATATGAGAGTAGACTATAATATATTTATAAACGAAGAAATAATATTGTATTATTATTATTCTGCACGGAGGATTTTACATGTACCTTTCCATTTATGATTAATACGAGACTACACTCTAATATATTTATACAGGAAGAAGTCATATTGTATTATTATTAATATTATTATTATTATTATTATTATTATTATTATTATTCTGCATGGAGAATTAGCAAGTACCCTTTTATTTATGACTTTTTATTTTTGATAAATTATTTTCTGTTACATTCACACATGTATTACACTTATAAAAATATATAAATTAAAAAGAGAGGTGTCATCATCATGTGTGAACAGAATATTCGAAAATGTAGAATAATTAAAAAGATGAGTTAATATATCAAAAAATTTCAAATACATGTTCATAGACAAACTAAGCATACAAAAAATTAGACTACATCTTAACAAACAAGGAATTTTATTCATATATTTATAGACAGAATGAGAAAGCTAAAAATTAGAATATTTTATTAATCCTCCAATTCTTTACGCTATAATACCAACTCGTGACGACGATGCCAAACAGAATCTACTAAATATATATCTCCTTAATTTCCAATAAAAATAAAATTTTAATTTTTCTTCTTCTAAGAAATAATTATAAACCACAAAATAAATTCGAGTTCCTGCGTTGTTTTTCATGGTTTTTGAACGAAAATAAATAGACTTTATGCAAAACAGAAATACAATTTGCATTGATTCTAAAACACTGAAGCCAAATACAAATTCTTTTATACGTTCAGTACGTTCTTTAAGGATCAAAATAAAAATATTTGCATTGATTGCAAGACACTGGAATCAAATATGAATTACGCTCCTCGTTTTAAATCGTACATACACATTTTTGTCATAATTGCATAAAATTTATAATCTATTATAGGTGTTGATTGTCGAATCAGAGAAGTAATTTTTCCTGTGTAGCAACTCCCTAGCATGCTCAACTCGAATCTTAGAGCAGTACGTTTATTATACTTAATTTTATGAGACCGCTGAGTTCCAGTGTTAATGACGTACCCGTTATAATAAGAATTCTATGAAGTTTTAATAGATGCTGTCTCACTATTATTACAAAAGCAATGTATATCGTTGGATTTATTGTTCGGTCGTTCCAATGTTAAACTCTGTTCGACGTAAACCGACTTTGCATGCCACGATCTCGATGATTATCTTCCTTTCCCGAAAAATCGCAAAGAAAGTCGCAGTTTCCGGACAAAACGGATTCTCTGCTCGATCTTCGCGAAGCCGAGTTCTAAGATGATTGTTAACGCAAATCTAGCTCGCGAAACGCGTTTCTACGTTTCGATAAAAACGGGTAGCAAAGGGAGCCGCATTGTTCGCGGCGTCAATGGCGCGTCGAACAATTCGATGAAATCGCGAAAAATAGCAGCATTCCATCGGGCCGGTGTGTTCACGCGGGCGCAACCGTGTGTTGTGTGAAACTATGCTAACTAGGAAAAAGTGGAAAACGCCGTGGCGTTTTCTCATTCCCAGGGGGCCGGCGTTCTCGGGGCTGAGGAAAAAGAAATCGAGCAGAACCGGACCGATTACAGGCAACTGGAAGACAATATTTAATTGCGCCGTAGTACAATGTATCATATTTCTTACACGGCACATTTTGTCGGACATTATCAGATTAGATGTTCCCAGTGCGCATTTAAATAATCCCGTTGCGTGGCAGACATCGTTTCTTATGCAATCCGTCTAACTTTTCGATATTGTCTTGTTACAGGAACGAATCCACTGGGACAGACATTGAGAAACTAGAGGGAAATCTTGCGAGTACTGAATCTTGTAATTTACTGGAATTTTAAACCGTTGATATTTCAGTTGTTCAATCAACTATTAATTATTTTTCTGTATAGTAACACGCAGCTTTTATTTTTAGGATGAATTTGTTGTTTGACTATGTCTGTAGTATGTAGAATCATAAAGTTTACAGCTATGCGTTGAGAAAGCTTGATTTTTGCAAATAATGTAGGCTACGATTATTATTATCTGTTGAGGTTTGTTTGATACTGTTGAAGTGAAAATGTAAACGTAAATGTTGAGTATAAGTTCGTCGAATGCGTTTCAACTGACATATAACATCTCTTATTTTTCAGTATTAATGCAAACACTACAGCAAAAGAAGTGTGCAAAAATGTTTTCGATGATTTCATTTCACGTATCAAAAATGATAAAAATTGGGATGTGAGATGAAAATAGTTTTCCAACTGGAATATAATACCGCAGAAATTCATTTTAGTATTAATTCAAGCACTTTAAACAAAAGAAGTGTGCAAAAACGTTTTCGACGATTTTATTTCATGTATCGAAAATGATAAAATTGGGAAGTGAGATGAAAATAGTTTTCCAACTGGAATATAATATCGCAAAAATTCTTTTCAGTATTAATTGAAGCACTTAAAATAAAAGCAGTATATAAAAACGTTTCCGATGATTTTATTTGATATATAAAAAATGATGAAATTGAAATACGAGAAAAATTGGCGCTCCAGCTGAAACATAAAGTCGCACAAATTGTTTTTAACGTTAATCGTAGCAATAAAAATAAAAGCAATAGACATAAATGTTCTCGATGATTTTATTTGATATATCAAAAATGATAAAGTTGAAATCTGAAAAAATTGGCGCTTGAACTGAAACATAAAATCGCAAAAATTATTTTCAACATTAGTAGCACTTAAAGTAAAAGCAATACAACAATAAAAGTGGTAAAATTGGAGTATCAGAAAAATCGACGCTCCAATGAAATATAAAATTGCTAAAATCGTCTTCAACATTAATCGTAGCATTAAATACAAAAGCAATATATATATATATAAATATTTTCAATGATTTCATTTGATGTATTAAAAATTGGAATATGATATAAAAATGGTGTTCTAACTGGAATATAATATCGCAAAAATTGTTTGCAACACTAATCGTAGCACTAAAAATAAAAGAAGCATGTAAAAATGTGTTCGCAAAATTTCATTTTGATAAATTCTCTAAAATTCAACAACAACGAAAACTGAACCATAATCAGTGTTTGAAATTGATGCTTAAAAAGCTGGAATTATTTTCGCCTACCATAATCTCCGGAATGTTCACAAAGCTCGCAGAACGCTGTCACATTTATTTGTCTAAATTGTATGTGACATTTCAAGTTTAATGAATATGAACGTTTCGTAAAAGAATTTAGAAATAAAAGGCAACAGAAATGAACGCGAATGTAACAATTCTCGCATTTAATCTTTATTTTCAAGGCACGAGAGCAAATATGTGATTCCCTGCAGTTATGTATAATAATATGGCAAATTTTTGGCTGTTTAAACAATATCTCCGAAATTACCATCCTCTCTGCATCATTTTCACAAGTGAACCTTTTAATTTTCACAATTTATTGCCTAGAAAATCTAATTACATTGAAATCACTATTTTTCAGGTGCTTTAATGCGGTCGCAAAATATTAGCTCAAGGATGGGAAACAAAAATAGATTGAATATTTCGCTCTGCTGATTTAAGAGCCATTATGGACAGCGAATACACTGCGAATCTCATGCGGGTATTATTCTCAAAAGCGGTGGGTGGTATGCTCTCGAGAAAGTTGCGTCAGACATTCAGTTGGATAATATATCAATCAAATTAATTAGCGAATTACTTAATGCGTCTGCATAATAGGTCGTTTTGCAAGGTGTGAGAATAAAAACGTGCGTGTATGTGTGTGTGTGTATCTGAGAAAGAAAGAGAGAGATAGAGAGTGAAGAAACAATTTTAATTTAGCGACGCGTGTCGAAGTTAAATAAAGAAAATCGATTGATAATATTAAAGCAGAAAATTACAACGGCGATGGTTCTCTCTAATTTCACAGGTTTTTCGTTATTTTTCTCTTTTTATCGTTGTACGAACAACGGTGGAATGTAAGTTTGATAGCCGGGCGCTTTTTATTTATCAATATAATCGAATATGTCTGATAATATAAACTATCTGGCGCAGCGCGTACTGGCATTTCGCTCGAATGATAAATTCAAACAAAAGGTTCATCGATCATGAAGTCGGTTCCCGCTAAATTACACAGAGTTTACTGATGCGTCGATTTGTTGTGACAACGCAACAAAATATATTATTGGTGCATGGCGTCGCGTATGTTACACATTTTATTGTGTAAACAATAGAATTACTTGCTCGCGTTTAAATGACGCACAATTTGCGAGCGACCAGCACGCTTCGAATTTCGCCCACGAGTGTTTAAAAAATCGTTTAATCTGCTTGAGACATGCTTGGAAAATTTCTATGGAATATTCGCAAATTGTTATATATACTTTCGTTTATCCTTCTAAATTTGTAAGAAAGGAAACCGTGCGACGAAAGCATTTGTAAGAATAATTTTTAGTAGAAAGGAATCTTGGTTCTATGAGAAATGCAGTTAGATGCAGCGGTCGAGTGTTCTTGCGTTGCTGAAGATGACTACAGTTATCTGCAAAGATTTTCGCACAGGAACAGTGTTATCTGCTGCTAATAATCGTACGTTATCCGTGCGCGTAGCGGATTTTTGCCACTTTACGCAGTCGATACACGTTCATTTAGAAAAATGATCTGACTCTCGATGCTCCTATGCAATCGTGCGAAAAATTCTCTACATTATGCCGAACTGAAACACAGATTTGTTTTTACGTACCTCTGCTAACAAGGTCTGAGTCATTTTTCAAGATACATTATTCGCGTTCGCGGAATTAATTCTGCATTAGATGCAACAGCGAGTAAGAAACTGTGTTTTTCTTTAAGTAGATGGCAAGGCCGCTTGAGTTTGTTACGTCTTCCGCTTTTACGCTTCGCGATAATGGATGTACACGTACACAAACGTATTCCTACGATTTTATATAAATATTTATATATGTTAACAATTTTAAATAAGAAACATCTACGAAATCTTGTTCATTAAACACTTTAACCGCCCAGTCAACAGCCTCAAAAATTCCAGAAGAACAAAGTAATTTATTTAATGCAACAGCAATTGAAAACTTAAAATGTCTGACACATAGTTATCCTTGAACCTTCTTACAGTCTTCAGATATGAACTAAATTGAGTGCAACGAATATATTAGCGTACAAATTTATTTTTAAACATAGACAAATAATTCTGTCACCCATATATGGGTGACGTGCCAGTCAAAATGTTAATGTTAATGTTAAGAACATTGCCCAAGTGAAATTAATTTTACATTGAAGTGGAAGTATTTTCAACTGATTTTCGTTTTAGACTCTTAGATTTTCCAAAATAGTCTAGAATTCAAATCTAGCGATTTTCTAGAATGAATCATAGTAAACTTACTGCTCTGTAATGTATAAAAAGCGTTGCCGGGAGTTTCTGCATAGGAACAAATGCTTCAGACGATCCATTTCGTCTTCCTTTAAAAATTATACTCGTTTCAGCTAAATAAGAAAATTCAAAGAAGATGGACATCTTTGTTTGGCTCCCATGAGTTGCAATCAATGCAAACATTTTTATTTTGCAGAATGATCCACAGTCTAGTTATTTTTGATCGCACGGATCTAAATAATGGCAGATCACTGGCCTTCGATTGGCCATAATTCCTATCTAGCTCTCTCCTAAAAGTAACTATAATAAACTCACTGCTCTAAGATTCGAATCGAGCATGGCAGGGAGTTTCTACGAAGGAAAACATACTTCAAATGATCTATCGCTTCTCTTATTCGACAATCAACACCTAGATTATGAATGTTATGCAGTTATGACAAAAATTGGTATGTACAATTTAAAGCATTGGACATATTAAAAATATTTAGTAACATCTGATCCTTAAAATGAACTTTATTAAAACTTCCTATAATTCTTATTGTAACATGTACGTTATTAAAGAAGTACATCCAAAAAAATTCTGAAGAAAACATTTTTGTAACTTCAATAATTGCGAAAGTAATAGCTAAGAACCAGTCATAATGACTGGTTTGGTAGTTCTGGTGTTAACACTTTACCGACTGGAAGCCTATTATTAGGACTTTCAATAGTTGCACTGTAACAAAATGAAGCCTTAACAAACTGCTTTTACATTGTAAATTATTAGATAACATTACTAAGAATTTTATATTAATTTACAATAAAAATTGCTGTCAGCTTTGAGAGATCTATTGAAAAGTTTTTAATCATGCACAATGGACCTTGAAAAATTCTGAAATACTCGGTGAAGTGTTAAAAAATCGTGCTGAACGTATAAAAGGATTTGTATTTGGCTTCTGTGTCTCGCAATCAATGCAAATATTTCTGTTTTGCATAAAGTTTATTCATTCCCGTTCGGAAACCATGGGAAAGAACGGAGTCTGCTGGTCTCCGGCCAGCCGTAATTCGAATCCGGCGGTCTCCTAAAATGAACCATAGTAAAACCCACTGCTCTAAGATTCAAAAAGAGCATAGCACGGTGCTTTTCCCGCCTCGGCGAGGGTTCGAACGCCGGCAGCCGGCGACCGGCCCCACAAAGAGTAAGTACGCGGAGGCCTTCGGCTGCCGGCTCGGTGGTATGTGAAAGGAGAGTTCAGAGATATTTCCTTGGCTAATGCACGACGAGGACGCGGCCGCGAGACCGGCAGAGAGAAAGAGCAAGATAGACGCAGACGCACCGGGTAGAACGGAGAAAGATAGCCGGCAGACACGCCGAGAAGAAGAGAGAAGAAGAAAGATAGCAGACGGGCCGGCGGAGAAGAGAGAAAGAGAGAGATTGACAAGACACACCGAGAAGAAGAGGGAACCGAGAAAGACGGATAGACGCCACGGAAAAGAAGAGAAAAAGAGAAAGATAGACGGACACATGCCGAGAAGAGAGAGAGAGAGAGAAAGAGAGAATGAGAGTAAGAGAGAAAGAGAGACGGTACACCGAGAAGAGGAGAGAGAAGGAGAAAGATAGACGGTACAACGAGAAGTAGAGAGAGAAGGAGAAAGATAGACGGTACACTGAGAAGAAGAGAAAAACAGGGAGACTGAGCGAGATATACGGGAGGGGTGGAGAGAAGAGAGAGGGAGAGAAAAAGAGAAAGAGAGAGGGAGAGGAAGATCGAAAGAGAGGAAGATTGAGAGAGAGGAAGATTGTGAGAGAGAGAGAGCGAGAGAGAGAGAGAGAAAGCGCGAAGCAGTCGCGCGACCGATCGGACGAGGAAAAAGAAAACACGGGGGAACGAGCCGAGGATAGAGACGGAGATACGGATTCTCCCGTCGCGAAACAGGGAACAAAACGACACGGGAGAGGAGAAAAGGAGCAGCTAGAAAAGAGGAAGAGAGAGAAGAGGGGTTGGTTCTAGGAGAGGGCAGCGAGGGAAGGGAAAACGGGGAGGGTAAATTTATCTGTTGGCGCCGCGCTGCCGAGCGGTGCCCACACTCTCATCCACGGTTTTACTGTTTCGAGTCGCGCCGTTACGCGAAACTTTTAGTCCCATCGGTCCGTTAGATTTTTCGCGTGAACGGAGAACGGTCGCGGTACCTTCGGCTTCGGTTTCGCGGATCACTGGATCCGGCTTTCCTCAAACTCACTGCCCTAGGCCGATGACACTCCCGTTTTTATTGGTTGCATTTTCTTTCTTTTTTCTTCATCTTTCGAACGCGCATCAATCAGTTCGATTATCGCGTCGCTTACGGACGAACGGCGAAATTATTTTGCACGGTTTCTAAATGAATTTTTCTTACTAATACGTTATTAACATGACACTGTTAACACTTTACCGACCGGAAGCCTGTTAATAGGACTTTCAATAGTTGCACCGTAACAAAATGAAGCCTAACAAACTGCTTTTACATAGTAATTTGTTAATAAATTATTAGATAACGTTACTGAGGACGTCGTGCGGATTTAGAATTAAAATTGCTATCGGCGTTGAGAGATCCATTGAAAAGTTTTCAATCATGGACAATGGACCTTGAAAAATTCGGAAATACTCGCCGGTCGGTAAAGCGTCAACACCGAATCTGATGGCGCGATCTAAAAATATTGGATTGTCCGGAATGTTTTGGTAAATGTTTATTAAAAATAAAAATTAATCGGCACGAACTTTACGGACAAGCCAATAATAATGCTCCGCCGCGAAGAAGGAAAGGATGAAAGATCCCTCGAGAAAATATCCTTCTTTTTCTTGACAACGTGGAGTTTATTGAAATTGGTCACAAACAGAATATACAAAACACGTTTTCACCAGTTTTACGCGTCTGAACAATACTGATGTAGATTCGCGAGTGTGGCGTTCTTGGGTTTCGGTTTCCTTTATAGTTTTCTATTTAATGGACTTGGGCCTTGTTTGTCGCGTTAGTCACAGGCCACGCAAGTCTGTGACCGATAGACCAAATTATGGGATTTGGGCAAAACAGGGCTGATTCATCCTGTTTTGTTCGGAACTTATCTTTACGGGTGATGCAGCATAATAGTAAGACGATTGGAGGACTGATATCGGACATTTTAGTTTTTGGATTTTCTATCTCGTTTAGTAATTTGTTTCGATTTTGTGGGATTCTTGTGGCTGTTCGTTTGGCAGCGTTGATCAGATTGGTCTTATCTTTATTTCAAAATGTTGGGCTCTTGGTAATGTGTAGAATCCGATGATCGATCTCCTATCTTAATTAACACTTTGACTGCCATGTCACCCATATATAGGTGACGGAATTATTTATATAATTTCTAAATGAATTGTAACGTTGATATATTCATTGTATCAAAGTTGATGGTGATCTAGAAAGTACAAGAAGATGGCAGGAGTATTCTACATTATACATTTTATTTTTTCAATTTTTATTTCATTTAACAGCTCATTTCGATTTTTTTTAATTTTTGTGGCTGTTAGCTTGGCAGTCAACGTGTTAATGTGCGGAGGAAATTCATTTTTCAATTGTACCTTGCCGGTGAGATTTTCACGAAATGTAAACAAATTTGATTTTATTTTTTAAGAGCGAGTGATTTATAGGAAGTTGGAATGCACGTCGTTTTGCATTCTGATTGGCGTAATGAAAAGGTTAGATTGTTTTAGTTGAAGATACAAAGTAAAAATTGCGCCACTGTTTATAAATTTATGATTGAAATGCCGCTTTATCGTTTGCCCGTTTCGTTAATCCGTGATTATTCGATTCGCAGTGCATTTCGATTCGCCCGAGATGTTTTTAAGAGATTAGGAACTAAGAAGACAATTGCGTGTTCTCGTTTTCAAACGGTGTAAAATAAAAATTGTGTCGAGCATCGCTTAATTAGAAGAAAAATTCTCGCGGCTGCATGAATCATTAAAAATATTATACGCCAGCCGGTAATGTTTACGTTATTGTTTGCATTTTGTAAGCTCGATGAATATTTCACCCTCGAACACTTTCGCCCTTCATTAAAACAGCCGCGTGGCGAAATGTAAATTGTTGAATATTTATCGATTCCCGACCAAAGTAAAATAAATATGTGAGTACTTATTAAATTGCAGACTGCCCTGCAAATTCCCATTTTCCATAAAATAATTCCGAGAATTTCAGTAGAATAATTCAGTAGAATTTCACTAAAAACGTGATTACAGTTGATCGAAGCTTTCGATTTATTGGGTTTCGGTATAGCCAAAATTCGGTCTAATATTTATTTTTGTCAGCGATATCATAAATTTTCTGTTCAAAAAATTTACTGTTAACATCGGGCCGCGGATTTTTATGCAAAATAAAAACGTTTCCACGGGCGTCACCGAGAAATGTATTTTCATTCTTAATAGTTTCGGAAGATTGAAAATAATCTACTATTGTATTTAAATTCTTCTTAGATATTTATCGTTTTAAAATAAAATCTGCAGTCTAATTACAACTGTTATCGCAACGTTACGGTAAAGACATAAGAAAGAGGTTAAATCGTAAATAACTGCGCAAATTGTAAAAAGTGCAAAATTTCCTCTTTCAGTGACTAAGATATTGCGTAAATCGTTTTAGAAACAATATTAAACGGTTATTATTCGCTATTAAAAATTTCTTACCATTTTCCAGCAGCGAAAGCCTCTCATGATTGATTTCCTGCCCCCTGGTTTGAAAACTAATCGAGTTTGAAATTGAGAGCGAAGAAGATGACTCGTTCCACCGAAAATCCTCGAAATCTCGCTAATGAACCGCACCTTTCGGAACCAATTAATCGAAGATCAGTCACGCGGCGTGCCGGGACCGCAAAACAAGTTTACGCAAACGATTCGATAATAATCCGACGAACAATTAATCAGAATTCGACGGGGTCGCTTTGTCGGTCACGACCGACTCGCGCGCTGCTCTCGTGTGAAAAGTTTCGGCGTGACCGGCGCGCAATAAACTCGCAACCTAACCATGTGAATTACAACAGGATGCAATGGCATTAAGTTATTACATTTAGGAGTGCAAATGGGTGGGCACGCTATAACCGTTTCCGGTTGTATCGCGTACTCTCGTGCATCGCGATTTCTCTGCCATTCGAATTTTCTCACTGCCCGTAAAACCACCGTGGCCACTGTGCCAACGTTGTTTTCCTTCATCGATGTCCCCATAACGAATTAACCCGGTGCCTTATATACCAACCATTGAAATAAACGTTTCCCACATTTTAAAGGGAAACAAAAATTTCAATAAAAGACTATCGAGGATCTTTAATCAGTTAACTGTGATTGACGAGTATACTCGTCATGGAGAAATGGCACGATTTTATGTATTGACGACTATACTCGTCATGCGTATAAAGTAGTGACCATTGGCTATTTAAATTATAATTTTTAAGAGGAACGAAACATATTCTCAAATTTTAAGATGTATAGAATATTTTGGGTCCATGGCGGAATAAAACAAGCAAATAAAAAATATAAATAATTTGAGATCACGAGTCACCGTATGCACCGGCTGAAATAGCTTACCAGTTCGCATAAGGAATTTATTTATGTGCGATGATAACGTTTTTTAGATGTTAGCCTAAAAGGAGCAAAGGCAAAAGTCAGAAAGTTGATGTATAATAGGATTCCTTCAGCTATGGTTAGTAGTAATGTGTTATGGGGTTTTCTACCGCTTGCCATTGTTGTATAGTGTAACTTTTTTTGATAGATTACGATCTATCCGAAATTAGTTGTAATTAATTCACGTTATATTTCGTTGTTATCTTCTGTTAATAATTTTATGGCGGAAGGTGTTGTATACCAAAGATAAGACTCTCTAGCTTTAGCAATCACTCGTGTAATCTAAGCGTTTCAGTTCGTTTCTTTATCTTCAGTTCGTCATTCTACCTACTATTACTCATCCTTGAACTTCACTTCCTATGATTCATCCCTTACCGACCATTAGACGAAAACAACCCCCACTATACCTCACCGAAAAACCTTGTATCTTCTACCGAATTCGGTTTCTCTCGAGCATTCTTATTTTCATTCGCTTCTGCACAGTTTTTACCGAGTCTTGTCTAGACCAACAGTCATTTCGTATTTCTTCTGTAGTTTGTATTTCGCTCAGAAATTGTATCTAATAAAATATATTGAGTATCCGAAATACAACGTCATACCATTTTGCGACTACGGTTAGCAAAACGCCTTCACTGTTAAAAATGTTGCAAAAGAAAACAGATAAATTACTAAATTACTAAATTATAGATAAATTATTAAATAACGATCACGAAAAAATAAAATCTGAGTTTGTCTAAAAAGAATGACGTAATATTTATGTTTGATAGACTTTGTTTAAAGTGTTCGTCACGAACCTGACTAGTTACAATATGGCAAAAGGTTAATACAGAAAAATTGGTAGTGTTCAGTTTATTTTTTATTAATTTTTATTAACACGTTACAAGGTAATCGTTAGTGTAGTAACTTTCTTAGAATACATTTATTTTGTAGCCTTGCGTGGTAGATACACGTACAAGGATTGTGGCAAACATTCAAACCATTGCAAACAGAAGAAATACTTTCAAGATGCGCGAAGAATAACGTAAGAAACAAGCGAAGCGTTAATAAGTCATAAAACAAAGGGTTAAGTACCGTGTCTAACCGCGTATGCTTTAACAAACAATACTATTACGATCTTTATTGGGATGAAACGCAGTCAAACAATCGTCAGCCCGTACTCTTTAAATCGCAAGTAGTTAAGAAAATTACACAGGAAAGGGTTAACTGGGTACATCTTTCGTTTCACAGTTTTAAACGAAGCACTGGACCGTCTCTAATTCAGCAAGCAGCTCTATTACGATTTTTATTGATCTCAAACACACTCCAACCATCGCCAACATAATAAATTCTTTAATGCCACAAATAATTAAGAAAATCACACAAGAAAGGGTTAACTGGGTACATTTTTTTTATCAACAGTTGTAAACAAAGCATTCGAGCTTCTCTAATTCAGCAAAAGCAGCTCTATTACAATTTTTATTGATTTCAAATACATATACTCAAACCATCGCCAACATAATAAATTCTTTAATGACACAAATAATTAAAAAAATCATACAAATAATGGTTGACTAGGTACATTTTTTTATCTACAGTCTATATGAAGTACTCGAGCGTCTCTAATTCAGCAAAAGCAGCTCTATTACAATTTTCATTCATCTTCAAACACACTCAAACCATCGCAATAAATTCTCTAACGCCGTAAACAATTAAGAAAATCGCCAAGAGATCATACCAGAAAGGGTTAACAAGGGTAATCATTTGCCGCGCAGTTTAGACGAAGCGTTCAAGCGACCCTGACGCGGCAAGCAGCGCTAGTAAATGTTTATCGGCGCCGAACACGGTTCAACCGCAGTGAACAAAAGAAATCATCTCCCAGCTGCGAGCAAACAGGAAAACCGCTAATAAATTGTTGGGAGAAAGGGTAAACTTCGACCTGTAGTTTAAACAAAGCATACGATTGTTAGTCGACGGATGTCGAGGACCGAGTTCGCCGGGAAAAACCCCGCGGAAAGGTTGCACGGGGGAGGATCTTCGACAATGGTTCCGTTGGATCGTCTCCGCGGGGACGCTCGGCGTTTTCGAATCTCGGTGTTTTCCCGCTCGACTGACTCGCGGCAGAATGCGTGCATGCGTGCGTAAATACGCGTGATGCACTCGGGAGAAGACCCGTGCACTCACGGAATCGTAGGAACGCGCGATTGCGATGGTTCAACGATGAGCGAGAGATGCACAGGTCTCGCGCTAAGCGGTTGGCGAACGAAACACATCGCAGAAAGATGGAAAGGAAAGGGACAGGGAGAAACAGAGCGAGAGAAAGAGAAAGAGAGAGGGAGAGAGGGAGAGAGAGACAGAAAGGGAGGAGAGAAAGGGGTGAGAGGAGAGCGAAGGACAGGGTCTCCATTGAAACGGAGCGCAATTGCTTGGCCATACCAGAGAAACGAGATGCCACGCGCCCGACGAGGAAAATAAGGGGAGGGGGAAAATGCAGAAAGAAAAGCTTTTTTTCATGCGTACCCTTAGGGCTCTGTGTACGCCTATATCCTGAACGAAGGAACATTACTCGGGCAACCGTGCGCCCTTGACCCCCTCCACTTATTGCTGACCCCCTCCTCTCTGCCAAGTATTTCTTTCAGCCCTTGTCTTTTTGGTTTATTTTGCGACCGGACACGCAATTTGCGTTGTTCTCGATAATTGTTTTTTTGGTAGGAAATTATTTTGAGTTTGCGGTTGGTATGCGTTTATTGTATTCGCCGTGTGTGTGTGTTTTTATGGGAATCGCCGATTTTATCGTTTCGGGAAATTGTAAAATGGGGGAGTGATTTGTTTCGTAATAATTCCATTTTATGGTAATGGTACGGGAGATACGCTGTGATGATGTTTGTAAATATGAATGTCTGTTTATATAATATACGTATTGCGTGTTTTGAAATGGGATAGATGCATTGTATGCGTCGGGTGCATTAAATAGTTTCGGGAGAATGTAGACGTATGGATTTCGGGGTCTGCTTCGATGAAAGATGGGGAATTTTGCGTAAAGTGGAAAGGTATTATTTTTAAAATTGATTTAAGTTTAGTTTGAATTAATGTGTTTATTAATTCAATAATTCAATGAATTATTATTGTAGATTATACAGATTAAGATCGATACGTTTAATGGCTTTTTCTTTCGAATTGTCGAAAATTGCTTTCGGCAAAGAAGTCTGTCAGACGTGATTTCATTGATCTTTCGTCTTCTTCTTCTTCTTTCTTTTCGTGGCATTTTCTCGACGTGTCTAGGCGTCAGTCTCTTTCCATGCTCCACGAAACGATCGTGCGGTTTGATTACCCCCTTCTTTTGATTAGGGGAACTTTAGTGCTGGTCGGCAAGCGTTTTTACGTGGCCAGTTAATCGGAAAGAGTAGAATCACTTAGACAGGATTTAAACTTCGGTTATACTTCCGCCTTCAATCTAGATTCGTGACGACATTCGAGCCAAGTTCTGATTTATTAAATCAGTTTACACTGAATATTCGTATTGTGCTCGAATTCATTCGCTGTTTGCTAAATATTATTCTAAATCGAACAACCGTCGATTATCCGAATAAAGAAGGGAGTACAACTGTTTCTCAACAAAAAATTTAATTAAGGAAAGTGAAAATTTCTTCCTATTTTATTTGTCACTACCTGTTATATTTTTCTATATTATTTCATCATACTATACTCTGCTATATTACTCCACTACATTTGAGTATGTTACTCTACTGTATTTTTCTACAACTGTATTCTATTTTACTATATATTTAATTTACTATACTACTTTATTCTTTTACACTACTCAACTATATTTTACTAAATTATTCTACTTTAGTTTTCTACACTCTGCCACTATATTTGACTATATCCTCTACTTTATTCTTCCACATTACTCCACTATATTCTACTGTATTACCCTGCTTAATTCTTTCACATTACTCTACTATATTCTAGTATATTACTTTACTTTATTCTTCCACATTACTCCACTATATTCTACTGTATTACTCTACTTTATTCTTCCACTATATTGTACTGGATTATTGTACTGTATTCTTCTACAGTTCTCCAATATATTACTCTACTTTATTTTTCTACATTATTCCACTATATTCCTCTACTCTGTCTTTCTACACTACTCCACTATATTCTACTGTATTACCCTACTTTATTCTTTCACATTACTCTACTATATTCTATTCTATTACTTTACTTTATTCTTCCACTGTATTCTACTGGATTACTCTACTTTATTTTTCTACACTATTCCACTATATTCTACGGCATTACTCTACTTTATTCTTCTACACGCTTCCACTATATTTTACTATGTTACTCTACATCATTCTTCTATACTATTCTACTGGACTCTATCATATTGCTATATCATATTCTTCTATAGAATTCTATTAAACTAATATACTTTTTCCTGCCATAGTATTCAGCTATATTACTTCATTTTATCCTTCTATATTAGCCTACTATATTTTACTATGCTGCAACATATTATTGTACAAAGTACACCAGAGTGAACTAAAACACAACCTATACGGGACTTCTATTATCCGAACCAACGAGAAGCCACAAGCGATCCTAAATCTAAACATCCTGTGCCTCCCCGATTCCAGAACTCTAATCACCCAGCAACTCCAAGTGCAACTACCTCTACAATGTCTTCGCCAGTGCAACAGGACACCGGTCGACCAGCTTGATCCCCGTTGCCCGAAAAACTAGGTCCTCGTTAGCAAAACTTTCCAGACGAATAGCGTCTCCTCGCGATCCATCGGATTTCCACAGGTGGTCAAAGAAGCATCCACCGGCGACTTTGACGTCGTCGTCGCCGTCGCCGTCGCCGTCGTCGCCGTTGTCGTCGTCGTCGTCGTCCCTGGGAGAGAACTGAACTCTCTCTCTCTCTCTTTCTCTCCTCTCCTCTCCAGCTTGAGTGTCGTAGCCGCGTTCTTCCCTCTCGCACTTTGTACTCGGTAAGGTCGCCGGTGCAATGGTCAGGGGCAAAGACATAAGTAAGCGGCTACGTGATGCCCGGCCACTGGCTGCATGTGCACGCGCTCGCGAGCGCACGAAACCGAGTTTACAGTTAGCCGCTTTAAAAACACGGTGCGCGAGAGGGAGCACGGGAGGACGAAGCCTCTGAAGCGCAGAGAAGACAGCGCACGCGAAAGAAAAGAAAGAAAAGCTGTTCGTACGCTCTTTCGCAATCGGCGGGACAAAGAGGGACGCGCGGAAAGAAGCAGAGGAGAAGAGAAGAGACGAGAAGAGATGAGAAAAGAGATGGAAGACGAAGAGGGAAGTCGGCGAGAAAAGAAAAGGAGGAAGGGAAAAAACAACGAGAAGGAAAAACGCGTAATCATCGGCGTCGAGGTGGAAAGGGTTGTAGGAGGAGAAGGAGGAGGAGGAGGAGGAGGAGGAGGAGGAGGAGAAGGAAGAAGATGGCTGGTGGCGGGGGAGGAAAACGTCGTCGCACGATGAAGAGGGGAAGAGAAGGGACGGCGGACTCTATAACGAGACAAGGTTGGGAGGTCATCGGTTGTTTGGAGCGACGAGGACAGCCTGTGCTGGCATCAGGCCATGAGAAAGAAGGTTCCGAGGCGTGTTTCTCCTGTGCTGCTCGCTGGGACCGACAGAGACAAGCTTCTTCTCCGCGTGCGTCCGAGACGAGTTTCAGAGCTCTCGGCTGTTGGACGCTAGCTCGCTAGCGACGAACAGAGACAAGCGCGCATAGATATGAAACGTTGGCGGGATGAAAAAGGAACAGAGAACGCGACCAAGAAGAGAAGAGAAAGAAAGATAGGGCAAGAAGAGAGACAGGGGAGAGGAAGAGAGTAAGAGAGAGATAGTCAGGGAGAAGGGGAGATTGAGAGGAGAGAAACCGGTGAGAAGAAGCAAAAGAACCAAACGCTCCGGCGCGCCGCAGCCCGGCTGGATATCGCTTGGCTCAGCGGCGGCGGCGGCGGCGGCGGCTGCTGCTGCTGCTTCTCCTTCGATTCGTTCTCTCTCTTTCCGATGCTAGACGGCCCGTGTTCGAGCCTCTTCGTCCCCGCCGGCCAAGAAAGCAAGCAAGCAAGCTGACGCTGGCAAGAGGAGGACAGGAAAAAGGCCATCGAGAGCCGGCGAACAGCGTTCCGACGCGCAACACGCTGGTACGCGCGCGAACCCGGTCTCCCCGCGCGAAGGACGACCGCAACGCCGCATACTGGGAAGATTCCGAAATTCCCCGACGATATGACCGCTGGAAATAGTGTCTCTCTTCGGGAACCAACCGCCCGAGACTCTACCCCCGGCCTGCTATTGGGATTTTGCGCGGGATGCGGAGGAAACTGGCCAATTCTAACTCTAGGGAAGGCTCCGTGTCTTTTCCGAAAGCTGCGAGACCGAGAACCGGGGCTTCTTGCGAGACTATGGGGAACGCGATTTAGGTTGGCGCGTGTGACACGTTCGATTTTATGATGCTATTGTCACGAAGCTTTTTCCATGTGGAAATGCTAATGTAGTCTACGGGTTTATTAACGTTTTATCGACCGGGAGTCTATTAATAGGATTTGCAATCGTTGCGCTGTAACACGATGAAGCTTAGAAATTTATTTTTATATTGAAGTTTTGTAAATTGTAAAAGTATTGAATGACGTTATTGGGAACGGCGTGTTGGCACAGAATAAAAATTATCTTTGAAAGATCCATTTACCCCTTGCCATACCATTTTTTTCTTAACTAAAATTATTATAAGATCTCCATTGCTAAAAATGTTACAGAAGAGAATTGACAATTTATTTCTTTTATACTGCTACATCTATTTCGATGCTTAAATATTGATTATAAATTAACAACGTATGATTTCGTCTAAACAGAAAGGCATAATATTTATATTTCTGACTTCTGACGAGTCTGACTTGTTATAATATGACTAGGGGTTATAAAGTCTTCCGTCGTGAACTTTAAAAAATTATGAATATAATATTAATATATGACATTTTGAGGATCACAGTTGATCATTAGGACCCAATTTTCAATTTTTACGTAGATATTGAATTTTAATTTTAAATGCATTTAAGATGCATGTAATGATTGTGCATTCTTTTTAAGCAAATAGAAAAGTAAACGTGGCGACGGTAGCATTATGCGAAGTTTGATAAAGATAAATGACTTTGCATTTAGATGTTGATCGATTTAATGTAAATTTGCGAATTTATGAAAGTAGAATATTATGATACTTACAAAATATTAAAAATGTCTAGAAAAATCATCAGAAACGATTGAATTTACGAATGATTTGAAGTGAGACATTTCATATTGCACGACTTAGTGTCTGCATTGTAGAAAAGTTTCAACGAAATTGTTTTATAAGGGTAAGTAAAAATGTGGCAATGTTGTTTACGTACAGTGGCTCGCCTTACTAAGGATACCGCTACACGATCGGACTCGGCGTAGTTAAAAGGTTAATTAACATCGCTTTTTCTTGCTACTGTTGGAATCCATTGGTGTTTTAATTAAATTGCACTCTTACGCGTGAACATAAATTTTATTGTCAAAGTACACAAGAACCTGGTTCTTAACAGATCGAACGTTAAAGAGAATTGCCTTTTTGCACCCCATGCTTTGGCTTGAAGCGATGAACTCTATTTCCTTATCGCCTTATATGTAGAGTAGGCGGTGTCCAAGATGTTAACTGGGATTTCTGGAAACAAAAGAATAGGTTAATCTATTAAATGATGTGGTACGACGTTACATTATCTGGTATTATATTCCACGATGTTTTATAATATTTTATATTACTCGAATAATTTTGTGTGATATTATATGATACAATAAAACAATGTATAATTGGCAATGTACCGTGTTGTATAATATTTAGGTATTGTATGATATTATGTGGTATTGTATGATATTCTACAATATTCTACGATAGTGTATGATGTACAATAATATATGATATTATATAATATTCTATGATATTGAATAATCTTTTATAATGTTACATGATATTGTATAACATTATATGACGTTGTATGATAATGTGTAACATTGTATAATATGGTATGGCATTGCACGATATTGTATGTCACATATTATTATATGATGTTGAGTAAACTTATGTGATATTGCATAATATTGTATAACATTATATGCTGCTGTATAATATTGCATAACATTGAATGTTATTATATGATATTCTATGATATTGAATA
>CM052083.1:10137140-10151707 GCA_028453745.1 Agapostemon virescens | reverse complement strand
TTTGTAGATTCAATTTATTTGTGCTGCATCGTAATTATGTAATATTTCTTCCTGGAATTATAGGAATGTGCGCACGGTGTGGGGAGGTATTGCATGTATGAAAATGATCTAGTAGAACGGATAACGAAACGTTGCGAATATTATTCGACAAGCGACAAAGAACTTTGTCGACGGTGGATCTTTCAGATTCGAAATTCGAGAAGTATCGCTTCGAGCAACGAACGGCGGCCTTGAATTCCTGGGAACAGTGTCCTTGAAATATAGTCTTCCCACTGTTGTATTTTCTCCTTAAAATCGCGAGCAAACTTTCATCACTTTCACTGCT
This sequence comes from Agapostemon virescens, assembly GCA_028453745.1. Lineage (NCBI taxonomy): Eukaryota > Metazoa > Arthropoda > Insecta > Hymenoptera > Halictidae > Agapostemon > Agapostemon virescens. The sequence continues at coordinate 10,151,382 of CM052083.1, read as the reverse complement.
CGAGCCATCAGCGTGCGTTAAACGAGTTCCAGCCGCGTTGATCTAACTTTTTTTATTTTGTTAGTCCCCCGTGTTACCACATTGTAAACGTTACACTCGCGATTTCCATTCATTGAAATCAACGATTTCATAATTCGTCCACTGGAATTCTCCGTTCTGTATTTATAAAAACGGAAGTAAAAGAAGATATTAAAGTAATCGGATATGTTTACGTTACGATTCATTGAATATTAAATGCAGTCGCGCTACGAACGGATCGATGCTTTCAATGCCATTATCGAATCATTGTTTTCGGCGGAACCGATTTGGGTTGATCGAGATTACTATGGCTCTCCGGAGCTCGTGCACAACAATCCGCGGCCTAATCGTCGCGGTTACGCGGAGAAAGTAATTTCACGGTTCCAGGCACTTCGGTGACATAATAAGATATGGCAATAACCGGCGAGAAACCACCGATTATGATTCTTTTCCTCTTCTTTTTTTTTTTTTTTTTGACACGTTTCCCTACCAGTGCGAATCCGTTTCACCGTATACTTGAACATAATAAATCAACGCGTCGTACAGCGGGAGCAGCTTTTCGAACGAGGCGTTGATGGAAATTTAATACGATGAAAAAGACACTCGTGGCGGGTTTTAATATCGCGGATCTGTCAGAAACAAAGCGCCACGCGTCTCTTGTGTCATCGGCCGATTAATAATTTATTATCTGTCCACTCGTCGACGGGACTACCGGCTAGGTTCGCCACCGAATTAGTACACAAGCATTGTCGCTCGAAAGTTTGTAGACGTCTGTACATTTTTAAATGAGCCTTGCGTTTAATCATTGCTTCGATGATCGATGGCCTGCCACCTTGCATTTAATAAATCTTTTGCGATCAGGGTTCATAATCACCGTGGGAAATTTTGTGTGTAAACTTGCAGGTAAACGGAAAACGAACGAATTTTAGATTTTTGTTGAATTTTGAATTTTTAGACTGTTTTACATTACTTTAAACTTAGATTTACGGATTGGCGTGGGAACATATTTAGATGCGAAAATATCCGATTTTGATGAAAATTATGGGAGCTTATAGTTCTTTGAAAAATATTTCACACGTGTTTTTTTTATCGGCGACCATCCACTTTGAAGGGGTGAAAACAGCCCTCAAAGTTGGAGTATTTTTGAGATATCTCGGAAACCAGAGGACGAAAAAATTTGAATTTTGTTTTAAATTGTGTGTTCTTCAATGGGAAATGTAGTCGCGCAAGAAAATAAAAAAAAAAGTTTTTTGTTTGAACAATAAAGCTATAAACTCCCATAAGTTTCATCAAAATTGGATTTTCGCATTTCAATATGTTCCCCTGTGAGCCAATTTAACTTATTAAAAATTTGATTACTATATATATATAAAATTGAAATATTTTTTTTTTTTTTAATATTTTAGTTTTTAGTTACGTAATGAAATATATGTAAATGTTAATTCCTCTCCCTCCGCAGACCTTTTCATTTCGCGTTATTGAATGTGGTATACCTACTTTTACGGTTTTGATCCAATTTGACTCGTAAAATGATTTAACAGTTAATCGCATAACAGATGAAATTTATAGCTTACCACTCGTGTAAATATTTCAAGAAAAGATTTTATTTCGCAATTGTCAAGTTCAAGAATCAAAATCAAGAATCATGCGAAAGTATTTCCCAACTAAACGCCTCGATCGTTTCCTTGACCGGTTTTGCTATGTGCGATGGTGCATTATCACGAAGCAAAATCACTTTGCGTTGCCCTTTAATCCCATTTTCCTATCTTCTGGATTTTTCCCATGGCTTTCAAACGTATGGAAACGGCTTCTCGTGTCACATTCAATTGATCCTTAATTAATTAATCCTCATTCAACGATGCTTGCGATTCGTTGTCTTGAAACTTTTTCCACGTTCTTCGTTTCTCGCGTCAAAATCGCCACTTTAAAATTTTTTAAACTACTCAAAACACTGTGATTTGCCAAGAGCATGCCCGTCGTAAGCTTCGACGAGCATTCGACGCGGTTCTGCAGGAGTTTTCTTCAAATGGTAACAGAAAATCAATGCTGTCCGCAAATCGTAGTTTCCTGGCACAAAATTCAACGTGTTTGACGCTATTAAAAACTACGCTGTTGTATGAAACGTGTATGGTTGTGAGTTGAAAAGCTTTATCGGATGTCAAAACGAGAAAATAGCGCCAATGACGCGGTTTGACGGTAATTATATTGGCAGCTAGCGCCACGTATTGGTGTATTCCGGTTTCATATTTACAAACTTTTTCATTTGGCAGTCTCAAATAATCCAATCGTTAATCGAATTTTTACGACCAATTTTGTGCATCACAATTATTTTAAATTGGTAAAATATTTTTATGAAGATACAAACGTAACAAACAAAATTAGCATTCGTTTTTCAAAAACATCACAACCGTTACAAAACTTAAATTATATTATATTATTATATTTTATTAATTATATAAATTGCTGCAGTTTATTTTTTATACGAAATACATTAGCATGAAGGTAGCTATAAAAATCTGTGAAATACCAGTTGTCAGTTTCGATCGTTGCCCAAGATAAAGTTTGAAAATCGAAATAATTTGGAGTTAGGTTCATAACTTCAATGATGTGAAAATAATAGAACGACGTCTTAAAACTCTTTAAATATTTTCACTGTTCTGTATTGACGTATCCATTTTTACAAAAACAAAATGCATAAAATCCGCAGTCTAGTTATCAGCAACTGAATAATGCAGAAAGGTCAATTCTAAGTTAGAAAATATCTCGATTTTGCAATTAAAATTGCTCGGAGTGCAAAGGATCAAGTAGTTGAATTATTTATTCTTTGCTTTGAATTAGATTTTCAAAGAACGCCTTGACAATAGCACTTGAATGATGTTTTCTCTTATGAGGCTATTAAAAAGCTGATAATTGTCGTGCTGAATACATTTGTTTCGTCGTTGAAAAATTGTCTTCGAAGAAATACGACGTCTACAAGTTACCAGTTGTTGTAATTAATTTTTTCTAACGATATTCAATCAGCAGTAAAATTTTTAATTATTCTTATAACAGGGAGATGATTTTCGACATGTTTCATGGCTTCCTGTGTTTCAAGTGGTTTTATCGGGATGATTAATTTAGATGGTGTTGATGATAGGTTTTTGCGACCGTGGTTGGTAACGTAGCTGGCCAGAAGGGGTAAATAATAGTTCCGTATTCCAAGACGTTACGTAGACGTTATTTCGTCCAGAAATTCGGCGCGTGAAAGCAAGGCGTCCTAAATTTAGAAAGTAGCCAGACCAGGCTCTAGCCGGCTAGCTAGAGCAACTTTCATCCGTGTTGTCGGCTCTCATGGTCTTCAGGATCCGGCATAGTGTCGGACTGGCGATATAAACGCTTGTAAAAATTCCACGTTGAATTTTATTTCACTCTACGATCTTCTGGAACTATCTCGTTGATAATTATTATTATTCGATTATTCCGGCGGGAAAAAATGGAAACGGAAACCGAGAAACTAAAATTGTATTACAATTCGTAAGAATTTTATGAAATAGTGTCGTGGATAATGGTTTCGAAAATAAACAGAAAAAGCCGCGTTGATCGAATTAAAGATATACAGCCGAGTTGATTTAACTTGTTCCCTGAATACTACGAAATTATATTAATTTTATACGATACAGAAGAACCGATGTTACAAATGTTTATTCAGTTAATATATGTAAATGTTCAACTTCAGATTTAAAGCACCGATCGCCCCCGATTTCGAATGTTCGAGCCAATACATTCAAAGTTATATTGTAGCATGAATAATATCACAACATTTCGTGTTTACTTGTAAAACTTATTCGCGGAAGTTTGATCGCAGAACTTCGGAACACCCCGTATAAACGTTCTCTCGAACTGCATATTAGCTACGTTTATTATTATACAATACCAAGTAAATGCAAAGTAAAATATAATTAACATGAATCTTCCTGCTGCGCAAGACTTGGTCTGGCAAACCGACGAGAATCTTCAAAATTTGAAACTCTAAAATATGTCTATATATAAACCAGATTTCAATTTCAAGCTGAAGGTATATTGCGGACGATTGTTTAAATAATTACGAACAACCCGTCTCTAAAATTCGATACAACCTTTCAATTAAACATGGCAAGAAAAATGAAACCAGAAAAAATTGCAGGACGTGAAACGAATGCGTCTAGATCGTCGAAATCAATCAGGCTATATATTCGCCTGGCCCGATTGTATGCAATTCAAAATTGAAAAGCTGTATCGTTCCTCTTTGCTATATCGTTCGGTTTCCCACGAGCACGACGAAATGCGCAGTCAACAAACTTATTTATTTATATTTCTCTTTCATCAATTGCTCTGTCATTAAACGGTAATGCAATCGACGAAATAAGAACGCACATATTTAAATAAGTACATCTTTTGTAAAATCATTTTTGAGAAACAGACGAGAATTAATTGTTTAATAGTGATTTTATTGTGTTGTTTTCATTTTGAAACATAAGTTACAATTACTACTAAAATTCAGAAGAATTAAGAATTTAAAAAGAAACAATTTTCAATTTACAGTGCACAGACTACACAATTTTTAATATTTCTTCTACGCTATAAAAAAAATAAAAATTAATAAAAAATAAATATAATAACAATTTGTTGTATCGATCACCAGCAAGAAAGAAAAGTAGACAGAAGCTAAATACAAATCACTCTAGTCCTTTAATAATTTTAGTAAGTTGAAAACAATATATTGACTTAATTCTTTTAAACTGTTTTCTGTTTCCCATAAAATTTACAATCCAGTTATCATCAGTTTATACAAAAATAAGAATAGATCAACAGAAAGGTATTCCAGTTCACAAGACCAGGGGCGTATTATCGAACAGGTACCTCGAGCACACTGCTAGAGGTCTATACAAATTTGAGATTCACATAAAAACGTGACATAGTATCCAAGAAAATTTAATAACAAAAATGAGAGAGTAAAGTAGATAAGAAAGGGTGAAGATTAGGGGATGATATATTAAATACTGTACCTATGAACGTCACTACTGTTGTATACAAATTTGTGGTCCATGGAAAAGATGTTTAAAGATGGAATACAATTAAAATCAGAAGAAATATCCAAGAAAATTTAATAACAAACATGAGAGAGTAAAGTAGATGAGAAAGGGTGAAGATTAAGGGACGATATATGAGATATCATGCCTATGATCGTCATCGTGCAATCCTATAGAAACATTAGGTTCCTTAAATAATTTTTAAAACACAAGAGCTCAATTGAGTATATTTAGAGAATTTAGAATATTTTCATTCTACACGATATATTAAATTAAATTTTTACGAACTTCTTTGACACAAGCATAGCGACGTAAAGATTGTTCTAAACTGTGCTGCAGCTATTGTTAGTGAAGCCTGGAGGTCACCGTTCGAGTGCAAAGAGTTAAAATTTAAGAGCCCGGAAAAAATTAAAAATAATAAGAGAGCACAGTTGGAATCAAAAGAATCAGATATCCAAAGAAATTTAATAATAAAAGCGATAGGGTAAGCGTAGAAAAATAAAGATTAGGGGCTCGGATGTTACATGCTATGCTAATGAATATCATCGTATAGTTTTAACTTTTATCCATGCATATTATAAATAAAATTAAATAAAAATGTTCTTTTGGTTTACAGAAATTTACGAACAATGAGTCCACGAGACGAGATACCGATTTTTCCTGCGACATTAAGCATCGTGGATGCCAGGGGCGGCTCGTATTGGAAAATGTGCGATCCAGGCGCGCCTTCACCCGCAGCTAGAACTTGAGTCATGCAGTGAATCACATACTCTCTGATTTACACACATATGCGGTGCCGTACGCTTCCAACGGTTTCTCGGTGAGTTAATTTCAGCCGTGGAAGGAACTGTTTCTTCTTTCGTCTGTGTCGCGAGAGAGCAGCGTTCACCGTTCGGCACCAAGAACATTACCACGTATCCCGTTATTAGCAATTTTTTGAACAGGTGTCGGGTACAGGCCTCGATTCGTTGAGATTCCGGAAATCGAGAAATTATTTTCGATTTTATCACACACGCTGCCTTGACCAACATTGCGGGCTCTTCATTTTTACTCCTCTTTGCAATTAATTCTCGAAACTTTGCCAATTTGTTCGAATCAAAATTTAAATTCATCTTCTCCTTTAATCATTGATATTTTAATGATATCGAGCATTAAGACTATTTCATATTATTCTAAATTGTACGTATCATAATTGAAATTTATTCTCTGATTTAGTTCTCAAAATTGTAATGGTGAAGCATTGGAAGTATTCCATACTATACCAATTTGTTCATATTAAAATAGAAATTAATCATTCAAAATAATTTATTTTATACCAATTCATTCAAATCAAAATTAAAGTTCACCCTTCGCTTTAATTCCCAAAATTTTAATGCTAGATCTGTAGAGCTCTAAAACTATTTCATACCATCTAGTTCGAAACTATATTGTAATTATAGTAAAACTTTAATTAAGAATTTGGAATATGTCTAGTTAGCAGATTCGCGCTTAGATCTACCGATTTTAGATTTTTCTTCTATAATTTATTAAGTATTTATAAAATTATTGTCTTTAGAAATTGTTTAGTATATTCCTTCGTGCAAGTATATATCACTCTAACCTGAATAAACTACACTCTGTTATTATTATAAAGTAATTTACATCAGTTTAGCTTAGAACATAGTTCTTTTATAATCTGTAAAGTTGTAGAAATATATTTTTAAAAATTTGTTTAATAAACTTCTTCACATAAAATATATGTTGTCGTTAAACAGCCTATGAAATCTGCATAAAATTCCATCCTCTCATCATTTTAAAGAAGTATAGAACAATCTCGTTAAGAGCTCGGTAGTTTTAGTGTTAAGAACAATGTCGTATTCGTGTTAATGTAGAATAGACCCAGCGTATAGACTGACAATGATTAATGAGTCCAATGTTCATTGCTCGCAGAAGGACTTAGAAACTAAGAATTACAAGTATGAGTGTTTCATACCGGTTCGCGCATTGTTTGTTTTCTCGTCCTATGGTTGCAGCTGTTTTATATGCACTTCGGAATCTTAGACTAACGGTGAAAGGAGTCGTGACTCAAACGATGTTTTGGAGTTTCCACTGTTTATTCTGATGACGAATGCTTAAGGGCTAGCGATAGGTACTAAAAGACGACACTATTAGTCACCTGAAAAGTTTCGCTAATTTCATTGTTTCAACATTTTCTAAAACATTTTCAGTTTTGAAAACACCTTAACATTAAACCTACCATAATTGGTCAAATGACTCTTTCCAGATTTATTATTTTACAATTGTTGAAGTTATGAAATTGCCTTCATAGAAATCGATTTGATAGATCGCCCTTTCAATGATACTTTGTAATAAAAATCGCAAATAATCCAAATAAATTAAATAAATTAAATCTTTGCATTTTTATAAGACAATATACATATACACCAGTCAATGTTAGTGTTCGGTAGGTTTAGTGTTAAGAATCATAAAAGTTATTCTCACAATCAATTCTCCATTGCTCGAAGATATTTTCGAAGGAACAAAAGCTACGAAATAATTTATACTCGATCATGAAGTTTCCTAAGTGATTCATTCGTAACACGGTGAGTGTCAACGTTCACAAAACTCACGCAAACTCAAAACCTATTCAATAACAGCAAAATAGAAAATCAAAGTTTATCATAATGACAATTTCTGTAATATTCTTACACCTCGTAGATCTTAATATAATTTAGTTTAATTAACCCTTCGCAATCGGAACAATTTGGATTCTAACATTAAGACATTTCTTTGAACATAGTACATGTTTATTTCCGTAATCATTGTATAATTGTGCATTCACATGCGCTTACACATACTTCCTCTCATAATTGAATTTCTAGCAATTTATAGATTACGGGGGAATTTAATAGTACAAAAACTGTTTTGAACGATGGCGTGGCAATTTTTGTTACCTGAGAGCCACTTGCCACTTGCAAAAACTGTTATTGGGATTATGGATTCGAAATACAAATAACTGCACCACTTTATTTCTAATAAATGCTTTATTTAACACTAGAACTACCAAACCAGTCATTTTGACTGGTCCCTAGTTTCTTCTTTTGCAATTATTGAAGTTATAATAATGTTTTCATCAGAAATTTTCTGATGTACTTTTTTAATAACGTATACGTTACAATAAGTTTTGTATGAAGTTTTAATAGATGCAGTCTCATTACTATTACAAAGCAATGTATATTATTGGATTTATTGTTCGATAGTTCTAGTGTTAAACTGGATGAAAGAAACGTCTTTACTGTTCGACTCGATCACAGCGGATGAATGCTAAGAAGCTGTTGGCCAAATATCGGTGGACGAGCTGCAACAAAGTAATCGGATCTGCCTTCGAACTTCTAAGCTGCGTTGATTCAATCTTGCACGGAGGGAATATACAAAATATCCAATAACTGTTTTGCAAGTTCAGTAAAAATATGAGAGTGTAAATTTATTATTTTGCGAATGAACGTTTCGTTGCTGGATGATGTAAGGACGATCTTTCACGCTCGATCACAAAATTCCCTGTCATGTATGGTTTCCCAAAATTCCTCGAGGATCGCGGGTGCTAGTACTCTCGATCATCCCTCGCTCGACGAGCTCACCGCGAATGATTCACTCTGAGTCAGCGATTCGTTTCGTCGTATTTAATGTTCTGGAAGCGAAGAATCGCGCAGAACGAAGCACGAGCACCGCAGGTTGATCAGACTTCCTTGGTGCTCGCCGCGAAACATGGTGAGATTTCCGTCAAGCAGCTCTGCTTATCGCGAGAACGACTTGTCCGATGACGCGATTACTGTTCAACCGTAGTTGGAACACGTCAATAAACAGAGGATTCTCCGAAGACCGCAGAAATTAACACTAGAACTATCGAACAATAAATCCAACGATATGCAATGCTTTGTAATACTGACGAGACTGCATCTATTAACACTTTACTTTTTAATGGGTCATTCAACGCTGACAGCAATTTTTATTTTAAACCTGCAAGGCATCCTTAGTAATGTTATTTAATAATTGCGTTACAAATTGCAATGTTAAAGTAGCTTTTAAGCTTCATTTTTATACATTACAATTATTGAAAGTCCTATTAATAGACTTCAGGTCGGTAAACTGTTAAAACTTCATATAATACTTAGTGTAAAGTATACGTCGTTAAAGAGGTACATTCGAAAATTTCTGATGAAAATATTTTTATATTTTCAATAATTGTGAAAGAAAAAATTGGGGACTAGTCAAAATGACTGGTTTAGTAATTCTAGTGTTAAGTATTATTAGCGTTGCGATTCTAGCGATAGTTGAGACATTGTGTAAATTTTCCAAATCGATCGGTAGAAAAATTGCGTCTGCAGCAAAGAGACTCCGGCACTAACTCTCAGACACTCCGATAGCTCCTCTGGGGCGACATTAAAAATTGGCATAAAATTATTCATAACAATTTTTACATTGCAATGTTTGTATTTAAGAAGCTAGTAAAATTTTTTGCAGTCAATTGGTGATTCTGAGTCGCCAATAAAAATTGAGATTTATATTTTATAAATTACTAAAAATTCAACTGTTCAAAGAGAAAATAGGTGTAACGTCAGCTGTGCAATGTGAAAAAGATTACATACAATAAAAATGTTCTGGATTGAAAGATCTGTCTTAATTGTGGATATAAAATTTGTTCGAGTGCAAAATGTTAATACTAACAAATTTCATCTGCACGAAAGGAAATGAACCACGTGCAATGGAATTATTCTAGGACAAAAAAATGTCTCGAGTTAGGAATTAAAATTGCTTGAAGTGCAAAGGATTAACACTAGAACCACCGAAGTCATTGTCTGGTCCCAATGACTGGTTGCTAATTTGTTTCTCCACAATTATTAAGATTATAAATATATTTTCACGAGAAACTTTCGAACGAATTTATTCATCGAAGCAGACATTGCGAAGAAAATTGTACGAGGTCTTAATAAGTGCAATTTTGTTATCATTGCAAAGCAATATACATCGGTTGCATTTATTACTGAGCAGTTATCGTGTTAATATATTTAACAATCTCCGTGTAGCCTTTTTAGATAAATATTTAGTGACGTAAACGAGATCGAAGCAGATTTAATTATGGAACAAATATAGTATTTTAATCGTTCTGTATTAATAACTTTATAGGGTAATATTAATAATCGTTCTATACTTCTATTTTAATTGTTCTACATACGGAAAATGTAATTAGGAATGAAGAAGAGATTACAGGCAAAACAGTGAAGGCATATAAAGAATTTGAAAAGACTGTCGCATTATTTCTAGGTTCTTACAATTATTGTTAAAAGAAATTAATGCTGTAGATGGAAACTAACGGAAACGATTTTTATTCTGCATAAAAATCCGCAGTCTAGTCGCAACATATTTCGATCATGTCAAACATGCATTGTAATTTCTTCTTGAAAATTAGTTAATGGATATCAAGTTGAAGATAAGTTTATAAAAGCCGTTTTCAAACTTTTTAATAAATCTTCCGATATTAAAATTCAATTATTTATCATGTGATTTAGCGAAAGGAACGCGTGGCAAGTTCAGGAACGAGTATTTCATAGTAGTCGAGAGACAAACTCGAGTAGTTAACATTATGAAGGCGCCAAGTGATGAACACTATGCTTTCGGTATTGATTTTCTTGTGACATGCTCATGCATGTCTTTACCCTCTCGCGAGAAATAATTAATGACAGGTGTATCGCGAGTTAAAGAGTCGTGTGAAGAATCGAGAATTCACGACGATTGATTGTCGTCGCCGCGACGAAACCATGGACCTACGAAAACCCTTTAAAATCTCATTCCCGTCCGTACCAATCAAAAACGCTCGACATCCCGACAAAGCAATATTTCCCTCCATCTTTCGAAAATCGTTACTGTCCAGGGCAAAATAAAAAAAGAAAAACGAAAAAAGAAAGAAGAAGAAGAAGCCGGTCCCGTGCTTCCTTGCCGCGATTAGAGTGAAAGAGGGGTACACGGGCGGCGAGGAGGAAGAGAGGGGTCGAAGTGTCACGGAAAAGCAAAGAGGAATAGAGGGATAGCGCGATGGAAAGAGGAAGAGGGGACAGCTCTGCTGCGAAGAGAAAGAAGGACAAAAAGAAAAGGAAAAGGAGAAGCAAAGATAGAGACCAAGAACGACAGAGAGAAAGAGAAGTAGAAATAGAGACAGAGAGAGAGAGAGAGAGAGAGAGAAAGAGTCTCCGGTAAAAGAGGGAGAAAAAGAAAAGGAAGCGGTGAAGGAAAGACAGAGAACAAGAACGAGAGAACGAGAGAGAAAGAGAGAACGAGCACCGGAGGAGGAGGAAAAGAGACGGAATGACAGAAAGAGGGAGAAAAAGAAGAGGAAAAGGAGGAGGAAAGATAGAGAACAAGGCAGAGAGAACGAACATCGATGGAAGAGCAAGAGAGAAGGAGAGAGAGAGAAAAAAAGGACGAGCACAGCGACGGAGAGCAAGAAAGACAGAGCCGGCAGAAAGAGGGAGAAAAAGAAGAGGGAAATGAGGAGGAAAGATAGAGGCCGAAAGGAGGACAGAGAGAGAGAGAACGAGGACCAGAGAAGAAGCGAGAGAGACACGTAGAGTCAAAGAGGCAGAGAGAGAGAGAGCGAGAGAGAGAGAGAGAGAGAGGGAGAGGCAGAGATCGAGAGAAACAGGGTGGACTAGGGGAGTGGCGGGGAAAGGGGGTGGAGCTTGGTACGAGGACGTTGGAGAACGGCCGTTAGATATAGTTAGTGGCGTCGCCGTCGGACGTCCTCGGGCGACGGCGCCACCGTCGTCCTCGTGCAGGCGTCCCTCGCCTAAAGTAGGTTAGGTCGATGAGGCCACGACGATACCGCCGCCGCCGCCACCGCGGTTTCTGCGCAGCGGTCTCGATTCTTTGCCTCTCCTCTCTGCAGCCTTCCACCATGCCGGGCGATTCCGCGAATAGTCACTTGTAGTTACAGTTTCTGATCGATTTTCATGGTTCTTCTATGTCCCTCTATGCCGCAGATCTCGAAGAACCACCCGGTTATACCGTTCGAACGAGACGTCCTTCTAGATTCTAGAACTTTCAACCCTGAAGGGTGAAACTCGAGGAGTGACCCGCGATGGGCGAACTGGTCCGCTGGTCCCCCGTTCGATTTCATTGCTTTCTCTGTTCCGGTATCGGAGTTTCGCGATTTTTTTCTTTGTTTCTTTCGGTGGAATTCCGATGGTACTTTTGAGACAGATGATTATGCGGACGGTCGAGGATATAGATCCTGGAATTCCTGCGCTAGGTTACAGTCACATCGATTTTTCTATTTTGCCAACGGCTCTCTCGCCGTTCCCCAGCCCTCGCAACAATGAATAGCATTGTAACGGAACCGTGATGTCTATATTTTCCGAGAGTCCTCCGGCTTTTGTCTCGACCGGTGCAGGCAGGACCGAGATCAACGGGTTTTTTTCAGCGTTTTAATGCGAAGTTTGATGAAATCGGTTGTAGCGCTTCGAGTGTGCTAACTGGATCGAGTGTTACGCGGATGTACGGTTCGTTTAAAAATATTTGTTAGAACAGTTTCTGAAGAGCAGCATGAAATATTTTATTGCGTATAGTCGGATCTATATTTTCTCGCAGTTTTAAAGAGACTCCAGAGACCGCTGAATTTTCGAATATTTTCCGTTTACCGGTGTCAATTTTATTTCTTCGAGTATCCCAAATGAATCTAGTGTTTTCAGTTATTTTCTTCATTTGGAACAGCAATTTTATTAGAAGCGCGTTGATGCATGTTTAAATCTGTCGATACGATTTTGAATTCATGAACATCGACGCTGAATATTTAACAAGGGCGTGTATTTTTGCAGATTTCTGTAAACGCTGCTATCTTCGAACCGTGTTATATTTACCCGATGTTTCTACTATTTCAGTGGATAAATTTTAATGTTTCCTTGAAGCATTAGCGAAATTTTGTTGGTAAAATTCCGAACTCATCAACGGCGAGCGCAGAATATTTAATGGAGGTGTGTATAGTCACTCTTAAGGTCGCGAGATCGATTTTCCTGTTCCTGTCGTCTAGTTTCCGCCCGCCTAAAAGCGCTTACTAAAAATATTCCGTATTTTCTCGGTCTGCTTCGACAATTACGGTCTTTAGGTTTTTAAAATCAATTCCGTACCGTTTATCTTTTCGCGTTAATCGTAGGTAACACACGCCACACACGAAGTACATATATTAAACGTATCAGTGGAAGCTTGAGTTAAAAATGCTAAAGCTTCGAGAAAAGGTTATGTTCGAACGAGCTGAAACGATGAACGTTGAAACGCGTATCGGTACTCGTTCAAATTCCCCGCCAATAATGCGGCGGTTATTGCAGCAGCAAACTTCCGCCAGAGCAATTGCGAGATCTGTTTCGGTGTAACTTGCCGTACGAAGTTTTTGGATGATCCTTACGACGATGAAATGACCGGTACGAAAACACCAAGAGCCGAGCTATCGTCGAACTCGAAAGGGTTATCATGTAGGCCGCGTGACGCGATATCGTTGTCTGTTAACAAAATGGCTGATGCCAGTGCGCGACTTCGGGTCATCGGTTACTAGAAAAACTCGTCGCAATCGTCCGCTCCAATAAATTCGAATTTCATGTTTCGACAACTTGCTAATTAATTCTAAGCAAAACATTATACAAGATATCCAGAGCGGTCGCTTCGAGCACTCAACAATATTTTAAATCGTTTCATAACTTTAATTGCATTATCATTAGCGCACGCATAATCGCCATTTTCTTTATCTTCCAGCTGTTTCGTTTTATGATTTCCGAAAAGTTATTATTTCATCGCTTCTTTCATTTTGTTCGTCGATTATACGCATAATTGTAGTCACTACATTATACCACTGATCTAGTTCTACCACACGCATTATAAAATTAATCTAGTTTCATATAACACGTTCTACAATTGTGTAGTTGTAATCGAGACATTATGAGATTGATCTACTACGAGACATGACGATCTAGTAATAAAATTGTTGTAGTTTCTAACAATACGGTACACCATTGGACAATTGTAATCAACAAACTGTAAAATTGATCTGCGCGCAAACAGTGCATGATAACATTAGCAATTGCAATTAACATACTACACAATTATATCTTTTCATATTTATTCAGTCATACATTTTTTATCAACACATTATAAAA
>CM052083.1:10077841-10089545 GCA_028453745.1 Agapostemon virescens | reverse complement strand
CCGCGCACACAATCGCTCGAGAATCCCACTCGAGCAACAAAGAGACCCCGGCGAGTCGATAGTTGAAGCGAGGCGGAAAGAGGCTGGTCGCAACCGTGGCGGCAGTTGGTGACAGGTTATTAGTCTGCCGTAAGTCTGCCTGCGGAGAATGAGAATAATAGCTTAGGTGTGACATTGCCCCAGTGCTAGAGACTCGTGCCAGGCGTCCTCCGTCTTTGTCCGATCCTCTTTGCCGGCCGAGTCCGCTCGTCTCTGTCCCGTCTGCTCCGACTCTTCCGTGTAGCTGTCCTCCTCTTTTGCCCATCACGCCATCTTCGTTCGTGTTCTGGTTAACGTCGAGAACCCGGCATTATTGTCGTAATCTAGGTCTAGGCAGCGGACGCCTACCCTCGGCAGGTGTCATGTGTCCATTGTTCCTCAATGAAATCTTGGACCCTCGGCCATAGCCGCTGATCCCGCACGCGGTTCTTCGACACCAGGCGCCTAGGCGTCCTAACCGCAAGGACTAAACCTTTGCTGCGAGGACTCCCAGCGAATTCTTCCGCCACTTGATTCATAGTCTTCGCCGGCGCGTCTGCGGCGTTCTAAATTCTGACCGCTTTCGCGAGGATCTCAACCATTTTGGTTCCTCGAGGCTGCGTCGCGGCTTCTCGCTCGAGGCTAAGACTTTTGTTCAGCAATTCCGGGTCGTTGCGACAAGTACCCCTTTTCTTCGGCGATTTCGAGGAGTTCGAAAATAATTTTTTATTCGTTTCACGCGTTCTAGAATTTTATGCGCTTGCCTACTTAAATTCTAATACACAGGTTTGTAAGGTATGTCGCGCAAATGTAATCGGCATGTGCTGAAGACGTAACAAGTGCAATAATAGTTAAACAGCGAACTATTAAAAAGGAAATTGAATCTTCTAGGCAACTTCAAGAGAGTTAAACAAACGTACACAAATACCGAGTGTCCTAAATTAGCAAACACTGAATAATTAGAAAAGAAACAGAATCAATTGCCAATGAGAGTGATCGAACACTTGCGAGTGCTGCCGCAAGTCCAGAGATTCAATTATCTAGGGAACTTCGAGTGAATTAACCTCTTGGCTACTGTGGGCGCCTATAGGCGTTCAGAAATTTTGCGTTTCTGGCACTGAGGGCGTCTACAGGCGCTCGACATAGTTTGGCTTGTGAAAAATTTTACGATAACATTCAATTCCTAATATTTATACTCACTCGGTCCAAAGAAATAAATAATTCGTTTTAATGTAATGAAATTCAGTTTTTTGACACGTTGAAATATTTCCGCCGTATGATACGGCCGATGCGTATCAAAGTCTGCAGTAGTCAAGGGGTTAAATAAAACCGACGGTATACAAATATAATTAGTGCAATAAAATAGTCTAACGTTGTCCAAATCGATTGCCATCGAATGTAAGGGCTTCCTATTTCCACTAGCAGCGAAACAAGAGAATTCATTAAATCTTTCGAACACCTCGAAGAAACGGAAAGAAAAAGACGGATAAAAATGGTTTTGACACGAGACGAACAAGAGTTGAAAAATAAGAAACAAGTATACGGTATCGAAAGAACCAGGATCGATTCCGATGTCGAGCAGTTAAACACAAATTTCAAAGCTAGAACAAAAGCTCGGGTGGCGTCGTTGTAGAAAGAGAGAGAATGTGCGATCGCGGGGTTCCGGGACTGCGGATCGCAACAATAAATCAGAACTCGGATCATCGGACAGTAGCAGTGCCAGACAGACTGGTGCCGGCGGGAGCGAGCCCGTAATCTTGCTCGCACCCATTCATCCATTCGGGCCATTCAGTCATCAATTCAGCCGGCAAGTTCACGCTCGAAATCCCTCTAACATATTACGCCGGCCAAAAAGAAGACAGGTGACGGTCGTGCGAGTTATAACGGCATCGGCCCGGTTAAAAGTGAACTGACCTCGGCCAACCCTGAAGCGAGAACAAGCTATTAACGTGGCGTGTGCCATTCATTCTTGCCTGGGTCCCTCGGCAACCTCTCTCTTTGTTCCTCTTTGTCAGTTTGCTTTCTCTCTCTCCTTTCCACGTTTGCCCTGTTACAGACACGCGCCTACACACACGCACACACACACACACACACATATATATATATGTATACACATACGTTTGTACAGGGTGAACAACATCGCTTGATCGCTTAAAATATCTCTCTTCACTTCCGTCACAAAAATTAATTTAATCCCCATTCTGCCCCTCGTCGCTCGCCCCTTTTCATCTCGTCTTAACCCATGTGTCAACAACTCGGTAGCCACTCTCAACTTCTTCTCTAAACTTCTTTCACGGCTTTGTTGGTAAACAGCAAAAAATAATTTAACCCTTTATCTGTTCTCGTTGTATCTCGTGATAACCCTTGGATCAATACCAGGATACCTGGAAAGTCACTTTCAATTTCTTTTTTAAACTGATTCACTTTTTTGATTGAGATATGCCAAATATTAATTCAATCTTTATTCTGTCCCTCGTTGCTTTCTCTCTCTCACCTCGTCTTTACTCTTGTGTTAATGCCAGGGTACCTAGAAACCTACTTTCAATTCCTGTTTTGAAGTTCTTTAGTATTTTTGTGAACAAATAACAAACATTCATTTAATCTTCATTTTGTCCCTCGTTGCATTCCCTCTCTTACCTCGTTTTTACTCTTGTGTTAATGCCAGAGTACGTAGAAACCCACTTTCAATTCCTGTTTTGAAGTTTTTTTAGTATTTTTGTAGACAAATAACAAACATTCATTTCATCTTCATTTTGTTCTTCGTCGCTGTCCTTTTTTCATCTCGACTTAACCCATGTGTCAACAACAGGACACTTCAGCTCCCACTGTCATTTTCTTTTTTAAACTTCTTTAATGTTTTCATTCACAAATCGCAAAATTCACTTTAACCTTTAACCTGTAGCCTTCTCTTTATTTTTTCTGTATTGAACCCTCTATTAACAAGACAGTACCAATATATCCACTGTCAATTTCATTTTAAAACTTCTTCAATATATTTTTTGACAAATAAGGTTATCTTCCACTTGATAACAATACAAGGTACGACAGATGTTTTTGCATTAAACAACATAAAAAAGAAACAAATTTGTATTAAACTATGGAAAAAAAATTTCTAACACTTTTAACCCTTTGCACTCGAAGCAATTCCATCCCAAAATCGAAACAATACATTTGTCTATAATATCTCCATTGTTCATAGTTTATTTCCTTTCGTACACATGGAATTAATTACTATTACTCGTACTTAAAACATTAAAATTACAATCGATTTCTTAACTATAAACCTAACGATGTAAAAGTTGTTTAACACATTAACTGCCCAAATGGTGACCTCGAAAATTCCATAAAATCAAATTAATTTATTTAATGAAACAGCGATGTGAATCTTGAAATGTATGCCATATAGTTATCTGTCAATCTTCTTGTATTCTTCGGATATCAACTAAATCGAATGCAACGAATATATTAACGTACAAATTTGTTTCTAAACATGGACTAATAATTCTGTCACCCATATATTGGTGACATGGCAGCCAAAGTGTTAAATAATAGTATAACAATTCTTACTAGTACTAAGTGTTATCTCTGTTTTGCATTTGCTATATCATATAAAAAGATATAATGAACTAATGTACAGTATGCAAAAGTATTATTATCGTCATACGATTATTTCGCACAAAATCGCAACAAATCGTAGTTTCAAAGATCGGCAGCGTGTTGCGTTAATACTTCTTCGAGATACTCCGCGTTCCTCCGGAACTTGTTGTTTGTATTGGAAATAGTTCCGCGAATGTTTCCGAAAATATCCTCGATATTTTCAGTGAACCAATTTCATGGGACACGCTGTAGAGCCGCGGAGACAGACAAAACGAGGTATATCGTGTGCGAGCGGTTGATGGCCTAATAGTACATAGTTGGAATCCATTCATAACCCGGGCAAATGGGAAGACCGAGGGGACGGGAGCCTTTTGTGAAAACGGCCCCGACCTTGTGTGTGTATCGTCCTGGTGGCATGTTCGCCGATACGAGGGAATCGAGCCACTGATAAGCGTCGAACGGGTGCCGGGGAAACGTGTAAAGAGAAACCGTCCACCGCAAGAAAGGGAAAAGGTTGAATGAAACGAGACAGCTACCGCAAGGAAAAAGAGACGAGCAAACGCGGAGAAGTGGAAGAGAGAAGGTAGAAAGAGGTGGATGAGGAGAAAACTGGCTGTGTGCGTCCATGTACCGTAGGAAAATCTGTATAATTCACCATGTGCTCGACCACCCCCGATTGAACCGGTGTCACGACTGGCTGATCGTCTATAATACCTCGACAATCGCTTTGCACGCTCATCCGGGTCCATATTTTTGCCGCCATAGCTCGCGACGCATGCTTACCTCGTGAGAGCCGCGAAAAAATGTTCCGCGTGCGATGCCAGTCGTTTGTCACCAGTATTTTGCGTTTGCAGATTAAGCGCGATACTCTTGAGATGGGATGGAGGGGATGAAACAGATTTTGTGATTGTTAAAAATAGAAATTTTACAGTTTAACAATTTTTATTTCTGTTTTCCAGTTCAGTTATAGCGTTGAGTAAGAACTTAACACTATATTCGTCGAAGCAAATTTTTACTACGGATGGAAACAAAATGGACACGAATGAAAATCCACCCTGGCATACTCAACAACCCAACACTCCACAGTAGCAATATCTTTATTTCAACAGTTATAACATTATCTAAAAACTTCAGTCTAAATTCTTCCAATGTAATCTTTGCCACAAATTGAAACAAACTGAAGAAATTAATGTAAATCTACTCAGGCATTCTCAACATCCTGAAACTCTACAGTAGCAACATCTTCATTCCCACAGTTGTAACATTCCTCAAGAACTTGGGTTTAAATTCTCCCAATGTAATCCTTGCCATAAATTGAAACAAATTGAAGACACCAATGTAAATCCACCCTGGCATTCTCAACATCCTGAAACCCCACAGTAGCAACACTTTCATTCCAACAATTATAACATTACCTAAACACATGAGTTTAAATTCTCCCAATGTGATCTTTGCCATAAATTGAAACAAATTGAAAACACAAATGTAAATCCACCCTGGCATTCTCAACATCCTGAAACTCTACAGTAGCAACATTTTCATTCCAACAGTTATAACATTCCTCAAGAACTTGGATTTAAATTCTCCCAACGTAATTCTTGCCATAAATTGAAACAAACTAAAGACACCAATGTAAATCCACCCTGGCATTCTCAACAACCCAAAACCCCACAGTAGCAACATCTTCATTCTAACAGTGATAACATTACCTAGAAACATGATATAAAATTCTGCCACTGTAACCCTTACCATAAATTGAAACAAACTGAAGACACCAATATAAATCTACCCTGGGATTCTCAACAACCCAAAACCCTACAGTAGCAACATATCCACCTAAAATCGTCAGGCGACAACGCGCGATCCTCTAGAAAACGAATCTTGATGGTATCCATGTACAATCCCACACACGTTACATACGCTAATTGCACACGCGAGTGTTGGTTCCCGATCGGCATCAGCGATCGGCTGATGTCCGAGGCTTCTGCACGTGCTCGGTCCCTTTCTCGCTATCTTATCGTGGTACAACAATGTCGGTGTCGTGGTTGTTCTGCCTTCGTCCGTCTTTCTCTCTGTTGGAGTTCTTTATCCGGGGGGCCGCTTACGACGTTCAACCACTATCAAAGGGAGGAGGACGAAGAGAGGAAGGAGTAGCCGAGGGAGGTGGAGGAGGAGAAGGAGGACGAGGATGAGGATGAAGAGGAGGATGAGGAGGAGTAGCGGGAGCCGCGTACTACAGGCGTACTCTCGAATACGATGTGACTGGGCGCAAGGCCGTGTTCGTGCAAACCTCAACATCTACCAAAGTTCCGCACTCATGAATGAACTTCCTTGTGTGGAACCGTTTATGCTTTCCCTTCCTGGCGGCTGCTACTGCTGCTGCTGCTGCTGCTACTGCTGCTGCTGCTGCCTCGTTGCATACATGGTGTGCGTGCGTGTGACCATTCTCTCTGTGTATGCACCTTCTCTCTCTCTCTCTGTATCTCTATCTCTCTCTCGGGGGGGTTAAACGGCTTCCCAGCGTGGTCAATAGTTTCCCGATCCTCGCTCCTGTTACGCCCCCTAGAGCCCCCCGCAGCCCACCCCCTCGTTTTGTTCGTTTCCCTTTAGCCGTGGGCCACATCTAGCGACGTTTCCGCTGCGAACGCTGCAGTAAGCTGCACGATGAACAGAGACGTCTGAAACGGGACTGGATGGACGCCGGAACCTTGATAGTTGTGCTGGAAATCTGTTCTGGGTTCTAAAGGGACGTCCGAGATCTTCCGAAGATCGTTGCGCATTGTCTTGTTGCTGGAGAACCTGTCTACTGGAACCACATTTTTATCGGCGATTGATTATTTTATGACCGGCGATGTTTAATATTTCAGGAGATACGCGTTCGACTGTGATACCAGTGCCAGAAGTAGATGCCACTGGATGTGCGAACAGTCAAACTTTCATCCCCGAAATATTAATTATTATACATTAATTATCGAGTAATTTTTTGAACGTCTTAGAAACTAGATTCTTAGGCTATGGTCACGCGAACTGCTTCTAAATATTTATTTTGTAGAAAGACATTTTGTTAGAAGATTAGCTTGTCACTAGGATTGCCTGATTTTGTAAGAACACATGTATTATTCCAAAAGGGTACGGTGAAGTAGACTGATAACTGATATGATTTTCTACAAAATACGTTTTTCCAAATGGTACAGCGCGTAGCCAGTTAATTTTCTTAAGTTCTCTATCAATTTGAACATTTTGACACTGTTAACGAAACACATTTTCCTTTCCACGAACAATTTTCCTTCATCAGCAAACCTCTGTGTTTCCCTCTTGTTGTCATTAATTTATCCTCAAACATTTGAGTAGATATTTATTGTCATCGTTCTATGTATTTTCCATCCCCTTTCTTTCCAAAAGAACAAGTTACCGTTGCATATAAACCAAGCAAAAAATAGACGAAGGAAAATTCGAATCGCCTATAAATTATTGTGTGTACCATTAGACCTCGGTCTAATAGAATTCCAGTGTATTTGTACGCACAAAAAGGTTCCGGTGTATATCAAGGGCTTAGGGCAACCCAAATTGCCAACTGATCACGCGATCCAACCCTCTCTTTCTCTCTCTGTTTCTCTCCCTTCTTCAAGATCTGCCCACTATTTTTCTTCTTCGTCTTCCAGCAGCCTGTTCGTTCTGTCGTTTTCTGAACTTCTTCCCGGAGAGATCCTCTTTCAGGCCCTACCCTCTTCTTCCGTGTCTAATCCAAAGATTGATCTTCGAAGGTCCAGCAGGCACGCGCCTCCGGTTTTTACCCGCGGCTGATTCTTTTTCTTGTCTTGATCCTTTTGTTATCGCGTCAAACTCGATTCGAGGGCCGACTTTTTGCTGGAAGCGTGTTTCGCTCTCGGGATTACACGATCTGCATGTTGACCCTCCGGCTCTGCGATTGGATTCCTTGGATTTTTGTTGGGATTATAGGGCTCGAGACATTCGTGGACATCCTTTCAATCGTGAAACGCGTCGATTGTTTTTAAACCGAAGGCTTCCACTTGTGGATCCTGTTATCTGCGCGCATACAGTTTCGCAAATCGACGGTGGAATTTTCGATTCAATACTTCTTCGACTGAATTTTCACACATTTTCCAATCGTTCGTGACTAATCTTCTAATGCACGGATCGAAAGAGTCCAATTGTTCGTGCACGTTGCTTCTCGCAGCTCGAGGTTTTTTCAGGTTTACGTTATTGTTGCTACATTAAATCTAGTTATAGTTAATGTCAAACCTACTACAGCGGGTCAAATGATCCTTACCTGATTTTTTATTTAATTTTTTTAGTTCTACGAAGACCTTTAGAAAAATAATATTTGCATGTCTAGTCTTAGAAATTGTTTTTATATTTTACGCTATTTTCCAAATTGTTAGAAATTGTCATTAAACTGTACAATATTTTCCAAATGATAACATTGTCTTTAAACTTTACACTATTTTCCAAATGATAAAATTGTCTTTATACTGTACACTATTTTTCAAATTGTTAGAAATTGTCTTTAAACTGTACACTATTTTCTAAATTATAACATTGTCTCTATACTGTAGACTATTTTCCAAATTATTAGAAATTGTTTTTAAACTGTGCACTATCTTTCAAATGATAATATTTTATATGTTGGATATACTTCAATTGTATCACAAAGTGTTATTTAGAAATAGTGATACAATGAATTCTGCCTGAATATGTGACTATAAGTTTGTGTGATTATGTGCTTTGGCTGATTGCTGTATGCTGACTAAAAACGCGGACACAATAGTCTCGACTTTATACCCCCGCTGGGTCCTTCTGTCCTTGAAAAAACCCTTTGCCCTCCAATGGCTGCTCCGAGGCGACTCTAAAAACTATCAGAATATTATTCAAAATAATATTTACATTAGAATATTTGTATTTAAAAAGTTAGTAAAAATTAGTAAGTTAGTGAGTGCTGCACGTACGATTAATAGTAACAAATTTGAAATGCACGAAAGGAAATGGACTAAGGATTAAGTCTAAGCACTTGAAGCCAAAGATGCAATAGCTTCGTTGCATTCCAACATAATCGATTCGATAGATCTCTTTGTTCAATTATACTTTGTAATGTAAACCTAAAAAAAAATGAAAAAATTCTAAATTTTTATTCAGAAGAATCATTTAGAAAAAGTCGCGTTCGTTAAAGGTCGCTGTTAAAAATTCGACAGTCCGCGCGCGTCAATCGAATAGAATCGAACGAACTTCGAAACCGTGGTCGATCAAAACAGACTGAAAAAGTGTGAATCGCTGTAATGAATGTGACCCAGTGATCGGTCTCGAGCCGTTGCGATCACGGCTCGAAAACGATTGTCGGTGAATGGAGATGCGGCGTAAAGTACGATTACAATTGTCACCGAATCCGCTCCGCTCTGTAGATAATACAATTTACATAATTCTCGGCACACAGGCTGAATTAATCGATCGATTTTCGTTTACTGGCGGGGGTTCCGTCATTCAGTGAAATGTAAATGCCAACGCGGCCAGATAGATATACATGCCCCGGTTAACAAGATTACCTAACACCTGATCGACAGCACACGGACACGAGACCGTAGTCGGGGGAGACCTTGAAACTTTACTTAAGTTTATTCGTGTCGACAACGGATCAGCGTCGGGGAAAACATTCGCGGGGACAGCCAGACGAGAGAGACAGAGGGACAGAGAGACGGAGAAAGTGAGAAAGTGAGCGAGTGAGAGACTGGGAAAGTGAAAGAGTGAGCGAGTGAAAGAGTGAGAGACTGAAAAAGTCAGAGAGTAAGTGAGAGAGTGAGTGAAAGAGTGAGAGAGTGAGTGAGTGAAAGAGTGAGAGACTGGAAAAGTGAGAGAGTGAGTGAGTGAAAGAGTGAAAGAGTGAGAAACTGAAAAAGTAAGAGAGTGAGTGAGTGAAAGAGTGAAAAAGTGAGAGAGTGACTGGAAGAGTGAGTGAGTGATAGAGTGAATAACACACACACACACACAGAGAGAGAGAGAGAGAGAGAGAGAGAGAGAATGAGAGAGTGAGAGAGTGAATGAGAGAGAAAAATGAGAGAGTGAGTGTGACAGAGCGAGAATGTAAAAGTATGAGCAAGTGAAAAAATAAATAAAAAGGAGGATATGAGGAAGAGGAGGAGTGTGAGAGAGAAAGAGAGAGAGAGAAAGAGAAGAAATGAGAGAGAGAAAATGAGAGAGAGGAAATGAGAGAGTGAGAGAGTGAATGAGAGAGAAAAATGGGAGAGTGACTGTGAGAGAACAAGAATGTAAAAGTATGAGCGAGTGATAGAGTAAATAAAAGGGAGGGTATGGGGTAGAGGAGGAGTGTGAGAGAGGGAGAGAGAGGAAATAAGAGAGAGAGGAAATGAGAGAGTGAGTGAGAGAGAATGAGAAAGTGAGCGAGTGACAGAGAATGAGAAAGTAAGCGAGTGAGAGAGAAAGCAAGTGAAAGAGTAAGTGAGAGATAGGGTGTGACAGAGTGAGTGAATGAGTGAGAGAGTGAGAATACGTGTGCATGTATTTCTCTAAGAGAAAGAGAAAGAGAGAGAGAGAGAGAGAGAGAGAGAGAGAGAGAGGAGAGAGAGAGAAAGAGAGAGAGAGCCGAGGAACACATAGTTGGAAACTTGCCGATGACTGCGAGCTCCATTTATGCATTACCCAATGTTTCCCCACCCTTGCTCGTCCGGGGGTTGAACTTCATAACCCCGTGTGTTATGTACCAATAACAGCGAGTCGTGATAAGTCGCGCACCGACGTCTGTGACCCAGTTCCACGGGAATGAATGAAACTTTTTAAATCTGCCGGCCTCGGCTGCCGGCTCTAGACGAAATCGATGACAAGTTTTCCAAAAGGGAAAACTTTGCCAGCGAGAGTGTCACTAGGAAACTTGTCCGATCTGGAACACTGCGACCCTCACGGGACGGCTCGTTTCACGTTTGTCCCACGGTTTAGCGAACGGCTTTCGTCCCGGATTAATGCTCGACGCTTCTTCTTCCAGCAATTTTTGCTTTTCCATGATAGATGGTTTTCTACGGGATTTTCTTCCGGCTGGATGTTTCGGGCTGCTCTAGTATTCGTAGGAAATATCGTTGTACACGAAGTCCACAGTGACGCTTAGCAAACGCAACCTTCTTTCTTCTGAAATTAACTTATCGATGAACGTAAACAGCCAGGAATGTAATTCGTATTAAACAAAGAATGAATATTTATTGTGTCCTCTTCGTTGTGAAATCGGCGCAGTGATCGCATTTTATTAATTTTACAAATGTCTGACAGAAGAGATCTATTTTATTTTGCAACCTATCAGCCATTAATTTATTTAACAGTTGCCCGAACGATATCCCGCTTATTCAAGGGAAGTGTTACAGTTTAATCGTGATCGATTAGTAATTTGTATTTTCAAGTGGTTCAATGGGCTCATGACAAATCTCGATAATTATCGGATTAATTATCATTTCAAAATCAAGACAATTTCTTTCAACCTAGGAGAAAAAAGTTTTTATATGCATAAAAGGAAATGCACCATGTACAATCCGATTATTCTAGGTAAAAAGAATGTCTCAATCTTGGAATCAAAATTGCTTGGAGTGCAAAGGGTTAATAAACACACCTCGATGTAATTTGGTAGAATATAATTTGTCTTGATAGCAGTTTTCAGACAGGAATACTTTTGCAATTAGAGAGGAATCCTGTTATCCCTCTATTGGTGAACGCAAGTGTCGCCACAGATCTCTCAAAGTTGACAGCAATTTTTATTGCGAATCAACAAAGTATTCTCCATAACGTTATCTAATAATTATATTACGAATTACAATGCAAAAGCAGTTTTTTCAGCTTCATTTTGTTACAGCAAAATTATTGAAAGTGCTATTAACGGGCGTTTGATTGGTAAAGCGTTTAACATAGAACCCCACATCACTTTCGAAATCAAGCAAGTTTCTGTTTAACAATTTTTTCCGATCGCAAACAGCAACGGGGCTATTCAGGTGGCCTGATTAGATAGTACGCCTCGTTTATACAATATATATATGTGTGTGTGTGTGTGTGTGTGTGTGTGTGTGTGTGTGTGTGTGTGTGT
>CM052083.1:10060342-10077831 GCA_028453745.1 Agapostemon virescens | reverse complement strand
ACATATGCTAAATACATACGCTTTGAGGCATTGAAACACTGTAACGGCATAATTATCCTTAATCGACGAATCCTAATAGGATGTTAAGTAGGTTACTCTGGTAGCAACCAGAGCACGGATAGGCCACTGTCGAGGCCAAACGGGGGTTGAAAACGGTTGAGAACAGCTTACGGAGGAGGTTTACGGTGGTTTACGGCGCCACCTAAAAAGGAGCCCGTGCCCTTGAAACCATTTATACGACGGTATAAACGTATACGAGAGACCTTTTAACGTTGTTTTTACAGTGGCTCGCCGCGGGATCGTTGCCTCGGACTAATCGAGGAAGTTAACCGGACGGCGTTTTATGCGTTCGAACTGTGTGTTTTCCTCGGTGTAACGGAGGAGCTGTTAACTTGTAACGACTAGGCCGCGGAAATTTATGCAAACACTTCGAGAAATAAATACTTGGGAAGGGACCGGCGCAGCGAGCTTCCCTCTCGTCAACGGATACTCGTAAATTGAACGTAAAATGAAACTGCGCCGGCGCGGTCCATCAAGATCCGCTGTTTAGAATTCTTTTGCAAATTGTACATTTCGTTTTTTCGACGACGCGAGGCGGGATCTGTCTGGGGATCTATCTCGTGGCGGCGAAAACTGGTCGGACAGTCATTCAGCTGCCACTTTCGAAGATTTTTCTGTTCGAATTTAATCGTTTGCGCGCGAATGGTGATTCTGAGGCACCAGGAAAATTGTTATTGGGTTGTTCGGAAAGTAGTTTCGTTTTTCTTTTTTGTGAAAATGAAAGACAATTTTCGTACAATGAACAAATATTTTATTAAATTATATATTGGCCATTCTGGGCCAATACCTTTTGCCGTCTTTCTGGTAGTAGCATGATTTCACGCTAATAAAATTTTTGGTCTTTGTTGGCAAAAAACTGATCGAGGTGGTTTTTGACCTCCTCATTTGAAGTGAAGGTTTTACCGTCTAAAAAATTTTGCAGTGACCGGAACAAATAATAATCCGAAGGTGCCAAATCTGGAGAATATGGTGGGTGTGGCATTGTATCCCATTCAAGCTGTAAAAGCTTTTGGCGAGTGATCAAACTTGTATGAGGTCTCGCATTATCTTGGTGGAACACTACACCTTTTCTGTTGATTAATTCTGGCCTTTTCTGTTGAAGTGCATCATTCAGTTTGTCCAGCTGATGACAGTAGACTTCCGAATTAATTGTTGTGTTATCCGGTAAAAGCTCAAAAAAAACGATTCCTTTAAAATCCCACCAAACAGACAGCATCACCTTTTTTTTTGATGGATACTGGCTTTGAAAATGCTTTGAGCTGGTTCACCTTTTTTGCTCCATGATCTCTTGCGTTTGACATTGTTATATACAACCAATTTTTCGTCCCCAATAATCATGCGCTTAAAAAATGGATCATTTTCGTGACGTTTGAGAAGCGAATCACAGAAGTCAACGCGACGACACAAATTTCTCTCCGTGAGAACATGGGGAACCCATATAGCGAGCTTCGAGGTTAAACCCAGGCCTTTCAAGTGGTCATAAACAGTTGAATTTGATAAGTTTAACCTCTCACCGATCTCACGTGTTGTTATTCGCCGGTTTGCATCAACTAATGTCTTTATCGTGTCTTTATCAGCTTCAATCGGCCTTCCAAAATGTGGTGCATCTTTGACATCAAAATTGCCGGATCGAAATGTTGCAAACCAGTTCTGGCACTGGCGTACTGTCAACACATCTTCTCCATACACATCGGTTAATTTCTTTCTGGCTTGAACAGCATTTTTCCTTTTCTATAGTAAAAAAGTAAAATATGATGAAAATGCTACTTATTGCTCTCCATATTTAAAAGGGCACCAACCAAAAACTACTGCATAGAATCAATTGGACTTTTTCTCACACAAGCCTTGCTATATCAGCTCTCAAAACATATAATGATTATGCGGCTTAAGTGTGAAGTTGGGTGCAAAAAATACAATTAAATCCTCTGTCGGGAAAAAACGAAATTACTTTCCGAACAACCCAATATATCATTATGCGAAACAGTTATTTGTATTGTCAAATTCGTCTGTGTTCTATCAATTGCTGAAACCTCGAGTATTGAATGAAGAAATAATGATTTCATGCGCTTTTTGTAAAAGATAAAGGGTCTCGGAATAATTCCCGGGAATCCTCCCTTTTGAGGAACATTTTTCGAACACCCTGTATCTGCATCTTCTTGACCCACTCTCTCGGCCGCCCTTAAACTATACCCGGGTTCACTCTTGCTCTATCGTTCATGGCAGCAACGGGGCGTTGATTACTGGGCGGCACAGTGACGTCGGCTAATAGGCTCACTAACTACCCAGAGCCCTGATTGTTAGGTTACGATCACGGTCTTTGAAACTCGCCCCACGCATAATAACTACCGGGTAGCGACGGCAACGAGCCGACCCAAGGTTTCGTTCGCGCTACGAATCACCCTGCTCGCAATCAACGACAACGAGATTTTATCCTGCACACGGATCCGTCCTGTTCGAGTAAAACATGCGCTGGCTACTTCGAACAGTTTCCTTTGATCAATTACCAGCTCAACATTTATCCGTGTGCCATTTGTTCTGAGCCGAACCGTGCTGGTCGAAGACTAACTAATTTTTGTTTTCCAATAGGGTATCTGATATATTGCTACGCGTCTCTGGCGTTGTGTATATTTTTAAAAAATTTGTATGACTTTTATGCACCGGGTTCTTTCATTGTTTTTATTGCGAGGGTGAATTGGGTGAGCTGCGAGATAGGGCTGCGCGTGTGTACGATTTTGAAAGAGTACGTGTAATAAAGACAGTTGAAGGGAAAAAGATTTAAATTGAATGTAATAAAAGATTGAATGACGTTTGTATACGTTTTGATGAAGACAGTTAAATAGAACGATGTTTAAATATCATATGATGACGAATTTTTAAAATAACAACCCTTAAACGGTGTTCAGTAAAGTCGCGATAAATGCTACCACCTCGAGTACGAAACATTGTGCAGTGAAGTAATTTAAACTGCACATTTTAATTATTAGACAACTGTCAGATTATTATCCCCATTTTTGTATATCCATCGAGGACCTTCGGATTACTATTCGTGTTTGTGCACGATAAGTGCAACTTTTTGACCCGAGGGGTTTAACGCAACTTTATTGTACAATGAACACATTTAATGAGCACAACGACTGTCGCAATAGAGAAGTTTAAAGAGAACAAAACTGAGGTATGATGTTTTAAAAAAATTTTAAGAGAATGCGATAAAAGATTGGAATTGAAAATGATTCTTTATAGACAATATGACTCGCATGTTTTGTACTATTTTGTAAAAATTTGTAAAATTGTAATTCACAGAAAGGACGTTACCAAATGAATTCAAAAACATGATCGAATAAGCATTAAACTAAACTTGACTCTAAAAGAAGATCGAATCTTCTCATTGAGCGAATCATCTAAGCCAATTAGGGTGCAAAACCTTCAACACTAGTACTAACACACTAACAAAATGGTGGATGCTAATATTCCACTAGGAATTACCCAACGACTTCATTTCTTTGACTATACAATATTTATAAAATGATAAAAAATTTAAATATATCATTCCTGCAATTTTGACAAGGTAATATAAATTAGTCAGTTTTAGTGCTCAATATATGCTTAATATACATTGCTTTACAATAATGACAAGATTGTAATTATTCAAAGTTTCTATAACTTTCAATTTTTAATACATGTTTTAACGAAACAGTTTATGTAACGTAGAAATTTATCTTTAAACATGGACAAACAATTCTGTGACCCATATATAGATAACGTGGCAGTCAAAGTGTTAATACGACTTTTAATAATTGTGCTGTAACAAAACGAATCTCAAAAGAAACTGTTACATTGTAATATGTAACAAAATTACTACATAACGTTACTAAGGGTGACTTACGAATTCGCATTAAAAATTGCTATAAATTTTCAGTGACAAATCATGGACTTTAAAAAATTCTGAAACAGTCGCCGACGGGTAACTTGCGTCAACTAATGCAATGAAACCCGTTGTTTGGTAAAAAGTTCACCGAAAGAATAAACTCGGAAGATGAGGTTGGCGGAGGGGGTTGATCAAGAGGGGATGAACATATCGGACTCGAATATTTCGCTGGCGAAAGAATCAACAGGATTAATGCCCAGTTGATCACGGGTCAGTCGAGCGAGAGTAATCCAGGATTGCCTTCGGAACCGAGAGAGCCCGGGGTTTGTTTTGTTCTCGTGCTTACAAGCCGTTCGAGAGCCCTCGCTGGCCATTCAGAGAGAGTTTGTACCGAAGCGAACAACCGTTTAAACTCCGCTTGGATATCACTGACCTGCCCCCATATCGTAGCGACGTCACCTCGACAAACTGTTGGCCCACATGTACCACCAGCCGTTACGAGCCTCGTTCTCGCCCTTTCATCTCCGCAGGGTTATCGACGTTTTACGCGGCCGTTTCCTCGTTTATTTCGCACCCAACCCCCGCACGCCCTTGTGAATACACAGAGCCCTATGGTTGTTTCGTTGCGGATCGCCGTGTCTGTCCTTCGCGAGACAAACGATCGACGGCTGTCTTTTATGTATGTAAACATCGAATGATATATTTTCGATGAATAACGGCCAATTTCTGTGCTTCCAACGCGCCTTCCCTGTCGCGTGTACCGCCGCTGGTAGAGAATCGCATATTTATTTAACCCTTTTTTTAGCGACGAGCGAAAGTATCGTACCTATAAGAAAAATACCGAGTAAATTTAACGAATTTGCTAAGGTTTGAAACCCCACTACACTTATCCCAGAAACTTCATAGAGCGAACTTTATTTTTTAATAACATTTCTAATAACAATTTGTAGATTACAAATGTTTGTAATTAAGAAGTTAGTAAAACTGAAGTGTTGACGCAAGATTGACAGTAAGAAATTTGATATGCACGAAAGGAAAGGAACCACGTGCAATGGAATTAATCTAGAAGATAAAGCTGCCTCGAGTCAGGAATTAAAATTGCTTGGAGTGTAAAGGGTTAAACCCAAAAATAACTTTTCTAGTTCTTTTTCAATGAAATTAGACCTTTCATAACGTTTTATAAATTTATTTTAGGCGCTACAGATACTTATCTCGAAGATGCTTACCTTGAAGCACCCAATTGCGAATTAGCAAAAGAGAAAAATTTCCAACATTTTTAAGACATCTTGTATACCCAAAGAAATTAATCCCTTGTCATATTACGACGAATCAGAGTCGTTTTGAAGATTTTAAATAAAGTCCAATAAATATAAATACTGTGTTATTCTTTAGACGAAATCAGATGTTGTTCATTTGTAATTAATATGTAACCATTGAAATAAATGTAGCAGTATAGAAAATGTAAACTGTTTTTCCATTTCTGTAACATTTTTAGCGATGAAGGCATTACAATAACTTTAATTACAAATAAAATGGCATGACAAGCAGTTAATTTGTTGAACGTGTTCTCACGCATGCAATTTTACAATCTCAATAATCGGGAATTAAATATATTTGAACCGGCCATTTTTATGGATCGCGTAAACCTAGAATTAAGTTTCTGTGTATGGAATAAAATCTATTAAATCTTTTAAATTTTATTCGACCTCAATTAATTATTTATTTGTTGTAATTGAACACGTAGAACATTCTAAAACGTCTTTCGTAAGTTTTATCAAGAGTAAGTTTGCTCAAGAAAATACTGAACGCATGGTGATCAGTGTTTAGTGAAATAAACAGTTTTCGATAAAATATCTCGATTGTTAATTGCATTGGCAAAATGTATTTAGATTGCGGAGAAATAGAAGAATGGTTATTTATTTGAATTTTTGTTTTTGTTTTCAATTTCTGTGGTCTATTTACTGTGCACAGCGACTGAAGTGAGATAATCCGATTTTGAGGCACGGAGGAATCCTGAGGGCTTGTTCTTGAGAAGATTTAATGGCGGGTGAGGTTTCAGAGAGGGAGGTTCGCGGTTGTTCTGCGGGGATGTTAGGAGAAATGATAAGTTTCTAGGAGCAATTATTTTAACTTCACTTCTCGAATCGTCTAATCGAACTTTTTGGTTTTTTGGTATAAACAAGTTCATCCTTCGTCGGATAAATGATTTCGAAATTTCGGAATGGCGGCGTGTGTTACGTACACAGGTGATCCCGCGAATGGAATTTAATACCAATATTTGAGGAAGAGTGCGCTGTGTATTGGTTTTTGTTGTTTTGCGTAAAAACACAACGCAATCGTTACGCGAATATTACGCGTAACAAAAACTGGAAAAGTAACTTCCGACCAGGGTATTAAAATATTTTCAACAATTAAATTCGTAATTGCTGCTCGGCAATTATACTTTAGAGAACACTACGAATATTCGGCTGCATCAAATATTTCAACTCAAATACGTGCGTTCAAAGTCAATGCAATTTTATCAAACCTTTATTCTTTATTCTATACTTTAAGTATTTTTAATCACAGTGTGTATATACAATTATTTTTTATTTTCATCTATTAGTATCAACTCTACACAACACAAAAATTCTATTTCTTCCTTTAAACAAATTTCTTGCTTTCGATCAGACACAAATTTGTGCTTAAACTGCCCATAAAAGTTACGCTACATCAAAACGACTCATTCCCTAA
Organism: Agapostemon virescens; assembly: GCA_028453745.1. Classification (NCBI taxonomy): domain Eukaryota; kingdom Metazoa; phylum Arthropoda; class Insecta; order Hymenoptera; family Halictidae; genus Agapostemon; species Agapostemon virescens. Next base: position 10,071,173 of record CM052083.1, on the reverse strand, counting down.
CACAACGCTAGAAAAGACAAGATTTATTACAGCAATTACCTTAATGAACGTTTCACGCCTTACGGATCGTAACAAGTTAGGAATCGCTTAACATAATGTAATAAAAATTCAAGTTCACAAAAAAAAAAAAAATATAAAGAACTATGTCGCGAAGAATGAGCAACAAAGGCGACCAAAACTGTTGTTCGATTCATTGTATCCGGTGTTTCCGTTTCGGTAAAACAAACATTATTTATTCTCGGCATCAACTATACTCATTTTTTTTCTGCAGGTTGCACGGAACCTGACAGGAATACCAGCGAATCCGTTATTTCACTGGGAAGTTTATGATTCAAGTTACGGCGATCCATCGGGGAAGAAGAATGACTGAGCGAAGTTATATGGCGGTCGAAACCGCGGCAGGGAACGGGGACAAGTTCAAGTGGCAAGGTCAAGCTCCTCGCCAACCAAACCACCCACACCAAGATTTATAGTTTCCATGCGGCGTCACACAATAACCCAGTTCGATAGGGGGAGAAAAAAAAAGGAAGAGAATTCCCTATCGCGCCGAATACCATGAATCGCGATCCGACGATTGATTCCCGTCTGCGTACGTACCGGAACACCCTCCTGCACCCATTCGATATAGCTTATCGGATTTTACGACCGCATAGTTCGACGTCGCCGGGAATCTCAGGAATGTCCCCGAAATTGCAAATATAATTGTCCTATCACTTTCGAACTTTTTTCCGTTCCCGTTCACAACGCCGGCAAACTACGCGTGTATGCGCAAACTTTCTGGTTTGCGAACTGGTCTCCTGAAATCGGTGCGCCGAGAATTTCTCCGGCTCGTTTTTTCCAATGTTTTACTATTCCGTTTCGTTTTGTTGTAGCTGGTCGGCTACTGGATTCGGAATCATTAAAATAACATAACGTCGAAGTGGTTCGTTCGATTGGAACATGACTGAATTTAACATTGAACCTACCACGGCGGATCGAAGTTCCCGATTCTATGCTTTGTAATCGTTAATGTTATAAAATTGTCGTTGCAGAGATCCGAGTCGATAGTTTTCGTTGTTCGATTAGAAATTGTAATAGAAGTTGCACGACTTCTGCATAAATTAAGTCGTGTCGTTTTCGTAAGACAATATAAATTTTAAATGTGATTTTTAATTATCACAAACCTTCCAGAGTGGCATTAAGTGTTTAAAAGTATGCAAGTTAACGACTTGTGCCCCAATCGTTCAAACCGATTGAACTAATTCACCAGTTTAATTATATATTTTAATAAAAATCGCCCAAAATGTAAGTCAATTATTTCAATTTTATAAGATAATTTACATTAGCTAATTTTAATGCTCGATAGGCTTAGTTATTGTTATTATTTTTATGTTATTGCATCTTGTAGATCGTAACTATCTGTGTTAGTGTTTGGGATTGCCTTAACAATATAATAGAATATTAATCAATGGCCTGTAAATTTTTAAACATTTAAGGAACGTGCGAATTTCTGAAATACAAATCAGAAACGAACAGAACTAACCAGAAACAATTACCTCAGACAAAACTCTAGATTATACTTAAAAAGCAGCAACCCCTAAATACCAAATCCACCTACATCTATAGATCACACTCACCGTCTCCATAATTCATAAAATTTGTTCGGGAGCAGCGTTGTCGTAAAAATATCCTTCGAGTGAATGCATGACGTCACATTCCGGAGAACAGTTCCAGAGACCAATAATAGGGATAATCGGTGACGTAGTGATTCCCATTGTAGAATCATGACAGGATCTCCGCCCTCGGCACAATCGGCACAATTATCTTATCGCCCCTGCTAAGTTTATTGCCGAGAGCCCATAAAAACAGTTTCTCGATCCGCGATAGACTATGCTATACGCTCGTGACGTCACTCAGTGTTGTCGATAACATTTCTCCCACTAGTTTTCCTCCTTTTTAGTTTTCCCCTACCATTTTCCCCTGGAACTAGTAACGCCGATCGAGAGAGTCTCCCCGTTCGCCGATGGCAACGACCTTCCGCGCATTGTTTCTTTTCGCCGATGGTATGGTCTGCGGCTATTACGTCCGCATTCTAAGTCTTGTTACGTGCACAGGTGGCACGCGCCGCACCGATTACGTAAAACACGCTCGCTCCCGCATCCATAATGTACAACCGTCGGGACTCTCTCGGCTAAAATACAAGCAAGCAAGCCTAGAAGCCAGCGAGCAACCAAGCAAGCATGCAGGCAGTCAGGCTACCTTCGCAGATACGTTCGGCGAGCACAATCGTATCGGTTCGATCTCGGCTGTGATCATCGGTCTCGCTCTTGCTCGCTCGTCCGGCTCGGATAAGGCGCGAGCAACAACACGCGCCTCGCCTCGCCTCGCTCGCAACTCGTTGTCGGTCTAAACTTGTCCGGCGATGAAAACTTGGCACGAAACATCCCAGTGACCCCATTGTCTGCCTCCGCGAGCAACACGCCGCTTCTCCCTCGACGCCCCCTCCGGTTGCATTAAGCTCGAATTAACAAAGGGTAGATATACTTACCTACGACCCCTGACCTGCGAACCTCCAACGCCATTTTCCAGACCTCCCATTCGACCTTCTCCACCACCCCTTCTCACCACCTTCCTTTTAACTCGACGCGTTTCCTCTCTTGCCTCACCCTTCTACCTTTCCGTCTTTCGTGCTCTCGCACACTTTCTCTACCGCTTCTCTTTCTGCCACGCCATTTTATGACCCTCCGACCACATTCTCTCTCACTCTTTATTCGCCCTTGTCTCTCGTTTTCTATCGCTGTTTTCTCTCTTCTTTCTCAGTTTCTGTCGCGGTCATCTCTCTCTCATTTCTTCTCTCTCTTTCATTCCCCCTCTCTTACATTTTCACTCTCTCATTTTCTCTCTTTCACTCTGATTTTCCCATTTTCTCTTACTCTCATTTTTCCATTTTCTCTCTCTCACACTCATTTTCCCATTTTCTCTCTCCCATTCTCATTTTCCCATTTTCTTTCTCACTCTCATTTTCCCATTATCTCTCTCACTCTCATTTTCCAATTTCCTCTTTCACTCTCATTTTCCCATTTTCTCTGGCTTACTATGATTTTTCCATTTTATCTCTCTCACTCTCATTTTCCCATTTTTTTTTCTCTCACTCTCATTTTCCCATTTCCTCTCTCTCTCACTTTCATTTTCCCATTTTTTCTTTTTGTCTCTCACTCATTCACTCTTTCACTCACTCACACTCTCTCCCTCTGCCATTTTCTGTCTGTTACTCTCATTTCCCCATTTTCTCTCTTTGACTCTCATTTCCCATTTTCTCTCTTTGTCTCTCACTTACTCTCTCACTTCCTCACTCACTCTTCCACTCACTCACTTTCTCCCTCTGCCATTTTCTGTCACTCTCTCGCTCCCTCTCTCTCCATCCCTGTGTGTGTACTAGGCCATTTGTTTCTAACTGCGAAACGAACACCAATATCTCCCGCCACCCTTCCTCCAGTCCTGCGACGAGACGGAGCAACAGGTCCTCGAGGATGCAATCACACGTTGGCCCGCGCCACCACTTCCGGCCACTTTCTATGCCACCGGTAAGGGATATAGAATGTCCCTTGGGCGTTGCTTCCTGTCTCAAAGACGGGGATAGACGGTCGGGAATTAGGTTATGGGGCTTCCGGATCGATCCCACCCCCGCGCTGCAAGCATATTGTTCGAACGACCCTGAACGAACAGCGAGGATTCCGTTTGCCAGCCTGTGGCTGATGCTGGAATACGGTCGAAAAATTAATGCTGTTCGGTGAGAGTCTCTTGATCAATTTTCCCAACGTTGTACCACAAGGTTGACTATAATTCATCTTGAACAATGAGGACATCAAAGTCGTATTATTATATTTAAAATGCTATTCTTTCATAAAAATGTAAAGTATGGGTGAAAATTGTTCAAGCAATTATCCGTGGAAGTCGTATAAAATGATTTATTGGACCGTCTTATAACGAGTTTAGATTGTTAATTTTATGCATTTATATTAATAACAAGTAAACGAAATATACAACTATAGAATGATTAAAGGCAGTTATCACCTTCGACTTATTCAAATTATTAAAGAAAGAAACAAATACCCATTCTATTACAGTATTTTGCAACCGAAGCGGTCAATTTACTTTTGCATAAAGATCCGAAGTCTAATCAAAAGCAATTTAATCCTTTTAGAAGTCAGAATTTGTTACAATAGAATTATTAAATTTAATCACGCGTCGAGTTAAAATTAGTGATTCACAGTCTACTGAGTAAACGTGTATGAGAACCTGTCATAATCAAAACAATGTATGCACCGAGATAATATCTAAAACTAAGATTCATCATCAATGACTACCCTTAATATACACGTCCTCCAAAATCGTAAGTCTAGATAAAAATTAATCATCGTAGTGTATTAAATAAACGTCTATGAGAACTTGTCATAATCAAAACAATTTATGCACCGAGATAATGTCTAAAACTAAGATTCATCATTAATGACTACCCCCTACGTTCTTACATCTCAGATTCTAGAAAACCCCGACTCATCCAATGTACACATTTTTAAAAATCACAAATCTGGATCAAAATTAACCATTCACAGTGTACTAAATAAACGTCTATGAAAACCTCTTAAAGCGAAAACAATCTAACCAACGAAACACTATCTCAGTAGTTAAGACTCGTTTGAATAACCACCTGATCAATCCTCCCTCTCCAAACAGGCCCTAACAAGCCACTCTAAAAACAAATGCCATAAAAATTTATAATCAATACTTCGTTGAAATAAATACAACCAAACTGACCACCACCACCCATGTAATCGCAAGTCTGGATTAAAACTAATCGTTCACAGTGTACTAAATAAACATTTCCTAAAACCTCTAAAAGCGAAAACAACCTAACCAACAAAACACTGTCTCAGAAGATTGAAGACTCGTTTGAATAACCACCTGATTAATCCTCTCGCTCCAAACAGGCCCTAACAAGCCACTCTAAAAACAAATGCCATAAAAATCTAGAATCTATACATAATCAAAATAAATACAAACCGACCACCAGCACCCATATGTCTCAAAGAGATCGAGAGCATCGATTCGCAAAACGTCGAAGAACAGCAACGTACGATCAGTGCCCTCGCTGGAGATCTTTCCGGCGCCAAACAGTCGAGCCTTCGATTCCACAAGTAGTCGAACACAGCGTGGCTTTGATTCCGGGATCCCTCAAAAGGGAATGTAGCTGTCAGAACTCACGTCACGGACGATTCGTTCATACGGTTTGACTAGGAAATCCGGTGTAGGAAGAGCCGGAGGCGGCGGAGGGTGCGAGAGGGTGAGCCAGTAAACTGGAGCTCGACCTCGCTCCGCATCTATCCCGCATACATCGAACCGAATGGTGCATGGCTGTGCATACCGGGGTGCAATACATCGAATAGACCGAGAGAGACAGAGAGAGGGAGAGAGAAAGAGCCGGAGAAGCCGAGAGAGAAAGAGAGAGAGAGAAAGCGAGAGAGAGAGAGAGAGAGGAGGAAGGGAGAAAGAGGGAGAGGTTGGAAGAGTAGGAAGAGGCCCTCCAACCCCGTTTTCACTTTCGTTCGGCCGCTCGCTCGCATGGCACATATTCACATATTCATCTCTACACCCCTACCTTCATCCCCTTGGTGAATACACAGGAAAACGTGCACGCCGTCGAGCTACGTGTCTGTGTCTGTCTGCGTGGCTATGTGTTTGTCCGTGCGAGATGGAATACGTGTGCGACGCACACCGGTAAACGGTCACGACGGTGTTTCACGTGGATGCAAGAGGCTCAGCTGTTCTGTGACGTATGCTCGTCGTCGTGACCCGGCTGAAACTTATTCGGCCACGTGGTTTCCAAAGTTCAAGCCGACGGCGTATGCGAGCGAGCGTCAGCCAGTTTCCACGTGACCCTGGTAAGAGAGACTCCGTGAACCAGATCGCCGGATCCGTTCACCCTCTGTCGCGTTTCTGTACTTTGTCCCTTGATTTACATTTCGGGACGTTCGTCTTTGAGCTCCTCTCTCGGACGGAGCAACTTTCGGACAACTTGCCAGCCGACGGTTTAGCGGGGAAGACTCGCTGAATAAGAGAGGTCTGATGGGATTGCGGACACCACTCGCAGAGTTTACGAGTGTGTAGAACTGCTCTGGGAGTTTTCTCGGGAACTTGCCAGATCCGCCAAAAAATTAACCCCTTGTCCTATAACTACGAGACAGACTCGTGATCAAGATTTCGAAGGGGAATCCTTTAAATATGTGTTTTCTTAATTTTCTTTAACAGTTTCACTGCCACGTCACCCTTATATGGGTGACAGAATTATTTGCCCCTGTTTAAAAATAAATTTGTACGTTGAAGCTTGAAGGATAACTATGTGTCGTACATTTTAAGTTATCCATCGTTGCTTCGTTAAATAAATCACATTGATTTTGCGGAATTTTCGAGGTCGTTGGTTGGCCAGTTAAAGTGTTAAACCGAAATAACATTCTATTGAATCTCTGATCGCATACAATCGGCGGAGAATAGCTACGGACAAGGTAACTACAAATTTCACTTTGCTTTTTGTCGTTTCGCGGAGGATAAGGAAAATCTAGTCACTGTTATCAGAAAATAAATCGTAGGCCAAGGGGTTGAAGGCGAGTTCGTATTCGGCAAAGGGGACCGCGGAATCACGGATGGCTCAAGGACATGATTGTATAGATCAGATGGTAATTATTCGAAATGTCTTTATATTTCTTTCTGGTATTCAGTATTTGCAAATTTTCCTGAAATTGTGTAAATCTGCTTCGGGAGGCTGGATTGCTTATGAAGGTTCTTACGAGAGTGAAGAAGGATGTGTACTGATCGTGTGTGGCACTTTTGGTGGTACTTTCGTGTCCATTAGAAGCTTGTCTTTTAAGAATATAAGATATAATATAATTTAATGTTAAATATACTGTTATTAAATAGATATTAATTTCCAAAATTACTTTAACGATTGTCAAGTCGTACTATCCAATTTTATCTTTCCGTTTTTGTTGGAAATATCTATTGTCGTTTCTGAAACGACTTTGAGGGTTGCCCGCTTATACTATTTAATTTTATAATACTCATTCTGTTAGAAATACTTACTACCGTTTCGAAAATCACTTTAAGGGTTACCAGTTTATATTATCTTATTTTACATTACTTTTTCTATTGAAAATACTTATTCTTGTTCCTCAAACGACTTTAGGGGTTGCCAGATAATCCTATAAAATATTCTCTTAGTTCTCGATTGGAAATACCTATTCCTGTTTCTAAAACTGCTTTAACACTTTGACTGCCATGTCACCCATATATGGGTGACAGAATTATTAGTCCTTGTTTAAAAATAAATTTTTACGTTGATATATTCGTTGCATTCAACTTAGTTGATATCTGAAGAATATAAGAATGTTAAAGAATAAACGTATGCCATACATTTAAAGTTTCCAATCGCTGCTTCGTTAAATAAATTACTTTTTATTTTGTGGAAGTTTTTAGTTCGTCAGTTGGGCAGTTGTTGTGTTAAACGTTGTCTTCATTAAATGTTGTTCCACCCTATCGCTAGAAATACCATGTCTAAAACCATTTTAAGGGTCCTCAAGTAAAATCCCCAAATGTTCTATCAGTGGTCCACTCGCCCCGCGCTGCTATTTAAAATCCACCATGTTGCAATGACAACAACCACAAAGTTTGTAGCCGAGCTGCACAAGGAGCCGATGCGTTAATCGCTAATGGCCATTTAAATGTGCCAAACGGCACACACGAGGCACGAAGAATATAAAGGACACGGCCCCAGGCAGTTAGCATTGGAGTCAGAAAGAAAGACAGCACTTGACTCACCCTTACGCAGCAGAGAGCCGGCGTCATCGGGTGATCGTGGGGGGATGCAAAATAGTCGTTTCGCGAAAATCCCCGAAGCGTGTCATTCGAGCTTTAGGGAACCTGTTGCTCTCGGTTCTATGCGGATCCCACCCGCGCCACCCACTCCTGTCTTCGATTCCGTTCGCCTGGTAAGCGTGTACACACATACACACCGTCGCACCAACCACTTTCGGAATACTCGATCCCCGACCTTAAAGTGAGAAACAGAGATAGATAAAGCGAGAGAGAGAGAGAAAGAGAGAGAGAGAGAGAGAAAGAGAAATAGCGTGGGAAAGGGACAGGGCGAAAAGAGAGACGGAACGTGTGCTGTCTTATGCTAAACTTTGAGGGCCGCTGCTAGAGGGTGGGGCAGGGATTAAGCGACGGGGCGCCACTTGTCAGGTTAGCCATTCTTCCGCCCGAATCCTATCCACGGGACTCTGGTCTGTGGGCGCACTGTTTATTCGGTTTGCTAGTTCTTGTTGTCTTCGTTTGCTGGCTCGTTGACAGTGTTCAAATAACTCCTCCGGATTGTCTATTTGAGTCTACGGACACTAAGGTCTGCAGGAATAAATACCAGCTATGTAAATGTTAAACCGGAATTTTTGTATAGGAAGCACACATTTACTGTATGAAAATTACACCAAATATTTTAGACGAAGTATTGCTCATCGGTAACATTTTTCCCATCTCTATAACAATTTTTAATTTTAATTAAATGTTTCAAGGATTTACAAATTAATTGTTAGATGACATTGAACCTGCCTCCTGTTAAAATCAAGCAGGCTACATGTACTAACTGTTATATGGATATATTGGGTAGAATTTACATGTAATCATTATAGAATTGTTTCCGTACACGTTGAACAAAATTCTCACAAGTACCAGGTATGTAAATATGAAACCGAACTTCTGATATAGAAAATACACGTTTATTGTATAAAAAGGATACAAAATATTTTATTCAAAGTATTGTCCATCGGTAGCTATACATTTTTCCCACATCTCTGATAGTTTGTGGATACCACGCCATAAAAATTGTTCCTCTTTTGAGGCACACCAGTCATCGAACCGTTTTCGTACATTTTCGTAAGATGCGAAGCGCTGCTCTTCAAATGGTAACAGAAAATCAATGCTGTCCTCAAATCGTAGTTTCCAGGCACAAAATTCGACATGTTTAACGCTATTAAAAACTATGCTGCTATGTGAAACTTGTATGGTTGTGAGCTGAAAATCTTTAGCAGATGCCAAAACAAGAAAATGGCATCAATTACGTGTTTGAACTCAAATTCAGGTTTCATATTTACAGACCTGATAGAATGAAAATATTCTAGGCCAGAATGAACGCCTTAATTTTAGAGTTGCAAAAGCTTCGAGTGCAAAGGGTTAATGTCGAACTCACATATTTAAGAATTTGTCAATGTATTAGTCAGGAATTTCAACTATTGAGATAGCGCATCATTTAGCGAGGAAATGTAGCGCTCAGTATGTATCAAGGACGGGTCACGGTATAGAGCACGAAGATAATGAAGTCATAAATTGGGCAACGTAATAGACAGACGCCTTCATTAAGTCTCTGACCCAGAAAGTTCTTAAAAACTGATCAACGGAAACTGATTTAGGACAGAGGTACTTCACACAGCAAAGTCCTTGTCACCTCGATTCTTCTTTTCAATTACTCGACTCGACAATTAAAATGTCTTTTATAAATCCGTTTCAACATTACTAAGGCAAAGAAACGGACAAAACTACGAACCGTGATTAAAAATCTACGCCAGTTTACATTATTAATTAAATGCGTGTCGTAATAAAAATCGTGTAAAATCTGAACGAACTGCGGTTATCTTACTTTTACAATGAACAACAAAACCAATTACTTACCCATCATGTTCCCATTGATTCTAAGATCGCGCCATCATAGATGTAAATTCTCTTCTGCAACAAACAAGATAGCCAAAAATTGTAGAGAATATTATAGAAAATTATGCAAAATAAAAATGCTGCATTTACTGCATTCACTGCTGGATGTAGAAGCTATATAGACATTAACTTCTTTTATTAATTATTTTAATCACCGGTAATGATACCGTCATGACAAAATTCGTACGTCAACTCTGAACATTAAGCTTAATGATGTCGCAGATCTCATCTCAATATCATTCCTGAAAGCTTAAAAAAAAACATTATGTAAACCCAACTCTTAAAACCGATTTTGCCACTTCAATGTTTTTATAGTTATACATTCGACCAACTCGATTCTTTCACAAACGCATCAAATTCACAGTCTAATAATTAAATTAAACATTAAAGCGAACGTTATGGACATATAATAAATGTAAAAATTCTTTTGCTACTTATGAAATAAAATACTGTTCAGGATAAAAAGGGAGTGACTTATTTTAATCGTGAAAAAAGATCAAATAAGAAGAACTGGAAGATCGTAAAGAAGAGCTAGGAAAAGAAGAGGTTGATGAAGAATTAATGTGATGTAGAATTCATGTGAACAATTAAGGAACGCTTCAAGTGGAAGAGTATGAGCATCGAAAGTAAAAAGGTGCTTGAAGCCTAACAACTCGAGCTTGCGAAAAAGCTTGTGAACTGGAAGAAGGAAAACCTGAAGAAGAGGCTGAGTTTGAATAACTAGAAAAACTTGAACAAGAGAATGTGTTTGAATAACTAGAAAAGCCTAAAGAAGAGGAGTTTCAATAACTACACGTGTTAGAATAACTATGAAAGTCTAAATAACAAGAAAAGCTTAAAGAACAAAATAAAGCCAGAAATAGAAGAAATACTTCAAGACGTTAAGTTCCAGAAAGAAGTAAAGTCTAAAGGAAAAATAAACTTTCTAGATTGCCAAATATCGCCAACTAGCGAAGGGACGACTCAAGACCTGTCGAAAATCGTGAAAAATAGGGGAAAAAATTTCTGATCCCCGATTCTTTTGTAATTTTGGTAACAC
>CM052083.1:10044030-10055647 GCA_028453745.1 Agapostemon virescens | reverse complement strand
TTGCACAAAATATATTTTAATAAATTTGTCTCTTGTCTGTTACAATTTATGTAGACAATTTCTATGTTGCACAAAATATAATTGAACAGATTCGATTTCAAAATATTTGTTCGCTACAATTGTTACAGATATGTGTAGAACTTGATAATAAACAAATTCGTACAGAATTAAATTAAATTTTCCTTTAAGTTAGGTTCAAGAAAATATGAAACTGTTGAGTATTACGCCGTCGACTTTCGATGTCTAAAGAAATTGTAAAAATTGAATAAGTACTGTCTATATTAATATCAGTGTGTATTCGAGTGTACCCAGTGGTTGGTAGCCTCGTTGCAAATCGGAGCAGCCACTCTAAGCTCGACGAAGGACGATCGCACCGGAAACAGCTATAGTGCAGCGGCATCCGCGCTATAGCCTCGCAGCCGAGGTGAATAACAGAGTGGGGCCTGATGTTCGAATAGGCCCACATGTGCTCGGAACAGCTGTCCTTACTTGCTTGCTCCGACTCGAAACCGGAGGTTCGATGGTCGATTTTTTCAGACCCGCATATCCTCAAAGTAATATTCAAGCGAAGCAACCCTTTTCCATCATTCGACATTTCTTTTTCTTACTCTTTTAAATATTCAACAACATAACTAATCGCGCTTAGAGCTGCGCAATATATTTCCAAATATTAAATAAATTATTCATTTGAAATCACATGTATACTTTCAGAAATAATAATTTTTTTAAATAGCATTTTATTTAACACTTTGACTGCCATGTCACCCACATATTATTTATTATTTTATTTTACTTTATTATTTGTCCATGTTTAAAAATAAATTTGTACACTAATATATTTGTTGCACTCAATTTAGTTCATATCTGGACACTATAAGAAGTTTGAAGGATAACTATGTGTCAGACATTTTAAGTTTTCAATTGCTGCTGCATTAATTAAATCACTTTGATTTTGTCGAATTTTTTAGGCTGTTCGTTGGGCAGTTAAAGTGTTAAATAATTCTGAAAATAGAGTGAATTTTATTTAAACGAACAGAAGACAGCAGGTGGACAAATTTCTTTTTATTTGGCGTCTCGTGTTTGAGAAAATCAATTATGAAAATTTATTGGTTTCGTGCATTTCGTTTTAGATTGCGAAAATAAAGACATTTCTTTTTTGCAGAAATTGTACCGTTTAGGCACGACTGAGTTTTGCGCGGGGCCGTTTTTCTGTAGGGCAGAGCACATTGGAATAAAATTTTTGATATCAAAATTATAATTTTTCTTAAAGATACGTTGCACATACTTAAACCTTAATCATTTTGGAATGAATTTTTCAATAACAAATTATAATTTTCCTTAAAGATGTGTTGCATATACTTTAATGATTTTAGAATGAGGTTTTCAGTAATTAAATTTTAATTTTTCTTAAACATACGTTGCATGTACTTTAATCATTTTGGAATGAATTTTTCAATAACAAATTATAATTTTCCTTAAAGACACGATGCATATACTTCAACTTTAACAATTCACTTTAACAATTAATAATACAATCGAATGTGCTGAAGCTACCATAGTGGCGCATTGCACCTAAGAGATTAAAATAGTATTTTATTTGAATTGTGAAATGACCAAATTGGAATGATCAAAATAGTATTTGAAATATTTTTTCTCCAAAGTTTTTTCACAGTCTATCGTGTCTAATTTTTAATAGTTTATAAAAATAGCTTAGAGTAATTCCACAGATACATCGTTTCATTTTCAATAATTGTTAACTGGCAGATTCTCGAGTTATTGCGATTGATCCATTAGTTCTTATTCTAAATTAAAAACAACGAATGAAAAATTCAAGCAAGCAATCAATGTATTTGTCTAGATTTGTCACGTTTGCAGTTCGAGGTCAAGAAAGCACTATACCGAGGCTTTCATGCATTTGTTGCATCTGTGTTTATACGGAATAAATTTCGTTTTTAACTTACTGGAACCACTACCTGAGAGTAAACCGTTTTTTCCCCGCAAAACATCAGTTCGCCACGTTATGGCAATATGTCGACGATATATGCGCGTTAAGTATCAATTATTAAGATCAAGCGTGTTTACACATTGACGAGTCCACTTATTAAGATACAACATTACTTCACGATTAATTATACTTGTAAAATCGTAAGGGTTACTGTCGAGGAATCGTTTTAATGGATCGAAATTGTTGTTGATGAATTTTTAAGCGTCGTTTACCGACCATTACCTTGTTAATTTTCGGTGTTCTTTATAATTCGTGAAAATTTATGCCCACCTGACCATCCACTATTAAAATTGAATAAACAGGAAACAGAAAAATACAGACTGATTGCATCCAGGTTGGTTAATGAACAGTAATTGCTTTGCTTGATACTTTTTATTCAGTTGATAAATTCAAGTTGAAACATGTCCGGCAGAGAATCATTAATTGTCACGCATCAAATATTGAATTTCATAGAATGGGAATATATATTCAGAGATTGCACATAATAACGGATACAATATTTTAATTGCTATATATATATATATATATATATATATATATTTATATGTATATACTTAATTTAATTGCTACACATATTTATAAGATTACAAAAATATAAAAATAAATATATATAATTGTATAAAACATACAGAAAGAGAAAGAGGCAAATAAACACAAAAATAAATAAGTTTAGTAATTTATACAATTAAATTTACTTCATTGTGTACAAGGAGGAGGTCTAAATAATTGGATGTTCATTTTACGCGTGCGATTTTATTTATATTTGATATTCCACTTGGTACGCTCGTATTAAATATTCAGTGATTCTACAGTATCAAATAAAAAGTCACGCAGCATTTCTTCTGCACGATGCATAATTCATTTCCCAGATAGCTGATCTTTTTATCTTTTTGAAGAATTACATTTCGTTGCGTTATTTGTCATAATTTTTCATCCTGCGCTAAATTATCTAATGTCTTTATAAAAATAATTGGCAGGACCCACCAGCATTAATTTATAAAATTCTTCCACCACTGTAACCGTTCGTGCAAAAATCATTTATCCTCTTTGCCGTTTAGAAATAATTCTCTCAAACTAATTTTATCGATTAATCTAATTTATTTCTCAAACTGTCCACTTAAAAATAAAGAATAAGATTTAGATTCGAGAAGATTCTTTATGAAATATAAACAATCCTCGATATTTTCTAAAATATTACGAACAAGGATATCGGATTTATCGCAACAATTTCGCAGCACAAATTTTTCGATAAAGATCGACAAAAACGATTTCTAGCTCTGCGAAAGGATCATATACGTTTGTATTTATTAAAACGGTATATTGAACATTAAAAGTATTCTGCGAAAAGTCCCACACGTCGACGACCGCGGCAAGAGCGCAACATTGTATCAGAATAGATTAATAAAAAAAATCATTGCTATCTGGCGAGCCCCGACAGTAATAAAATATGTACGCTGACTGTGCACGGTGCACACATTTCTTTCATTAAATTAATATTATCCAAGTGCAATGGCCAAGTGTACGTACATCCTCGACGTTAACAGTACTCGAGTATCACTGTCGCGAGAGAGCAGATTTGTTTCAGCCGGTGCTAATTGCAATTTTAGTTTAAGTAATTATGCTAATGCGGATTATCTAAGATCTTCGCGGTAAAAAGAAGCCTCTTCCCTCTCTCATGCAATTCAAGCAGGCGCAGAAAAACTGATTTGCAAACAATCTCGTAAAACGAGCCTTAATATTACACACTCGAACCGTGCAACAAACTTTAATGAAAGTTTCGAGGGAAGGAGAGACAGAGAAAGAGAGAGAGAGAGGGAGAGAGAGAGAGAGAAGAGAGGAGAGGAGAGAAGAGAAAAAAAGTGTCTGGTGTTCGCGGGATTCTTGGCGTCTAGCTCGGTTAGAGATCAAGGCGAAGTGAAAGAGACAACGGGGAGCGACAAGTTGTATGTGAAGCACATAACAGAAGTACAAAGGAATAAAAGAAAAGCGAAAAGGGAAGCGTGTGTATGAACACAGACGGGTTTCCATGTGCCCCGACGGCTAAAGGATATCCTTGTCACTTTCTTCGCTCTTATACTTTCTCCCAGAAAAATTCAACCGGAGACTGTGCCCGGCTACGCTGAATGACCCAAAAAAGGATGGGCAATTTTTTCAACAGGCTGCATTCGCTGCTACATCGATCAGCTGAAACTCTTTTAACCCTGACATGTTGCTCGGTATAAATACCCATACATTATTACCCGTTTTTCAATAATGCAGAATATTTTACCTCTCCAATCCTTTATATTTTTATGCATTTGTGTAGAATGTTAATGGGGATGGTTTTGTCATGTAACTTATTAACCCTTTACAGTCGAAGCAATTTTAGTAGAAACATTAAAGCATTTCTTTCAGCTTAGAGTATTTTCATTTTATGTAAACTTATTTATATGTTGCGTATCAAATTAAAGCAGTTTTCTCGTAGAACGTTTGAATTTGTAGCAATTTATGGGATATAGATGAATTTAATAATATGAGAAACTGATGTGTATACTGGTATTGCATTATTTACTGGTGCCTCAGAGTTACCATTAGACTGCCAAGATTTGTAAATAGTTAGGGAAAATTTATATTTTCTTAGATGAATTTGGAAATGCTGGGATTGCAGTTTTATTTTCTGTATAAATATATATATATGGTGCCTCAGAGTTATCATTAGAGTGCAAAGATCTGCGAATACTTTGGTTTTATATTGTTTTAGATGAATTTGGAAATTCTAGGATTACAGCTTTATTTCTTGTACAAATATATATATATATATATATGGTGCCTCAGAGTTATCATTAGAGTGCAATGATCTGTAAATAGTTAAGCTTTAAATTGTTTTAGACAAATTTGGAAATTCTGGGATTACAGCTTTATTTCCTATAGAAATATATATTATATAGTAAATACATATATTATATTGTAGATAAATATATATGATATTGTAGTGTGTGTAGATAGATACACAGTCGTAATAGAATTAACATTTGATTTTTTTATCGCTGCAGTTTTAATTGCAGTTTGCAGAGGAATTAAAATTGTATTTTGAACAGTGGTTGTTGTATTTATAATTGTAAAGGAATTAAAAATTTATTTTCTGTAGTTACGGTTGTAGTTACCGTTGCAGTAGAATTAAAACTACGTTTTCCGTAGCTTGCAGTCGCAGCTAATTTTCTCTTAATTTGTAACTCCATTTGTTGACTGCTGCGTAAACGCGTTCAGAAATCAGTGCATTGAAAATTGATAATTCTACGATGTTCGACGTACGAAAAATTAGCCCGACTTATTATTCGGCTCTATCGAATTTAATATTTTAATAACTTTCGAGGAATTCTGTGAACCCGAAATGCCTAAAGGCACGGCAATTTAGCGACGACAACGATTAAGTAAATATTTCAAACAAGAATGAATTAATTAGGCGTTTTCTTATTATCAATTGGAGAAGCTTCTGAGATAAGGTAACAGAAAAATCTCATTAAAACTTAATAAATTTTTTGATCAGTTGAATCAGAGATGATCCGATTTACCATAAATGCATCGAATCCGTAGCTTAGTGATTATGTGCAAACTCATCCCTCGATTTACGAGGTACGTTTTATTCACGATCAGTAAACGTATCCTTCTATAGTATTTATTGAAATTATCATACATCAGCGGCAAATATATCGAACAACAAGGATATTAACCTCGAATCAATTAAATAGAAAGAATCGATCGGTTTAAAACATAATAATGATGACGATAATATATAATATTATATAATACACGTTTCAAAATGTAGACTATGGAATGAAATTTAAAGCTTCTCCGAACCTGTGCTGAAATATTTATTACTATTCAATGAATTATTGTTGCTATTTAATTACTCGCCAGACAATTATTTCTTTAACGTCTACATCGGAGATGATTTACAACTAGACGCTGAATCTTTGTGCACTCGCAATTTATTAAAATCTCAAGAATTCGTTAAAATACAAAATTCTATAAAATTAATCGCATGTTGTTCTCAACTCGCAGAAACGATTATTAATAGATGCAAACATATTTTGTATAATTCTACTTTCTCCATATTTATATATGAAACTATAAAGTTGCACGAGGCTCCCATATTTACGATTTAACTCAGTTAGGTATAATCTCATCTAATACTTTCCTTTTTCAGACGCAGAGTGGCTATTATCATTTTCTTAAGAAACAGAGTGGTAAAATTGAGAGTAATAATGAAGATTGCGTTAACTCCACCACTCGTTAACATCGTACAGCGGATTTTTATGAAAAATACAAATTTTCTACATGACTTGTAACAAACTGGAAATATATTTTCATTGTTGAGCACTGTATGTAGTTCATTCGTGTTGCCTTATAAAAATGAAATGATTGCTTTTGTATGATGCTTGCACAAGTTTTATTGCAATATATGCTCGAACAAAGAACCGTATTTGAACAAGCCAGTAATTGAAATTGAATAGTTACTGAGCAAGCCAGTAAAGATTTATGCTTCCTAGGTTTCGTGCATTCGAAACAAAAGTGACTAGGTGCAAGTTAAAGCTAAAAATTCCAAATTTAAAGATTAAAAGAATTAAGAAACCAATAAAGATTTAAGCTTTCTAAATTTCATGCATTCGAAACTTAATCCTTAGCACTCCAATGGCTCCTCTGAGGCGACAATAAAAATTTCCATACTATTATTTAAAACAACTTTTACATCACTATGGTTGCACTTTAAAAATCGATAAAAATTGAAGTGTTGCACGTGCCTATATTAGTAATAAAATTTTTATGCACGAAAGGAAATTAACCATTTTAAAGTTGACAAATGTCTCAAATTGAAAATTAAAATTGCTTGGAGTGCAAAGGGATAAAGTTAAAACATTTCATGTTTAAAAATTAAAAGAATTAAGAAACTTCGATGTATCAGTCTCCACTTATTAAAATTGTTGAAGACAAAAAGAAACTTACACAATTTTTATTTTACACAGAAATTGTCAATCTAATTAAGTTTTATTTCTTTTCATTTCTCCAAGTGTCCGAACGCTCAAACAAGCAACTATGATTTAAATTGTGCCTTGCTTGGTATTGGTTTCAATCAGAAAAACTATGAAGAGAAAGTTGAGGAGAAAGGGTTAAATTTCATCTAATTTTTGTTACGAGTCTGAAAAAATCTATAAAAATCTATCTTCGTTCAGATAAAATTCAAAGTACGGTAGAGAAGATATTTCCGTGGCGAGTATCGTATTCCTAAATTTTTGACCCCCTTTTTTAATCGTTCTTTACAATGCGGTTATTGTTAGAACGGTTTGCAATGCTGGTGAACACGAGGCAAAGTCCTTTCCGTGCGCCGCGGATCGACGCATTCGTCTCACTATAAATAACGAGGTCGCGGTAAAAAGCACAAAACTAAAACGGGATCAGTGGAACACCGTGGAGAATAAACCGTGAAAAGTTCGACTCGAAGGTTAGAGAAACGATCGGTCAGGATCAATGGAACACCGGAAACGATCGACGAGATCGACGAGATCGTCAAAACTTGTTTCCATGATTTTAAAAAATTTTTTTTGTTTGTCGCAACGTTCATCCCCGAATCAACAAAAATTACGGCGAACGATTTTCAGTTCAATCCGATAGCTCCACCTTTGACGGGAGGAATCTGTCAGCCAAAATTACTGCAAAGTTGAAAATAATATTTCGTTGTAGTTGATTTTGGTGTTCGGAAAAAAATTGAGTTGAAATTTTGCTAACGCGCGGTTGCTCTCAAAGGCTTGATTATTTAATTGCTACCTTTTCGCGAGCACGAGATCGTAAGCAATTTTTTAGACAACAAAAAGTGTCACAACATTTTCACCGTATGTGCTTTTATCTATTTTTACACGCGCACGCGTGTGGTGTGTGTGTGTAGGAAAATGCAGTTTAATGCAATAAAACACGGTATGCAGGTGAAGCACTGATTAGAGCCTTTTTCGTGACACTGGACTCTGTTTTATAACTTAGTTTCGTTATTTATAAATTGCACAAGTGTTCCGAGGGAATAGAAGCGGTTTTTTTTAATAGAAGAACAACGTGGAAAATGTAAATCTCACTATGTATTATATTTTAGATAATGTTTTAATAACGGTGACTGAGATTTAGATCATCTACCGTACTGTTTTATTAATTATTATTAACGCTAGAACTACCGAAAAATAAATTTTAATAAATTTCTAATAAATTATTACTTTGTAATAATAACGAAACTGCATCTATTAAAACTTCGTATAATTCTTATTGTAACATATACGTTATTAAAGAAGTATATCCAAAAATTTCTGATGAAAACATTTTTATAACTTCAATAATTGCGAAAGAAAAGACTGGGGATCATCTACCGCATTGTTCTATTAAATATTATTAACGTTGGATCTGCTGAACAATAAATTCAACGATATATATTGCTTTGTAATAGTAATAAGACTGCATGTATTAAAGCTTTCTATAAATCTTATTGTAACACATACATTATTAAATAAGTACATCCAAAAATTACTGATGAAAACATTTTTATAACCTCAATAATAGCGAAAGAAAAAACTAGGGATCATCTACTGCATTGTTCTATTAAATATTATTAACGCTAGAACTACCGAAAAATAAATTCAATGATATGCAGTGCTTTGTAATAGTAATGAGACTGTTACTTCGAAACAAGAGTTCTGAATGCGTAGTAATAAACCAGATCGAATTTAATGCAATCTAAAATAATAATTCTCCTAAAGTTTATATGGTAAGAAACACCTTCCAATTGCAGTAATTAACAATTAGAGTTCACTATGCCACAAGCAGTCGTGGCCGAGTGGTTAAGGCGTCTGACTAGAAATCAGATTCCCTCTGGGAGCGTAGGTTCGAGTCCTACCGACTGCGAAACGTTGATGAATATTTTTACACATTGTAAAATATTCATTTTTTATTTTTGCAATTGTTGCATTTCGATTCCTTGGTCTGTTCAGTGATTTTTTATTAAACAACTGCAATTTTTAAACACTCGTTTTCCATTTTCTTTATCGATATCGTAGAAACGAGATTGGAAAATCTTCGTTTAATGAAATTTTTCGAGTCTAATGAAATGCTGGCAGGGTAGAAAACATTTTTATATATATCCGGGTGTGCGCATCTGTGTGTGTGTAAATTGATATGTAATACAATACTACATTACTAGAAACGTCAGTTCAATATTGAAGACGTAACCAGCTGGAAGGTTTAATTTTTGTTGCGTTTAATTGATGATTCAAATATATTAAAATTTTTAATTAATAATTCTAAATTATTTTCATATATTATACTGCAATAAATTTGTTATGTTACTTTTGGAGAAGGAAATGTAGCTCAATATTGTCTACAGTATCGTATTGTCTACATTGCCAATATTTTACTGAAAACTCTGTTTATTGAGAAGTTAACAGAAATTATTAATTGCTATTGCTATCCCCAAAAAATAAATCCACAGTCAAGTTTTATGTATTATACTGCAATAAATTGTTATGTTACGTTTGGAGAAGGAAACTTATATCGAACGTAGCACTATCTTTTCATTCTCTTTATCTTTAATAATCTTAAGCATTTGCACTCGAAGCTGTTCAAACTCCAAAAAAATTTCTTTTGACCTATGATAAATTATTTTCAATCGACATAATTTATTTCTTCTAATGTATACAGAAATTTTTACTATGACTCACCTACGCAATCAATTGTTGAGATACAAACAGAGCGGCGAAAAAATTATTTCAAATAAAAGCATGCCAATTTTTAGCAGTGCCTTGGAGTCATCATTCGAATGTTAAAGACTTAACACTAGAACTACCAAACCAGTCGAAATGACTGGTCCCTACTTATTTCTCTCGCAATTACCGAAGTTACAAAAATGTTTTCATTAGTAATTTCCCGATATACTTCTTTAACGAACCACATGTTACAATAAAAATTTAATGAACTTTGAATATTATTATCACAAAGCAATGTATATCGTTGGATTTACTTTTTAGTAGTTCTAGTGTTAAGAATAGTACATTAACATTCTCAAATCTTGTACCTTACCCTGAATTGAAACCCTTGAAACCGCACCAATTCGTTTCTGCCATAAATGCATAAAACCCGCCGTCCTAGAAATTATTCAAGAAAAATAGAAAATCGTAAATGGCTCCGATTTACTGCAAAACGTTTAGACAATGTTTACTTCGCACGAAGATCCGCAGTCCCGGTAATTATTCAAAGCACAATGGAAATCGTAAATGGCTCCAGTTTACTGCAATACGTTTAGACAATGTTTATTTCGCACGGTGATCCTACGAAAGAATCCCAGACGATAGAAAATGTATCATATGTTAGCAGAAAAATTGCTCTTCCGAAGAATAATGACTGGAATAAATTTTCGATCAGGATGGAACAATTACGACAGATCTCTCAATCTGGAACATTTTTATTGTATGTAATCTTTTTCATATTTTTATACTTTTACTTTTGCATATCTGACGTTAAAAATATTTTCTCTTTGAACAGTTGAATTTTTAACAATTTATAAAATATGAATCTTAATAATATGAAAACTGTTTTGAGTAATGGTATAGAAATTTTTACTGGTGTCTCAGAATCGCCAATCGAGTGCAAGGGGTTAATCGTACATGATACACTTCAATCTTTACTAGCTTTTTAAATACTAACTTTTACCGTACTACCAAACCAGTCATTTTGACTGGTCCCTAATTTTTCTTTCGCAATTATCGAAGTTATAAAAATGACTGCGGTTTACTGCGATACATTTAGAAAATGTTTATTTCGCACGATGATCCTACGGAAGAATCCTAGACGATAGAAAATGTATCATATGTTAGCAGAAAAATTGCTCTTCCGAAGAATAATGACTGGAATAAATTTTCGATCAGGATGGAACAATGAAAGCCCGTTGCCAAATAAATAGTGAAATTTATCGAACAAGCGCGCCCCGCTACCAAATGCGGTAGCTACAGCAACGGCCGCGTCATATTGTCCGTTAAATGATACGAACGGGATAATTTGAAATTAGAATAGCCGAAGTATGGTGGGGGGTTAGCCGGGAACATTTTCCTATTGGGAAACATAATTAGCGTGTCACTGGCAAACGCGACGTGCCGTGCTCCACGCAGCGCCTCGCACTATTTTCGTATTCCCGTCTGCGTCGAGCCCAGGCGCCTTACGACGGTCCTCTTTGGGGAACTTTCCGCGTTCACCGAATCACGGTCGGTAACCAGTTCCCTTCGCGGTCGCATATACACATGCTATGAGCCAAATTCCGCCAGAAACGATTGGTTCTCTCTTCGACATCCTGATGTATCGCCGATATTGCAGCTACCTTCTATTCCCGGCTTTTCTCCCTGACCGTGCCGCGATTTCGTTCGCGGTAGGGATGGGAACGACACCCTTGCGAGACAATTATCAGAAATATACCCGGGAATATCGTATAGTCTCGGTAACACCGCCGGAGAATCGTCTCGGAGCTGCCAGGGTTACTTATTTCTATCGCTGTTCCATTAAACTGACTTGTTAATTCGTGAATTTATTAATGAATCATTTTGTCTGAATTTC
>CM052083.1:10016835-10035735 GCA_028453745.1 Agapostemon virescens | reverse complement strand
AAGAAAGAATACGTTTTACTGGCCATATTTTTTACTTCATTCATTTTTCAACAAAATTTGCTTCTACTCAAAAACCAGACTTCCTGCAACAGAAACGAAACGTTTCATAAAGAGTTTCCCACGAACAAACGGTAGTCTCGACGAAGAAATTTTTCAATACATTCATCTATTAAGAACATTCACTGCCACTAGAAAATCAGACGTTGCTGACCTAGATTAGGTAGAATATGATCGTGTAAAGACATTTGCCCACCATGAAGAAATAGTAAACTGTTAAAAAAACATTTTTCAATGGATTTATCTATTTTGAACATTTAATTGCACTAGAAAATAACTTCACTGATAAACAACAAAAATAAGAGGTTGCATAAAACACATTTGCTACCATCAAGAAAGAATACGTTTTACTGGCCATATTTTTTACTTCATTCATTTTTCAACAAAATTTGCTTCTACTCAAAAACCAGACTTCCTGCAACAGAAACGAAACGTTTCATAAAGAGTTTCCCACGAACAAACGGTAGTCTCGACGAAGAAATTTTTCAATACATTCATCTATTAAGAACATTCACTGCCACTAGAAAATCAGACGTTGCTGACCTAGACTAGCCAGGATACGGCCGTATGAAAGACTTTAGTCGTACAATATTAAGAACGAAAAGTGCAGCACATTTTCGAAGCGCCCTTTTAGGGGACTTGCTGGCTGGCTTGGATCAACCATGTAGAAATAGTCGTCGAGAAATGGCGGAGCAGGTCAAGTGGCCGTAGCACCGTAAATATAAAAGTTGCTTAATCGAACGCAACCGAGAAGAGCCGAAATTTTTGGTCGTAGGCGTTCCGGTGGCCGGCACGTCGTCGGCTGTTACAAAACGCCCGGCCTTCGGCCGCTCCCACCTTGCCGGGCACATCGCAGAGTCCAGAGTTCTCTCCTCGTGTGTCTCGGTTTCGTCATCGAAGCAGACAGCCAGGCTGTTCGCAGTCTCCGGGAACGAAATTCTAAATACCACGGTGTTCGTTTGCGTTGCAAACAAAAGCAACCGACCATTCTCGGGGAGTCTCCGTTCGCTTCATTCGACGTTGTCCCTTGAATCTCTGCTTTATCGGCGGCTGATATGACGGACACCGTTACTTCGCCACTTACGGTCGCCTTTCCCGCGGTATTATTCCTCCGGCTAAGAATAGAAACGCGTGCCGCGATTTCCCGCTTGAACTTTCGATACCGATGTACTTGCTGTGCAAGCCTAAATTCTCGCAACTTCGCTCGCCGGTCGATCGCACCGTCGCGGAAACCGCACCGCGATCGTCCGACAAAATTACCCGTCCCTCCCCCTCCGGCGTTCGTGTTCTGTATCGAAGCTATAAATGTTACGTCGATTTTATATTGTTTTTATAGCATTTCGTCGGTTTTTCAATTTTATTTGTCAATGAAACAAACGAGGATTGTATCCGCAACGATTGTGCGCTCATTATTTGCCATAAATTGAAGCCGTTTAGCGGGAAGAGCGAATACGTTGAGTCATTAGGATGATAAATGCTTCGGAGCTGTACAAATTTAGTTGCTTGCACGTATGTTATGATAGACGCCGTGTAACAGCTCGTTCAACGAGTTTTTGTAATTTTTATGGGAAATTAAGAACCAGGTGCCTCGATTGTCTGACGCTTTGGCTGCCATGTTGCGCATAAATGGTTGATGGAATTATTTGTACGGTTTTAAAAGTTATTTTCGTGTTAATATATTCATTTTATCAAATTTAAGTGTGATCTAGAAAAGGTAAGATGGTTGGAGAATTACTCGATGTTGTACATTTCATTTTTGCGTTTTTTATCTGGTTCAGTGATTTATTTTCATTTTATGGAATTTTTGGGGTTGTTGGTTTAGGAGTCAAAATTTAAAATTAGTTTAGTATGCTTGGAAGACTACTCGATACCTTACATTTTTTTTTTCGATTTTTAGTTCGTTTGATAATTTATTTCGATTTTATGGAATTTTTGGAGTTGCTTACTTAGGAATCAAAGTATAAAATTAGTTTAGTATGCTTGGAAGACTACTCAATGTTGTACATTTTATTTTTTTTATTTTTATTTCGTTCGATAATTTACTTCGATTTTATGGAATATTTAAGGTTACTGGTTTAGGAATCAAAGTGTGAAATCAATTAAGTATGCTTGGAAATCATTTGCAACCTTCTCTGTTTTTTAAACAGAGTTTCTATAGCACTCCTTGTAAAACAGTCTGCTGCCAGTCTTTCTTCCATTCATGATGCAACATATATTCATTTTATTCAAATGACAGACATTGATGATTAATTAAAAATGTTTACACTGTAAGTGATAATAGTGAATCTACACGAACCATTAATTTCTTAACTTTTGTACACTATTTAGGAAACCATTTCCTCTAATCAGATTAAATAAATATGAACAATATTGAAGAATTAGTAAAACAGTAAAATTGTCTATTAACTATTATACATAAAATTAATTTTGCATATTTCTATAAAAATTATAATTGCAAAAATAATGTGTAAATCTCACTGAACTGAAAGCTGCACAAACATTAGCCCTTGAAGAGATAATCAAGTATTATTAGCTCTAAACAAAATAGATTAACAATTACGTAAATAAATATAAATAAAAATAATGCAAGGGTAATTGTTAATTAAAAATGGAGCAGAGGAAGCAGAGGTAAGTAAGTAAAATATTATTTCCGAATGTTCGAGTACGCGCGATGTACAGTAGGAATTCAGCTAGCGTGTCTGTCCATGACTTGCCGTTTCTACTTCTTATAAATACTAATGTGCGCGTATCAGAACTTTCGAAGTTGATTATCTTCTAAATGAAGCATCGTAAGAATAGATTATATTCTACTTTTTTTCTGCACTTACATTTTTACACTGCAATGTCTGCTTCTTAGTCGCCCGGCCCCAACATTTATTCTGTAAACACAATAATACAAAAATGTATATGAAAAATTTGAAGATTACGTTGGAAATAATAAAATGGCGAATGTAATATGATATAATAAAAATTTTATAATTAATATATGTATATATATTAATTTTTATTATATATATTATTATATAATAAATATATATTTATTATTATTATCATTTTTATGATTTATAATTTTTTATTTATATATACTTATAAGTGGATTTGAAACAAGAAAAGATATTTCAGTGTTGAAGTCCTAAGAGAATTTCATGCGATCTCTGTACAACCATGCAGTCTCACTCTGTCGTTTATCTAACGATTGCGTTGAGCAAGAGCTCTACACGTTATAATTATTTAAACAGTCATCTCGGGCAAGGTTATACAACTCGCCGTGCGATAAATCATAACGTGGGACCTTTTAACCCTTCTGGAATGTTCCAGTGAAAATTTGCCCGATTTCTGTTTTGAGATATGCTGTCGAATATTTAATATCCCTCTAATTAACTCTGTTACGATCCTGGATTAATCTAGGTATTAAACATAATTTTAAAAAGGTTACAGCAAAAATATAATAATTTCCTTCAAGCTTTTTAAAATGTTCGATCTTCTTTTGCAAAATGAAGAATCTACTAGGTCGGAGCATACTACCTACGCGATAATGCTAATAAAATAAAAATAAGAAAGACCTAATGGATACAGGAAGCTTGAGAAGATTATTAAATGGCTTAATTTAAATGAAACATTCTATATTAAATTTATAACGTTGAAATACTTTACCTATTAGCTAACACTATAGCTTTGCCATGTCTGGAAAAAGCTTAACAATCTTTAAATAACAATCCCAGTAGGCATTATATATTAAATCTATTAAGACTTTAACCCCTTGCCATATTACAACGAGTCAGACCCGTGTCGAAGAGTTTAAACAAAGTCTAACAAATATAAATATCATGCCCTTCTTTTCAGACGAGATCAAATTTGATTTCTTTCGTAATCAATACTTAAACATTGAAATAAATGTAGCATTATAAAATATAGAAATTGCCTTCCGTAACAGTTTTACTGGCAAAGGTGTTATAATTCAACAATAATTATAAAGGAAATAGTATGAAAATGAGTTAAGATTGAAAAATTTATTAAAATACATAATTTCCAACTAAATAGGAAGAAACTTTCGATATTTAGGCACCAAGTAAATCTAATAAGTGATGACTTATAATTCACATAACAGGTATATATCTGGTGTTTTGGAGCAATGAAAACTATGAACTATGAAAAGTAGTATGTTTCGACGAGGTCAAACGCTTCGAAACATTGTGGATTGTTGGTTTTCGATTTTTAAAGGTTCTTAACCCATCGCACGCGGACAAACCGTTCGAAAACGAAGGCTGCAATTTAGCAACCCCCATACAATCAAAAAACAGGAAACAAGCGGGACCTTCAGGGTCGCCGACCCTAATCCGCAATTCAAAGCTGCATTTCGCGGGCCAAGCGGGCCAATTTCGAATCAATTTCGAGGGTACACCGATGTTTTCGGCACGTGTCCCAGGAAAGTGTACTCGGTCGGCAAACGCGTCGCCGTCAGCGTATCTGCGACGCCGGCGGTCAAACGACTGCCGGCCCCGTATGGCTATTCACCATAGAGAATCGAGTTGCAAAACTGAGTTGTAAAAGGTCTACATCGATGTCGCCGGGTATCGTGTAACTGGCTGCACAATACAGCGCCGTCGGTACCCGGAATTTCAACCGTGTTAGTTGGACAAAACTCAAAATTGCAAAAACTATCAACAGCGAAACACCATCGAAACTATCCTACGCAATCAATTTTTTCCCTGAAAGTCGTGATATGATTTCGTGCCTTCTCACATTTATTTAGGAAACTTTGTTAACGAATCTAATGTTGCAATTTGTTTTAAAATAGAATGGTCGCGTTAATTTTGTTCAAATTAATAGGGAGAATTACAAAGGTAGGGTACCAATGGTAAAACCATCGAAACTGATTTCTTCTGCAACCAATTTATGTGTGGAGGTCATACTTCAATTAAGTATAGCTTTTTTGTATTTATTCGCAGAATTTTATTAGTTAGTGAAATGTATTTTGTTATAATGGTGGAGGAGTCGTATTAATTTGAGTGACTTTAATCTCGAAAATTGCAAAGGAAGAGTATTTTGGAATTGAAAGGAAGAGAAGTGCAACCAATTTATGTATGGAGGTCATTCTTCAATTCAGTGTAGTTTCTTTTATATTTATTCGCAGATTTTTATTAATTAGTGAAATGTATGTTGTTTTGAAATAAAAAAATAACACTAATTTTATTGAATTTAATATGAAGAAATATAGAGGAAAAGTATCAATTGTAGAATCGTCAAACCTAATTTCTTCTGCAACCAATTTATGTGTGGAGGTCACTCTTCGATTAAGTATAGCTCTTTTGTATTTATTCGCAGAATTTTATTAGTTAGTGAAATGTATTTTGTTGTAACGTGGGAGGAGTCGTATTAATTTGAATGACTTTAATCTCGAAAATTGCAAAAGAAGAGTACCAATGCTGAAACCAGCAAAACTATTTTCTTATGCAATTAATTTCATTAATTTCATTAATTTTCACAGTGATTCGTTGAATTTTATTAGTTAACGCAGTATTTGCTTTAAAGTGGGAGACTCGTATTAATTTGTTTGATATTAATTTCGAAAATAGCAGAGCAACAGTACCATCGGGTAAAACCGTCAAAAGTAGCTTCCATTCGAATCGATTTTTCCTGAAAGTCGTGTGATAATTCCGTGTCCTTTCACATTTCTTTATTACATTATTTATCAGTGAACGCAAAACGTCATATTCTGTTTTACAGTGAGAAAGCCTCGTTAATGTTCCTGAATTTAATATCGAGAATTGCCGACGAAGAGCACCAATACCGACAACCGCCAAAACTATTTTCGCATGCAATCAATTTCTGCGTGGAAGTCGACGGTTAATTCGGTGAAATATATTTACATTTATTTACAGAACTATATTAGTTAGTGTAACGTTGTGTCCGCCGGAAACGCGAGAGTAGTCGTAGAAATTCGGTTAAGTTTAATATCGAGAATTGCGGAGGGCCGGATACCGACGGCGAAACCCATCAAAATAGCTTCCAATTCCTGGAAGCAATCAATTTTTCCTGGGAAGTCATTCCGTGGTTCATTGTAGTTCGCGAAAGAAGTAGAAATATTTATTCAGAAAATTCTATTGGCCAATACACGATGTTTCCTTTTCTTTTTTTTTTCGTCGTGTCAAAGTGGGAGGAGTGAATTCTTTCGGGTTTAATATCGAGTCAAGAAACATGAAAATACAGTTTCGTCGAGGCAGCTCCTATCTCAGCGAGCACAGAGTGCGGTGCCATCGGGAGCGACAGCGCTGCCTTGCTACCCGGTGTTGAGTCACTGCTGCGTTGCCGATACACGCGTCGCCGGCGCTATTGCTGGTGGCACAGTCGTGTAGTGTTGCCACGTTTCGGGCTTCCCTCCCTTTATACCACGCCCCTCCGCCAACACGATAAGCGGCTATCCCCACTCCCGCGTCCCGGCCGAGCGAGAGAGAGGGGTCGGGGAGAAACGGGACGCAGACGAGGAGCGAGATAGGCGGAGACGGAGCGACGCGGTGCGCGCGAGTGGGAGCGACGTGGCAACGGTGTGCGGAGTGGAGGGGAAAGGAGGGGAAATAGGGGCTGGGGTGGAGGGGGGAGAGAGACGGGATGGCGAAGAGAGAGAGATGGGGGAAACGGGAAGATAGAGGATCAAAAAGAGGAGGAGACGGAGCGACGGGTGGAGAGAGAGAGGAGAGGCTATGACGGTGCAGCACTGCAGGAGAACGGGGCAGCCGAGTGAACCGGGGGAGAATGAGAGCGAGGGGGAACGCGATAGGGGCACCAGACGAGAGAGACGGAGAGGAGAGAGGCGTCGCACCGCGCGTTCAAATTTCATTGCGTCAAGCTCACGGTACTCTCTCGTCTGCTTAGCGCGGAATTCAGAGAAAACGTCGGTAATGGAGTTTCGTGAGATAAACGGCAGCAGCGTCGCCACCGCGGCACTGTTGGCCTCCTGGTACCGGATAGGGTTACCAACGGGGCAACCGAAACACCTTCGGAACGGATCGCAACCCTCTTTCTCCTCCGCGGAGTACGTTTTAAACAACGGTCTGTTGTCTTTTTCTCTCTCTCTCTCTCTCTCTCTCTCTCTTTTTCTCTATCTTTGGTCGTTCCCGATGCGCGTTATGTAACGACAACGTGTAGATAAGTGGCCGCGAATCGTTCGATTTGTTCCCTGTTTTTCCACCCATAGAAAGAGAGAGAGAGAAGGCACGACGACGAACCCAGCGAGTCAACAATTCCCCGATTCTCGAAAGGCGCGAAAACAATCCATCCATCAGGAGTGTTTACGGCACACCGGCGTTGCTGCTCCCTTCAGCTGGCAAGAGCTAGCTGCCAGACAGACTCCACCGAGTCCGCTTCGCGCTCTGATTGCTAACCCCGCGGTTCTTAAATCACCGCCGATACCCGATTCAACCTACGACAGGTAGAATTGCTTTTCGGTCCACCGGAAGATAGAGGATCGCCGATGCTAACGTCGATCGACGTAGAATCGTATTGTTGATACGCGTTTTTGGTATTGACTTCGCTCTAGACACCTTAGACGGTGTCGATGCATCGAGGAGTTGATCCCTGTCTCAGGAAAATAGCATTCTTCAATACAGTTACTTTGAGAATTGATTCGTTTGCAAGTCTGTGTGAACAACAGGAACCACAGTTTGCCCTTGTCTACTCAAGAATGCACGAGTCAAACTTGTGACACAAATTTTACTAAAACTTCTATGGAAAATTATATTTTTCTATTTAACTTCGGCGAATGAAGAATCGTGTTGTTGATACACGATTTGATGTCGTCGCTGCTCTAGACACGTTAGTCAACGTCAATGCATACAGGACTGGATTCCTGTCTCAAGAAAATTCTTCAATACCACTCTTCAATACAATTCTTCAGTAACCACATTTTTCCCTTGTCTACTCAAGAACGCACGAGACAAACTTGTAACACAAAATTTTACTGAAATGAAGGTACACTAGGAAAAGTTCTGCTTTTTTATTTAATGTTGACCGATGTAGAATCGTATCGTTCATACACGATTGTGCTCATACACGTACCATCGCTCTAGACAGTATAGTCAACGTCGATGCATGGAGGACTTGAACCCTGTCTCAGGAAAATAGCATTGTCCAAAACAGTTGCTTCCATAATTGATTTGTTTGCAAGTCTGTATGAAAAAATCCAATTGAAACCAAATTATCCCTTCACGCACTCAAGAATACACGAGTTAGACTGGTAACAAAAATTTCACTAAAATGAAGGTACAATAAGAAAAGTTCTACTTTTTTATTCAACGACGACCGATGTATTGTTGATTCACAATTTTGCAGTTATCTAAACACTGTAGCCTGCGTTAATGCATCGACGACTTGATCCCTGTCTCAGAAAAGTAGCATTGTCCAATGCAGCTTCTTTGATCATCGTTTTGTCTGCAAATCTGTATGAACAACGAAAATCAAATTTTCCCTTTACTCTCTCAAGAATACGCGAGTCAAATTCCTAACAAAAATTTTACCAAAACGAAGATGAATTAAGAAATAATCAAAAAAGACGATTTTCTAATATAGTTTCTTTAGCACCGTTGTATTGCTGAAAAATGATTGACACAAATTTAATGGCATTAAGAATAAATTCATTAACGTTGAAATTAACTAGATTATTGTGTCAAAACTTCGTTATCCAGTAACTAGCAATTTTCCTTAATAGCACAGATCACTTTTGCGAATCGTATAAATGCAACATGTACGAAGCACACAAAATTCGCAAAGCATTCATCGAATTAATCATTCGTTTATTTAAAAATCGATATGTACAAATCCGACTGAAACAAAACTAATCCTTGACGTATTCAATAACATGCGAATCAAACTTGTAACACCTTCATGTGAAGCCGAGATAAACTAAAAAATATTTTTAACAACCTCCCTAAAACAAATTTAAAAAATTTCGTTTCTATGGGAATTTTCATAAACTACTCTTTCAACGTTTGTGTTGCGTCTAAACCCTTTTACTGTTGTTACTCTAAACCTTTATTTTTCTACAACGCTGCTCTCGTCGCATGGAAATTGAAGATAATGCGATGTTTGTAAAGTACAGGAGATGTCAGGTCATAAAAATGTTAAAGTCGAGAAGGTTAAAGGTTTAAAGAAGTTAATTTGGTGGCGCAATGAAAATTTAGTGGTCTAAGTGCAACAACAAATGCACCCTGCAATTCCTCACAACTTTTTAATGCGCTTGTCTGACCTGACTGCTCCATTGCACCTCCACAGCAAAAATCTCCCGGAATAACTCATCTTTAGGATCGGAAGCTATGAAATTTGTATAGCTCAAGACACGAAAGAATAATGATTTCGTCGATGGACGTTTTTTTATTTTTATGTCTTGTCTCATATTCATATTCTAAGCGTCGAAAAATTCAGGCAACTGTAAAGAAATAATTTGTTTCAACTGGTTATTCAATTTTCTTCCTTCGTCAATTTGTTAATGACTTAACTATTTCGCTACCGAAATAACCATAAATTAATTCATACTCGACACATTCTGCCGCAAGACAAAATCAATAACAAATACCTTGCTCGTCGTCTCAAATGTTTCTTCTGCAATTTGCACTTTAACATCGTTAACGTGTTCGTTAATATGCATTATTTCCTAAACTTCGTATTTAATGGTATCATATTTTTTCTTTAGCCCTCCGAGTGCGGTGTCGGAGTCTATTTGGACCCAGAGTATCAAAATCGTTAAACGAGGGTCAAGAAAAAGATCAATGTGTCTGCAAGAGGTGAAAATATATTCTAAAATTTGATAAATAGGTCAGTGAATAGCCTGAACGTAGTCAATTATAAAATGGTAAAAATGGTCCGTCGTCCAGGGATTGAAAACTATTTTAAATTGGTAGATCTGTTGAAAATGAAATTTTTAGGCCACCTAATTTTAATTAACCTAGTAAACTTAGTCTCAATTTTTACTGTATATTACGAAAGATAATGTGCCAATAAGGATGGTCAACGAGCGTTTAGAGTGGCGCATCGACAAGATAGAAGAATTCGTTGGAGGACTGTGCGTGTGTACGCATAAAATTTAATAGAGTTGATTTATAAAAATGTAAAATAGCCAGGAATGTAAGCTTTTCTTTTTTCATGAAACTTTTGTTGCCGCGAAAATAAAATAGAAGTGTCGTTAAATTTTATACAGAATTTTCGTTTTATGGTGTTTCGCTTGTTGGTACAACCTATGAGCGCATAAAATTCATAGTCGCATAAACGGAATCCGGTGGATCACGAGCTTAATGAAAACGATAATCATTTCTGCGTTTTTTGTGGCTCCGGTGTGTATACCTGTAGCGTATCGCGTCTGTTATCCTAGCATAGTTTTGCTAATGTCATATTGCACATTTGCATTTTTATATTCAACAGTCTATCAGAGTAACGCGACGAGCAAATAAACGTTTTCATAAAGTCTATTAATTAAGGCTTTCATTCCAATTTTCAACTAATAAAATTATTAAAAAAGTAAACGAGCCTTCTTGTTTATTACCCGTTTCTATACAGTGCTGCAGAGAACACGAGTTTCCATAAAACACAGTAGCCCAATTATAAGTAGTATAACCGAGATCGTTAAAACATATTACAAGCATAATAAAAATTAATAATTGGAATGTCTTCGAACGTAATTAAAGATAATTGTGGCAGTTCTATAACACGATGTATACCGGGCGATTCAAAATAATAATGCTTCGATGATGGAAAACCGTGAATCATTGTTTTCGAATGAATGGACTTCGAAAATTTAATGAATTAATTTGATTCGTGGCTACGATAAGAACGATATAAATCTATTTACATTCAATATGCTCTTTAGAACGAACATAATATTCAAATACATTTCAAATAAAAAATTTCCAGTACAAATTTTATTAAAATGGAGACAAATCATAAGCAGCGTTTTTTAATAGTCCTATTTCTTGAGTAGTTCAAATTTTAGTCCACCCATTCTTTAGACAATCTGATAGACAGAAAAAATTTCATTTCATGGTTACACCATTGGAATTGGACTCTATAAATAATTTTATAAGTCTACTCAATAACTGATTCAAGCAGACTATATAAATCTTTGGAAAAGATACAAACGTAGAACAATTTGCATTTTATTGTTACGTAAATCAAACTTTACTGAATAAATTTCGTAAAATCTCAACTGACATTTGATTTAGGCAGGAAATATCAAGTTTTTCAAAAACAGAGCTATACATTGAAAAAATTTATTTTATCGTTAGGTAGAACAAATTCAGCTAAATAAATTTCATAAATTTTCAACTGGTGCCTTGTTTGGTCACAAAAGTTCAATTTCCTCGAAACCAGAATTAGAGATAGAAAATTCCATTTTATTGTTACGTCGATCAAATTGTACTCCATAATTTTTCCAAAATCTCAACTAGCACATAACTGTGGCAGAAGACATAAATTTTCCCAAAAAGGACTACACACAAAACAGATTCTGTTTCAATTATAGATCGCTTAAATTCAGCTAAATAAAGTGTATAAAATTTCAACTGGTGACTTGTTTAGGCAGAAAAGATCAATTTCCTCAAAACCGGAATTAGAGATAGAAAAATTCTGTTTCGCTGTTACGGTTAAACCAAACAGCATAATTTTTCTAAATTCTCAAATACCATTTATTTCAGACAGCAAACATGAATTCTTCTGGAAAAAAAGCTCCCGACGAAGTATCCTCTTTCACTGTTTCATCATTCGAAAAGTACAAGAAGAACGTTACTCGTTTCACGGCTCGATCAATATTCCCAATGAAAAATCAGAATCAAATATTTCGAAATTCTACCCGCTGAGTTGATTAGGTTTCTCAATAGCAGTATGTAGAATCGCAATTCTCCGAGTTCAGCATCCCGAAGAGCACAGGGCGGTCGCGAAACAGTAGCGGTAATCCGGGCCTGCCGAAAGACCAGAAAAAGTATCGGTGACATGTCGCCGAAGCGTTACCGGGTAACCCGATCGGTACACAGCGTTCTTTCAAATTAAAAGCGGGCGTCGGTCGATTTGCCAAGCAAACGATCCATCGGATCGTGGCGTGCGTTCAGGGCCCCGCGTATGGAAAAGAGGAGGCCGGCATGGAAATAAAAAAGACGACAGCCAGAAAAGAGAGGAAGCGAGCCGGGTAGGGTGGAGAACGAGCGAGAGACACAGAGACAGAGAAACAGAGGAAAGAGTGAACCAGAGCGAGCCGGTGCGAGACAAAGAGGGACAGAGATGGAGCGAGGGAAAATACGTGAGAGAGTTGTGAAACGGGAACGCCGTGCGCATCGCAATGCAAATGCAACTGACCCGATAAAGCTGCATTGGGTCATAGAAAGGGAAAATACAACCTACAAACGCGGGTCTCCCGCCAAAATACGATTTTTATAGCCCCACGGCGCCACGCTGTTCTCTCCTGCTGCCACCCACAGTGACGTTCTGCCACCCCGATGCTCCTCTCAACCCCTTTCTCCTCTTTCTCTCTCTCTCTCTCCCTCTCCAACCACCCCCTCGACCTCCGTTTCCTCTTCGCCATCTACGTCCGTCTTCATTTTCTCGCTTTCTTGCCCGAGATCTCGACGCCCCTCGAACCAGAATGGGAACTCGTATATCCTTGAAAAGTTCAGCCCCCCCATACGAGCGTGTCGCGAATGTGTTCCAACGAATTGAAAAAAAAGGAAAAAAGGGAAAAGGCAACTTGAAAACCACCGGGACCAAGAGAGCCTCCGAACCGACGGTCGGTCTCGGGATTCTTTGTTGCCTCCTTGCCGAGGCTAATAGTATTGTTCTTCTGATGAGAGCACTCAGAATGTCAGTGTCAACCGCCTTTGATACGCACGGGATTTTTTAAATGGCCCTGGAAACGGCAACTGTTGCGCTCTCCGCGACGCTGCTGCCTTCCTGTCGAGAGCTACGATTTTTCCGACAGGTTAGGCAACGGCTTCAGGCGCGATCCTTTTGCAATTACATCGAAACATTCGATTTTATTTTCTGTTCATCTGTGGTATAATATTTCGAGAACGTACTCGGTGGATTTTGGAAATCATTTTGGGATTATGAGGCATTGGCCCCGGATTTTGCGCGTTTATGATGCGGGCGAATAAATCGAATGCGAAACGGTGAAAGCATTTAAAGAAGTTTGAGTTGAACCTACTATTGTGGGTTTTCGTTAGGTTTCTCTATTTAATCCTTTGCACTGGAATGGCGCCTCTAAGGTGCCACCAAAAATTACCATAATATTATTTAAGCGGTTGTTACATTGCTACGTTCGCAGTTAAGAAATCGTTAAAAATTTCAGTGTTGTACGTACGAGCAATACTAATTAATTTCATATGCAGGAAAGAAAACCAACTATATGCAATGCAACTATTACAGATAAAACTGTTTCGAGCGCAAAGGGTTAATCATGCATGTAGTGAAATTCGTACAGAGTCTGGGTAAATTAAATTTTCTTATTTTTATAAGACAATATGCACTATCGAATTTTAATCGACTCGTTAAGATTATTAATCACTTGCCACATCATTTTCATTGTAACTAAAGTTTGTATGACATAGTTTCTACCATAAATTATATTATATATATTTATAGTTATAGTTATGTATATATTTAGAAAAGACAATTTATATATTTTATAATGCTACATTTATTTTAATGTTTCAATATTGATTACAAAAGAAATAAAATTTGATTTCATCTATAAGAAGGAAGGCATAATATTTGTTATATTTGTTAGACTTTATTTTAAATCTTCAACGCGACTCTGACTCGTCATAATATGGCAAGGGGTTAAGAAAGACAATTAATCAAGACATATTTTATTTCTCATTAAAATCAGCAGTGCAACAAGGGAGTTGTACTCCATTTAGTGTGACGTTTTACGGGTCGTTTTGATAAGTGTTGAATGATGTGATGAACATGGGTACCTACTTCTCGGTATTATTTCTCAATCTCTTTTTTAAGCATGCGAGATTTGTTACTAACTTAAAAATGCTCTAGAAATGATCTATTATAATAATATGTAAGTGGATTCATAGAAAATTGTGATGAAACTTCTTTCGCAACCATTTAACGTCTGATAACGAATTACCTATTCCACTGTGGATCTGAAATGAGGGAAATTGAGTTTTAAAGAAAACTGATGAAATAATGAAGATCCGTTTTTAAAAATTCCTTCAATTTTTGTAACATCTTTGAACGCCACTGAATCTAATCATCGTTTAATAGAAAATTTATTTTACACATAAGAAGCAGAGCATTAATCGAGTACTTCGACAGTGAACTGTTAAAAATCTCGAGACTTCCGATTTTGTTTATGAATAGTTCAGCTAACCAGCTGTTACAGTGTTCAACAAAGATTGTTATACAGAACGTAAAGTACTGCTTAATTTTCTATAGCAAATTTTATAAAAATTTCTAAAAGTCCCTTACAGTCTGTAAAATTGAGGACAAAGACTTTTTGGTCCCAAAATTATAAAGAATCGTATGGAAAATTTTTATATTATTGTACAGACATCAAAATGTTGGAATTTCGTCAAAAACTGCACAGAAAAAGGTCGTGACATTTATTTTTGGATGTCTGTAGGTCCTGTGAATTTTCAAAGTAGGAAATAACTTCTACGTACGACCAGCACATTGTCTGACATTTAAGCATTATCTACTGTGCGAGACAGGTCACGGTCGAATCGTGATCTACTGCCACGGATAGAGAGAAAATTCCTACAATCCATAATTCTTCTACGTGCAATTCGGAAAAATCAAACTGCTATAGTAATTCCACGCGTTCATTGAACTGCCATTGCGAGTTCATTCGACAAATCGATACAAGAAACGAGGTACCATTTCGAGCTGTATTAAAACGTTGACGACAGAACAGAGCGATTTGTCTGAGTCTGGCCATCGTATAATGAACATTGCTAAACGTCTATCTGTTAACGATTTAATACACTCTATAAATGTGACGGTATTATTATTAACAAGTAAAGTTCCCAACTCCGTTAACCTTGTTTACCAACCGTGGATTTCAAGACTTTAATTTTAGCTTTTTTCGCACAACTTTTTATTCTTTTTAATATCATTATTATCACTATCGTGGTTAACGTTATATTATACAACAACGTAACTCCAGAATTCATTATTGTCAACCGGCGTCATTTCGTTACCTTTCAACATCCAAAAATCTTGAACAAATCTACGATTTCACTTTTGACTCGTCCTCAATTTCTATCCTTGCGAATTTCAAACCTTTGCCTGGTTACATCGTTCCCAAAACTCTGATGTTACCATATTAGCACTTACAATTCTGAAATTCTCCACCATTCAAGTTAGAATCAATACATATATACAGAGAGCCTTATTCTACCCTCAAAACAGTCAATATCGTAAGAGTATAGTGACGATATAGTAAGAGTAACTGTAACGTATGGTAACAGGCGGTAATAGCAAGAAAGAGTTCTTCCTATAAGACTCCTACCGAACTGCTCACGTCATTCACGCTCAAGAATTTCGTTTATAAAAATCAAATTATATAATGTTGGATTTATTTTACAAATTTAGAACAAAATTAATCTATTATTTCTTTAAAAGAAAGGATCGATTGAACCTGCTTTTGACCTGTATATGCATACATTGTATATTCGACTGTTCCTCCTCTGTTTCGATCTCTTGTGTCTTTCATTAGTAACGTTTCTTTCGAAGTGAAAAGACGTGTCTCACAACGTGCTTCTAGAGAAGCTATTAAAATATATAAATTTTACTTCATAGTTTATAACATAGTGAGTTTTATTATATACCCATATTCCAATATATAATATAAATATAATAATTGTAAATGAATTTGCCGAATAGTTCTTCATAGATGCATTTTTGCAATTTCAATATTCGCAACTTAAAAACGACAGAAAATGCTATTTTGACGCGTTCCGTAAACCTAGAATTAACGGAAATGTCGCAAGCATCCGCAGTATCTGTCTCCGATCGTCTTGATTCATACAACCCCTCAGTGAATCATAGAGCCCGTTTTAACCCCCTTTAACTGCCTAATTAAACATCTAAAAAATTCCATACAATCAAAGTAATTTTTTTAACGAAGCAACGATTGAAAACTGAAAATGTAGGACGCAAAGTTGTCCTTCAATCTTCTTCTATTCTTCAAATCTTAACTAAATTTAGTGCAACGAATATATTGATGTACAAATTTATTTTTAAACATGGACAAATAATTCTGTCACCCATATATGAGTGACATGGCGATCAAAGTGTTAAAGCCACATACAGTAGCTCACGAACGTATTCAGACACTCTTTGAATTTGTATAACTTTTTTAACATTGAACCAAACATCTTGATATTTCTGGAGCAACTAGCAGCATTGACTTACTAAATGATATGCAAAAATAACTTTGAAATAATTCTAATTGGTAGAAATTACGTGGGAAAGTAGAAAAGACATTTTTTAAAACATTTTTATTTCAACTCGTAATGAAAATTTAAAATATGCGTTTTTCAGAACTGTGTTAGTTATACACATGCTGAAAGTCTCACCGAAATCGATTGACGCGGGAAAAAATGGCACGCGTAGGAAGATGTAAGAATTTCTGTAGTTTAAGCAGAAACTGATCAAGAATCGTGAAAAATTGCGATTTTCACCATTTTCGATGACACGTAGCTCGTGTGTACGTCGATCGATTTTAATGAATTTTTCTGCATGCGTATAACTATCATAGATCTACCAGATGCGTCTTTAAAATTTTTTGTGCGTGGCTCAAATAAAAAATATTTAAAAAGTTCCTTTTTTATTGGTCATGTAATTCACATCAGTTCCAATATTTACAAAATTTATTTTGTATATCATTTATTAAATCAATGCAACTAATTGCTCAAGAAAAGTCAAGACGTTTGGTCCAATCTTAAAAAAGTTATTTAGGTTTGAAGAGTGTCCGAATACTTTCGTGTGCTACTGTATATGTTTCAGTGAAAAGGTCGTGAAAAGTTTCCGTGAGAATATTCTTATAATTTCAATAACAAATGAGAAATTAGTAACGAGTGATTTTGACTTGTCCCGTCGTTACTGTGTTAGAAAAATTATATCTGTCGTAAAATAATGTTAGATAATCTTTTCGATCAAGTAAAATGGAGCCCATTTTATATATTCGATCGAGCTCTTTGCTTGTCCACGATCGCGAAGCAATTTGACGTGTCTATCCAAAATACAAATTCGCGGCTGGACACTCGGTGGAATTAAAGTGCGAAACGAAATTGTGCGGATGTTAACGAGGAATTTTTGGTGAAACAATGTTCGAGGAACCAGGGGGGAGAGAATCAACTTTTTCGATGTTCACAAAGAGGATGGTTCGCTCGTGCATTTCGTTACAGCGAAAATTCGCAAAGTCGAAACAGATAATGGCAGCGCACCGCGATTCCGCAACGGCAAGTGGAGCATAATAAATTTAGGTGTTGATCGAACGGACAAGAGGGCGATCGAGACCTGTTCGGAATAGTGTTGTACGGGAAAATAACAGGACCGCGTTTTCAAATTATGGACACTCTCGCTAAATTCACTTTTACGAGTTAGACATGATCGATAGTTACACAGAGAAACCAATGTGGGATGTGTATATGTGTGTGTGTGTGTATGTGTGGGTGGGAGGAGGGGGAGGGATGCGGCTCGACGAAAACGCTGCCCCCCTCTCCCCTGATTGCGCGTCTATGCTTCCGCATAAACCTAATTAAATTTGAAACGAACTTCGGGGTTCGAATTGAACATCGCTTCTCGCGATCCGCGCAGCTCCCGCGGCCAGCTCGGTACATTTTAATTAAAATTGTTCCGTTTAGAAACGGCGAATTAAATTGTAAAAAGGTGTCCCGATATTCGTTTTAATGAAAGTGATGGACATCGATGGAGGCCGGTGATAAAAGTGGGAAGCTTCAGGCACAGGTACGCGGTGCGCGAAAGAAGGACGACCCACCCGCTCGTTCTGCGAAATTATGCTGCACTTTAAGGGAAATTACTCCATTGTCGACATTCTGATTTATCGCTCGAAAAATCAGCTGGAATACTTTTTCAAATTCATTTCACTTTTCTTTTACTTTTTTTTTGTTTGTTTTTCTTTTAAATATTCTTTCGTATTAGTTCAGCTGGAAAATTTTGCCTTCCGAAAACCGAGTTCAACAGGAATTACGTTCACCGTTCCGTTACTTATTCATACTCGCTCGTTTCATATTCGTCATTATCTACAATCCATTGTTACTTTGTGGCATTTTTATACAGCTTCTAGAAAATTCTCTGCGTACATTTCTTACGATACAAGTTTTTAATAACGTACAATCTTTTGCCGAGAGTGCACGAAAATCTAGAACAAAATGTCTCCGTAGAAATATGCTTCGA
Organism: Agapostemon virescens; assembly: GCA_028453745.1. Lineage (NCBI taxonomy): Eukaryota > Metazoa > Arthropoda > Insecta > Hymenoptera > Halictidae > Agapostemon > Agapostemon virescens. The sequence goes on along the minus strand of CM052083.1, from coordinate 10,017,270 downwards.
AAATTCGCCGAGTCCATTAATATTTACAAGAAGTAGAATCGGTAGGTCATGGTCAGACACGGCAGCGAATTATTTTGTATTACACTTATATTGCACGTATTCTGGCATATTATAATATATACCGCTATATTCTGGTATATTTTGGTATATTCTATCATAAACTGGTATGTTCTTGTGTATTCTAATATATTCGAATATATCATGATATATTTTGACAGATTAAAGCATACTCTGATATGTTCTGGTATATTATAGTAACTTTTAGAATATTATGGTATATTCTGGTATATTATACTACATTCTGATATATTCTGGTACATTCCAGCATATTCTGGTATATTTTGGTATATTCTGGTATATACTGGTATATTCTGGTATATTCTAACATATTCTGGTATATTATGGTATATTCTGGTTTATCATATTATACCCTGG
>CM052083.1:9980191-10001654 GCA_028453745.1 Agapostemon virescens | reverse complement strand
GTTTTCTAAAATCACACATGATCTAATTCTCTAGAGAACATGTTTTTCTAAAATCACACATGATCTAACTCTGTAGAGAACATACTTTTAGCATTTTAAAAAATCACACGTACTCTAACACTCTAGAGAACATGTTTTTTTCAAAAATCAGCCTCAAAGGGTCAAGTTCCAACACTTGCAATTTCGTTAGTTTTAAGAATACATCTTGGGGCACATAGTTCAAGATTGTGCAATTTAAAAATAATCGCCTGATCGTAGGTCCACCTGAACGGGCCAAAGACGTCCATAAAGATGATGGGACGAACTGATTGGTGCCCCGTGAGAAACTTCTCACTGTCACCCGCGGTCACAGGATCAACGTAACATGAAAATCGTTCATCGACAACGTGATAAGTGTTCCGCGAAGCTAACTCGTCGATGATCAATGCAGGGTACATCGAGGGGCCAACCGAAAGCGTTGCACATCCATTAATCACTGATTAAAGTTAACGAGGCGTACTTGGCTGCGTGGACACAGGAAGACCTGACGACTTATGATGATCAATATGCAACCTGGTCAATTACCGTCTGATGTTAGCGTTAGGCGTGGACCAAGATCCATTCCAAATGTGACAGTAACTCATGCCATAGCGAGCAACCTTGGCGGAGCCTTTCAAGGACACGCCAAAATCTAGCTACCGATAGGATCAATGTTCACAATCATTGTAAACCCATTTCGCACATTCCCTGACCGATTTTTCTTAAAGTATAATTAATATATTCTTTGTACGCCATCGTAACGACAAGAAAATACTTGAATACCAATTTATAGAAACAATTTTGTAGACCTATGTAAAAATGCTTTTATTATAGTCTGTAGATAAAAGTAAACCCTAAACGTACATATGTATAATACTTACTGAAAGCAGATCAAACAGATAGAACTCCGAATTATAAAAACAATAGAACCTTGTAAGAGATGGTTTATTATATATTCTTAAAGTTGTATAGTAATTTAAGGACATCGATAATGTGCTTTTACCGTAGTACATAGACAACGAAATGATCTAAACGTCTAACTACTAGTTGCTAACAGACCAGTACAAATTAAAATCTACTTAGACCGATATCAACGTGAATCTGGGAAGTCGAAGATAATTTGCAGAACCCCGTTGACTGTAGAACAAACAGCCATACAAGTTAATAATTCCACCAATCGATTTGCTGTGTACCGCATAATTGGCCGGCAACTATAACGAAGTATCACGTTTCGCGGATCAGAGAGTGCTCCAAACACCCGAGACATCTGCCAATAAGACGGTCTAACGCTCACGCACCGGTTTCTCTCGGCAACATCCTAAGTACTCATCTAAATGCTTTGAACCGCCGAGTGTTCCTCGTTCAATCGTCGACTTTACCGTCGGCATAATGACCGTCAAATCGACGTGCCGAATCTGCGAAGCATTTCGTCGCGCAAAGGGAGAATGAATCGCGGGTAACGATCAAATGACCGAAAGAGAGAGACAGGCAGAGAGAGAGAGAGAGAGAGAGAGAGAAAGAGAGAGAGAGCAGCGAGCACAGCGACACAGTGGTACGGCGTCCGGTGGCAAGAAGCCTTGAAAAGGAGCGTTGGATGCGAAGGTAACATTTGCGGTTCTCCCGAAGAGAGGAGAGGCGCATCGATGCCTTTCCTAATTAATGTTAATGCCGGCTGCGCGTCGACGTTTTGGCCCCAGCCAACCAAACGTTCCGAAACGGGAGCGAAAGTAGAGTCCCGATTGTTAGTCCGTAGTTTCGAGAGCGACGGTGCTACGATTGGTCGGCTTTTTGCGCGGGAATCGATCCCACGTTTTCGAGGGATGCTCCGCCTGTGCAGCAATGGCGAGGAGCCGCGCACTTCCGGCGCAGAGGTGCTCGCAATTGGCCGATACCGGGTAACGCTCGCGACCGATTGGCCCCGGATCCAGCAGCGCCAGTTCGAATCCGACGAGGAACGAACCTCTTCGTGACGCACGAAAACAGATCCGGAACGAAAATGATCCACATTGCGACCCACCGGCCGGCTCTAACAACGAAACCTGGTAACACGAGAAATTCGTTCACCTTCCATGGCGTACGCCAGCACGATTTCACTTGTCCGACCTTTCGCAGCTATCGTTGTCCTACTGGAAATTGTTTAAATCTGGACAAAGTGAATTTTCCAAAACCGGTTCGAGATCGTCCGGTCGCGAACGACCACGCTGTTATGGTTCAAGGGTTAATTCCGCATAATCGTCGTCGGGCACAAGTTTCGTGTAGTAAAGTTCGCTTCTAAGACCGCAGCCGGATCAACCCTAAGCGCGACGCTGCTCGGCAATCTCCGCGAAACATTTATTACGACAAGAACGATCGACCATTAACGTCGCGCGGAATCAATACGTCGAAAGACCGGCGCGAAAACCCATGCAAAAACAAAGGGAAGAACGGAGATAAAAATCCATTTTCTTCGGATCGTTCCCGCGGCGACGTCGCCGACGTCACAAACAGAGATGACCCCGTTGCCACTTTAAATACCTGTCGCCTCCTTAGGAATCACCTGTTGACTGCACTTCCTGCCGCAAGGAAATTACAGACACAGCGATCGTGCGAGGCCACGAGCCACCAAACTCGGAAAAACTTTTTCAACGATCGTCGATCCGTTTACCTAGCCCGTTCCGGGCTACGCGGAACCACTTCTTAGCCACCCCCCATTTTACCTTTTCCCTTTTCTCCACCATCCACCCACCCCCTCAGCCCCCGTCCCTTTTCCTACGAGCATCGACCCTGCCGCCTCGCTTTTCATCCCTCCGCCGCTTTTCTTGATTTCTCTTGTACGACTGTTCGACCGAGAAACTTCACGGCCCCGCGTAAATTCGCATAATTAACTTCCCGGTAGCGAGTTCTTAACTGCGAATCAGAAGTTCAAGGACTCGTATTTTGCTATCCGACGCGACGCGCGAAAATCCTCGCCTGTGGAGAGAAAGAGAGAGAGAGAGAGAGCAAGGGGGAGAGGAGAGGGAGGGAAAGAGAAGAGAATGCAGCTTTGAGGGATGGCCGGTCGCGAATCCCGTCAACAACGATGATTATATACGATAACGAGCGACGGGGAAGGGAAACTGTTTACCGAACAATGGCGAGAACTTCTGCTTGCTGACCGAACGGTGAAACCAATTTTATGGACATTTTACTATACGTCCAGCGAATAGATTTTTCGGAGAGCTCTTTTTGTTTCGCACTTTGCGCCGCGATCTGTGTTCCCGTTGTAGTTCAGTTTGTCCGTGTTGATCTATTTTTATTTGCTTTCCTTTTTAGACAGGTAACTGGTAGGCGATAGATCAGTTAGTTTGGCGCGTTGGAAACGAATTTGGAATCGTTATTCTTCGTCACTCTCTGCTTTTTTCAGAAACTAATTTTCAAGTCGAATTTTCAACTTTGTTTCTTAGTGACTGATAACTGATGGATTAATTATTCTGATGCGGTGAACGTTAAAAGCGTACTTCCCTGTCATCCTAATTTCTTTAAGAATTTAAGAAAATTATTGTTAGCCTGTGAAAATTATTGAGTTACCATGTCCACGTTTAAAAATAAATTTTTACATTAACATATTCGTTGCACTATATATAGTCGAGATCTGGAGAATAGAAAAGGGTAGAAGGATAACTTTGTGCTGTGCATTTTAAATTTTCAATTGTTGATTCGTTAAATAAATTACTTTGATTTTGTGGAATTTTTGAAGCTATTGATTGGCCGATCAAAGTGTTAACGCATTGACCGCCATGTCACCCATATAGGGGTGACAGAATTATTTGTCCATGTTTAAAAATCGAATTGTACGATAATATATTCGTTGCACTAAATTCAGTTGATATCTGAAGAATACCAAAAGGTTGAAGGATAACTATGTGTCACACATGTTAAGTTTTCAATTGCTGCTTTATTAAATAAACTACTTTGATTTAGTAGAATTCTTGAGGTTGTTAGTTAGGCAGTTAAAGTGTTACTTCCTATGCGTCCAGTTACTTGTAGCCAGACTTAGAAAAGAATCTGGGAAACTAAGTTTTTCGACCGACATTTTACCCTCTCAGAAAGTAAATATAGTATACTGTTAATATAATATTGTATATTATATTATTATAAATAAATATTTATTTATTTGTTGTAAATTCATGAGTTAATTATATAGTTAGTTATTATCTGTTAATTGTAAATAAATACATGTATGAAAGATAAATTGTGTTTAATAATAATTTATGTGTTTATATTTTTTCCTGCAATAAGTTAAAGATTTGTGAATGAAAAAAAGTATAATAAGAGTAAATGAAAAAAGAAGATTCGGCGACAGAGAATCGGACCGACGTCTGCCGCATGTGAGCCTAGCACGCTGCCACCATACTAAGGAGTCATTAGTTACTCAATTTTTATTTATGAATATTTAAAAAACTATTTAGTGTTGGCGGGTATAACCATGTATATTCTTAATCAGAAGAACATACTCTACCAATGTACAAAGTTTCAGCTGAATCGCTGACCCGAAGACCTTGCACTCTCCTTGTAAGAAATTTGTAAAAATATAATTATTGTAAGAACGAGTAATATTACAAAACCCCATATGCATAAAATGATAATTATATAAAAGAATTTCTACATCGCTACGCTTGTGTCTAAGAAATTTGTAAAAATATAATCATTGTAAGGGCGGGTAATATTACAAAACCCCATATGCATAAAATGAAGTGAATCATATCAAATGAAAGTGGCCTACGTCTGAAGAAACCCCTTGGTTCTCGAGTTAATAAAGCTTCGAGTTCAAAGGGTTAATTATAGCAAATCGTATCTTGCATATCGAAGATCATTTAGCCGGGCGACATTGCATCGCCGGAAGAGGAAGATCGCTTGAAAAGCGAATTCTTTCGCAGTTGTATCTCCGACAGCGGATGATCAGTGCCGAATTGAATCCGCAGTTGTCCGTATAATACGATCTCGTATAAATTCGCCTTCTCCCGCGTCACGACAGTCATCAAATACACCGATTGCTTTCACAGAGAGGCAAGGAGAATCGGAGATTAGAAAATCGCGGAATCGGGTAGAACAGTTGCCTGCAGTGTCCGCGTTTGTTTCGTAATCGAACCTCCTGCGAAGGCTGATCGAGTCCTCGATTTTTCGAGCCTAATCCTTCCGGAGGAAATGGGACGTGGTTGACGACCGGGCTTCAAACGGGATCAAGAGGGACACTTAATCCTCTTGTACCGGGAATAAAACGGGACAAAGTTTGATCCGCCGTTGCGCAGCGAGGATACCGTCCTGCTGCATCGGGGGGAAAGCGGTGCTCCTTGCAAACCGCCGGTGCATCGGTGCATCATCATAATTTACTCGCGTGATAATCGCGTTTGACGTTCCGTCGCAATCGACGGAACGGTTTTTCACCAATTTCTTTGACCGATTCAGGCGAATTTTTGGTCGTCATCAACAGGATACTTGGCTTTTTAAGGTAACAATTATGTTAAAATATTTAGTTTCACATTTGAAAGCAATGAAAATTTTTTGTTAATATTTCGAAACAGATTCAATTAAAAATTTCTGCTCTTTGACATTAGGACGAACTTGGTCTTTCGTGTTAAAAAGTGTGCTCACGAGTTTAGTTCTTAGTGCTGGAGCAATTAAATATCTTTTTATGAATTTTGTATAAGTTTAAGAAAGATACTTCCACACTTGGGAAATCGAATATCTGGATTATCGTGTGAAAAATTAATCTGTGATATTGAAGCAATCGAGCACCTTTTTATCAATTTTAAAAAAGATTACGACACAAACTTTTACTTTTCGTAAATAGGAGACCTAACGTTTCATGATGAAAATTGAGTTGCAAAATTTCATTTGAAATTTATCTTTTATTTTAATTTTACAGCAGGTTAAAACTCAAATTTCTTCTTATCCAGATTGGGATATTAATAATTGAGCTTAAAAATTGAGATATGTATAAGGAGATTGATCAATAGTTGGAAACGTTAAATAAATTATTTCTTATTAAAAGAAAGAAACATATTGTCCTTGTAGAAAAGACAATTTTGTAAGAAAGTATTGAACAAATTCATCCTATTTGATATAAAATTGTGTCTGATATTATTATTTAAATATATTGTAAGCTGGTTTCTTTTTCTGTCCCTACTACTAATAAGAAAGTTATCTTCGTTCACAAGGAAACGAGAAAACACGGATTAACTATTCCCAGACAGTGTTCGGTCGAAAGAGGCCAAGCATCACTTCTCAAAAGAAAAAAAAAATTACCAGATACTTGTATTGAGGTCACCTGTGTTGAGAACTTCCTAGAAAATAAGAAGTTTGGGTTATCGAAGTTCTCTTGTAAGCTGAGAAGCTTGAAACTTCAAAGTGGAGTAAGGATGCAAGGCTTACGCGAAATATTTGTCCATTTTGATACAACACCTAAACTTCTTTGTGCAATCGTGTAGCACTGAAGACGACGCATCCGAATGCACTCAATCTCAATACATCGAATTCGATTACGTCATAACACTAATAAATAATAAAAATCATCGGCAATAATCGTCGACAAAAATCAGCTACAAAAACTGTCGACAAAAATGAATTATAAAAATCATTGACAGCAATTGTCGACAAAAATTAAATATATAAGTGGTTGACAAAAATTGACTACAAAAATCATTGACAAAAGTGATCGACAAAAGTCAACTACAAACATTGTCGACTAAAATGGTCCACAAAACTCAACTACAAATATTGTCAACAAGAATGGTGGACAAAAGTTAATTACAAACATTATCAACAAATATGGTTGATTAAAATCAGCGACAAACATTGTCGATAAAAATCAGCTATAAAAATCGTCGACAAAAATCGGCTCCAAAAATCGTCGATAAAAATCAGCTCAAAAAATCGTCGACATAAATCAGCTACAATAATCAATGACAAAAATCAGCTACAAAAATCGTCGACGAAAATGAACTATAATAGTGGTTGACAAAAATGGTCGACAACCTTCAACTACAAACATTGTCGACAAAAATGGTCGACAAAAATGGTTGATAAAAATCAGCTACAAGCATTATCGATAAAAATCGGCTATAAAAATCGTCGACAAAAATCAGTTATAAAAATCGTCGACAAAAATCAGCCACAATAATCGTCGACAAATATCGGCTACAATAATCATCGACAAAAGTCAACTACAAATATTGTCGATAAAAATGGTCCACAAAAGTCAACTACAAATATTGTCAACAAGAATGGTGGACAAAAGTTAATTACAAACATTATCAACAAATATGGTTGATTAAAATCAGCGACAAACATTGTCGACAAATATCAGCTACAAAACAATTTTTGTTTCGACAATTCGAAAAAAATTAACTATAATAGTGGTTGACAAAAATGATGGACAACCGTCAACTACAAACATTGTCGACAAAAATGGTTGATAGAAATCAGCCACAAATATTGTCGATAAAAATCAGCTATAAAAATCGCCGACAAAAATCGGCTCCAAAAATCGTCGATAAAAATCAGCTCAAAAAATCGTCGACATAAATCAGCTACAATAATCATCGACAAAAGTCAACTACAAATATTGTCGATAAAAATGGTCCACAAAAGTCAACTACAAATATTGTCAACAAGAATGGTGGACAAAAGTTAATTACAAACATTATCAACAAATATGGTTGATTAAAATCAGCGACAGACACTGTCGACAAAAATCAGCTACAAAAATCGTCGAGGAAAATTAACTATAATAGTGGTTGACAAAAATGGTCGACAATCGTCAACTATAAACATTGTCGACAAAAATAGTTGATAAAAATCAGCTATAAAAATCGTTGACATAAATCAGTTACAATAATCGTCGACAAAAATCAGCTACAAAAATCATCGACGAAAATAAACTACAAACACGTTGTGAAAAATGGTGTCAAGAATGAAGAATAAAAATCATTAACTAAAAACCCTCTAAGACTCGTCGACACCAATAAAAACAAATTGTGAATATTACGATAGAATCCATAATCTCTGTACCAAATTCCAACGAAACAGGGAGTCGCATCGAAGATTTCGGCAACGGTGGTCACGGTCGCGAGTGGCATAAGCTAATCGATGAAGCTAATCGGCAGCAAACGAGACCCGATTCTTCAAGATCGCGGTCCACCGTCGAAGGTCACCGTCGAAACCGACTCTGTCGGTCGTTATTTCCTCGACACGGCGAAGGCGCGGCCACCACGCGGTCTCGTTCCATGTGTAATATCTAAAAATGAACCAACTCGTCCTGCAGCATTCTGAAATAGGCCGATTCCTAGAGAGTGCCGGTGCCGGCTCGCTAGCTCGCTCGCTAGCTCGCTCGCTCGCTCTGTGCGAGGACAAAAATGCAAAGGAGATAGAACCGGCGGAGAAAATAAACAAGACAAACGTCTCCAGCGAGGTCCGAGTAGGGGTAGGGTTCGTGAAAGAGCGGCAAGGGTGAGGGAAAGGGGAATAGGACGACCGGAGGAAAGCCGGGGAACAGAAGAGGGAAAAGAAGAGGAATGCACCGTTAGCCTCGAAGCGATGCACGAGCATGGTGGTCCGAGGATGCGGAGCCACGAGGCGCGCATCGTGTTTTCGCGCGATTTAGAAACGCGCCCACAGAACGCAGTTTTCACGCGTGGACAGACCCATGGTTACCGGGCGTGCACCGTGCCGAGGATTCGACGGTTCTTTCGCGGACGAACGAGGCTCCTCTCCTTTCGCCGAGTTGACGATCCAGCGTCCTGTTACACCGGCGACCGGTTCTTCTTCGGTCAAGACGCGACAGAATAAAAAGGAAGATATGCGTTCTCGAGGAGATCAACCAGCTACACCATGCTACGGAGACGAATAGTCGCGAGAACGTGTCTGCGCGCCTTCGAAGACGCTCGATTTGCCTGGCAGACCTCCGTCATCTTCTACGAGCTTCGCTCTACCGGTATTTTAGAGCTTCGTTCCGCGGCTGTCCATTCTAATTTTTCTGGATCGATCGACGAAAATGGGAATGGATCTGGATTTACCTCGGAATGGCTCGTAGCTGATTCAGGCTAGTTTTAGTCTTTTCCACTCGAAGCTATTTTGCGTGGATTTAGTCTGAGATCTTTTGATAAGTTCACGGTAAAATGTAGGAATTGCTGTTGTTCATTTTGTTAAAGTTGCTCGACAAAGATGGGAATTTGATGGACGATCTTTTTGATTTTTAGACTAGGATGTTTGAGGTTTAGGATGGTTCGAGGTCACTACGAAATATTAGGAGATCTGCGAATTTTTATTTTTGTAGGTTGGCCGACGGAGATGAGAACTTGGTGTAAAAGTCTTTTTTATTAAGCTTGGACTTTGCTTAGCCGTTTGCATTTGTGGCTACTTGGATATATCCGTACCGAAGCTATTTTGAGCGGGCTAGATCGGTAATCTTTCACAAAGTTCACTATAAAATAATAAAACAGCTGGTAACTTGTTATTTTCCTAGATTTTGCTGTTTACAGAAAGTTTGAAGACCAATTAACCTAGAGTCTCTGAATTCTAATGTCCTCGATTGAAATCGTTAACTATTCCTACTAACTTTAATACTAAACTGTGCACTAACCAACACACGACTAAAACAATATGTGCTAAGAAAACATTCGTTCAATAATTTCACATAGAAAACACCGTACTCAACTTTGGCAATCCAAATACGCGTCGGTGAACGAACGTTGCCAAGCGAAACAGTGCAAGAAACAGAAAAATTACAGCAACCAAAAATTCATGCATAAAGATTGGAACGACTCCACTCGCGTTTTCCGTAAATTCGTCAAAAACTGTCCAACTTAGAAGGCTAGAAGCGAGATCCTGGTAGCATCCTCGACGCTCGCAGCAGGCAATCGGCGTGGCGATCGCAAAAATCAGTACAGATCGTTCCCGGTTGACGATCGCCTCGCCGAACGTCTGGTTCGACTTTGCAACGTGGAAGGAACGTTTGGTTGTCAGGCAAAGCCCGATGGCAGAGATCGTAGAGGAGTCTCCGAGGGAAAACTGTGCAACTCGAACTCTGCTGCGAGTAGGCATGGCTTCCTGTTGGGTGCCGATGCATGACGCCCACACGCCGGCCACCGAGCTTCTTTGCAGAAACGATGATCGTGTGGGTACGACGTGTATAGAAACGACTCGCCCGGTCGGGTCGTACCCGCGGATCGGCCTGCTCCTCGTAAAATCCCTGTTGGAACGATCGAGCGAAACGGGACGGGTCGCGAGCCATCCCCGAACCGACTCGATTCCGCTGCGGCGATCGTGAAAATCGTTATCGGACACGTTAACGGTCCGCGTTTCCGTACGAGCGGCTAGCCGTTCTCTAGGGTGGGACCGTTTTACTGTTAGAGAGGCCGGCGTCGTAATTATCAATCGTCTGTTTTTATTTTCCATGGGCGTGACCGAGGCCGTTTCCTTGATACGCAACGAGCTACTACCCGACGTCACCGCGGAATTACCACCGGCCGATATATGGACGAGATAATGTACTATTTGAATTTTTAATCCGAGCCTCGACTGTCCAACCCGGACGAGTAACCCTTCTCTTGCTGGCTCTCTCTCTCTCTCTCTTGCTCTCTGTCCTTCCACGCGAAGAAGAAGCGAACCGATGCGGCGGCGACTACAAGGAAATTGGAAGTATATAGTGGATGCATGGGTTTTCTTCCGCCAGAAAGGTTAATTGAAACGCCATTTTGCCGCGTGCTTCGTCGATGCGGGATCGATAGTTTTTTATGGTGATGGTACGGTTGTGTATAATCAATTTTGCACCGTGTACTTCCTTTTAGTTGTTCGTAATCGGTTTTGTTTCGTTTGGTCCGTTTCTGTATGAGGTTGCGAGCATGGACGGAAGGTAGGATCATTTTTATTCGTGGGATTGTTTATGGTACATTATGTGTGTATTTTTTGATATTATTTTGAATGATTTTCAGTGGTTATTTGGAGCGTTTAGCGAGCAATTTTTAGTTTTATTTTATTATTTTATCGGGCGATCTCTCTGATTTCTATGATCTCCAAATGTATTGTTAAGGTCGCCATTTTGAACTACTGTTTCTTATATGTAAGTTTAGTATCAATTGTGCAATTTTTATCGTTTTTATACTCACTTATATCTACATTACTTATTTTGGAGTATTCAAGTTATAAAATAGTTCACATAGAAGTCAATTCAATTGATTACTTTACAAAAATTATATGTTGTAAAGAAACCGCACAAATTCCGAATTATTTAAATCTGGTCATTTTTATACACACGTGCACATTTTTTATTTTATAATTGTTAAAGTTATCTCTCATAGAAATAAATTCCATAAATTACTTTACTCAATTCATATATTGTAAAAAGATAACGGAAATCCCAATTATTTAAATCTGGTCACTTTTATACTCGCTTACACCCACATCCTTTATTTTACAATTATTGAAGTTATAAAATAGCCCTCATAGGAGTCAATAGATCTCTTGACTCAATTCATATATTTTAAAGAAATTGCAGAAAATCCATATCAATTAAATCTGATAATTTTTATACCTACTTACACCCACATTATTTCTTTTGCAACATTAAAGTTACAAAATAGCCCTCACAGAAATCAATAAAATAGATTTCTTTACCCAAATCATACATTCTAACCAAATCGTACAAAACCCAAACAAATTAAATCTGGTCACTTTTATACTCGCTTACACCCACATCTTTTATTTTACAATTATTAAAGTAATAAAATAGCCCTCATAGGAGTCAATTCAATAGATTTCTTGACTCAAATCATATACTGTAAAGAAATTGCACAAAATCCATACAAATTAAATCTGACCATGTTTATACCTACTTATATCCACATTATTTCTTTTGCAATTATTAAAGTCATAAAATAGCCCTCACAGAAATCAATAAAATAGATTTCTTAACTCAAATCACATATTCTAAACAAATCTCGAGAAATCAAAATGAATAAGATACGATCATTTTTATAAAACAAACTACACTAGATAATTTTAACGCTCGGCAAGCTTAGCGTTAACCTGCTTGCTTTCAATCTGCAGAAATCTCGTTCTCGTTTTATACCGTTCGATCGATTACGCTCGAAATCGGGACACGTGAATGCCCGATCGAAGACAGCAGAATCCAGTCGGAGATGCGTCGATTTACTTATTGAAATCATATTCGACGCGGCTAACGCGTTCGGTAACGCGGTTTGAAAATCGGCCGGAAGTCGAGTCGCCTTACCACCTTCGAGCACATACGCTCGAAAGAGTATGCGCGCACGAAGGGAGAAACGCACCGTGGGAAAAGAGAACTGATGCGATATGCGTTCCCGACCTTGAATTTCTATATGCTGCATACAACTTTCAAACCGAGTCCACGAGCCTTCTGGCACAGACGAGAGCCAGCCGAACCACTGCGTTTTCGGATATTGATTTTAATTTAATGTTAACGGGCCGCGTTTATTAAACTTCCGCTAATACATGGTTTCATAAATTTCGCGTGGGCCCGCGCGCATGCACGCGTTACGTTTAATATTTAAAAAGTTATACATACAAATAACTCGGAACCTAGTCGATTACGTATGACCGAGTGTTTTTCTCATTCGGGCTTTCGTTTCAAGCGTTCGACGAAAACTTACAACCCTGTTGTCCTTCTTGCATTCAATTTTCTATAAATTCTACATGTACCTCTGGCTTTTTGTTTGATCATAAATTTTGCATCAATGGTAATTTATGCGATGTAAAATGGTTCGTATGCTAGCTGGGAACACTGGCAAGGAAACATATTCAGATGCGAAAATCTGATTTTTATGAAACTTATGGGAGCTTATAGTTTTATTATTTAAACAAACTTTTGTTAAAATTTTCTTGCGCGACTACATTTCCCATTGAAAAACACACAATTTAAAATGAATTCAAATTTTGTCGACCTCTGTTTCCGAGATATCTCAAAAATACCCCAACTTTGAGAGCTGTTTTCACCCCTTCAAAGTGGAACTTCAAATTTCACCCATATGTTTCATCAAAATCGAATTTTCGCATCTGAATATGTTCCCATGTGAGTTTGAACCTTTCGCACTCGAACGGTGACTCTCAGGCACCGCTAAAAATAGTTGCAGCACCATTTAAAACAATCTTTACAACGCTGAGACATTTTCATCTGAGGCAGCACAGAAAGTTGCCACATAATTATATGAAAGAATTTCTACATCGCTATGCTTGTGTCTAAGAAATTTGTAAAAATATAATCATTGTAAGGACGGGTAATATTATGCATAAAATGAAACGAATCATATAAAATGGTAATTATATAAAAGAATTTCTACATCGCTGTGGAAGTGTCAAAGAAATTCGTAAAAATTTAATCTTTTCATGGACGAGTAATAGTAAACACATTTCGTATTCATAAGATGAAATATATCGTGTAGAATGAAAATATTCTATATCAGAAGAAATGCCTTGCAGTTAAAACAGCTTCAAGTGCGAATGGTTGATAAATGAATAATACAAGAAAATTATATGCGCATCTGCGGTGTGTAAGTCAAATGAGAAACAGTTCATCGACTGGCTGGGAACGCTGAGATTAATAAATGAGTAACGAAGGAACGTTGTGTACACCTTTGTGGTATGTAAGACAGATGCAAGGGTCCCTTCTGAATCACAATTTATGCAAATTATTTTTATTAATTAAGAAAATCGTTAAGTCTGTCGGAAGAAGCGAGAATGGAACTCTGATGAGGATACTTTCGAACTGCTTCGCCGACATTCAAAGATTTTTGGGGTGGTTAAAATCAACGTGAATTCGAAGATTAGAGTCTCCCCTTTACAACGACACTAGAAAATTTGATGTACGACTTTTATTGACTCGTGATCAAAATTTCGAACAGAATCTTCTAAACATGTATTTCCTCAATTTTCTTCAAACGGAAATAACATTTTATTTAATTGTTGATCGGTAACAACAATTTTGTCTTTTCTTTTTGTCGTTCTTTGGAGGATAATTGCTATCACAAAATAAATCGTAGGGCAAGGGGTTAAACAGATTTTATCAAACTTTCAATGAGCAATGCAGCACGACGAAAAATGTTCGAAAAAGCAAGGTAAATTTCCCTCAACATTCCCCGCAAAAACGTCTTTGAAAGATCTAGCGAAGGTATCAAAAAGTAGCAGTTTGGCGTTGTAAACCAAGTTTTCCCAAGAAAGCGAGGCTCGGTTTTCGAGCAGAGAAAGCTTCATCTGGAACAGAGTCGATTGGCGGGGAAGTTAGCCGTCGGCGTTTATATTTATAATATGTTAACTCTCTATGAGCCCGTGTAACTTTTAGGTCGCATTTTAATTTATCAACATTTTACCAAATAATTATACCTTTTTTCATGAGATGGCGAATAAATCTTAATTCTATAACGTTGTCAAAACAACCAATATTAATATTTACGACCGTTGCTAGGCTCATCAACCTGAAATAACAAAATAAATGCTGTGCAAACTGTCTGCAGTAAAAATAAGGGAAACTATTTGATCCAATTGATATTATTTGTGCTTTTGTCAGTGATTGCCAAACTAAAAACAGTGCACGTAATAGCTCTGGGTTCGTATATCAATAACAACGTATTTGTTTGCATTTCAATTTTCAATTTATTACTGTTCTTTTATGATACAGTTTTGTAACTTTGAGGTTACAGTGGGCTATCATGGCAGATTTCGGTACATTTAGGATAAAGCTTGTGCTTTCTCCTGTTTTCAGATTTATACATCATATACCCAAGATATGAATACAAAATCAGATAGAAATAACAGAGGAATTAGAATTAGACGCATTAGCGGTAATAGATCCGATGATTCCTTATTAGATTCCGAGTCCGATGAAGATGTAATAGTATTTCCCTGACGACGGATAAATGTCATTGACAGTGACGAAGAATTTAGTACTCGATCCTCGTTAGATGAGGAAGATGCAGGACCACAAAAAATTGTTTGGCAACCACTATCCCAGACGAATAATAATAGCTGTTATCGCCCTTGGAAAGGAGATTACCCTAATGTCCCCGAAGCACCCCATTCTCCTGTGACCTATTTTCGAAAACTATTTGACAAGGAAATTATAAGCAATATAGTTGACTATACCACTATGTATGCACTGCAATGTGATCCAACAAAGAGATTTCAAAAATAAAATGTTTAACGTCAAGTGCAAATTGTTTTATGGAATTTCACGCTTAAGCTTTTATGCACAGAAGTGCAAACTTTATAGGCCGTTGTTACTTGAAAGTCACATAGTGAATATATTGCAATAAAATTGTTTAAACGGAAAAATTTTTTTTCATTTGCATATATAGGTTCATAATTTCTGATTTTTCGTTCTCCAATTGTTTTTTGGATTAAAAACAAAAATTCGGCCCACAGTGGGTTAAAACGATGTCGCTGGTCGGTAAACTATAGAACGAGAGATCCATAGACGGGTCCGCGTCTTCCAGACGAGCGAGACCGTTGGTGGAAGCGTTCGCGAGCACGCGAGGGTTCATAAAAATTGCAAAAAGCGTGGTTGCCAGCGGAAAAACCGTGGCGTGGGTGGGAAACGTGGAATTAAAATAGTGCTGTTGTACGGGCCGTCAAAGAACAAGATACAAAAACGAAAGCGGGGCCAAAGGGGGTGAATCTGCGATGTTGCGGGGTTGGAATCGCGATCGTAATGCGCGCGTGGCTCCGAGGAGGAAAATCGCACGTGCGCGGTACAGCGAGCGAGAGAAACGCGGATCAGGGGATAGAGTGCAAAAAATAAAAGCATTCTTCGTACCCCTAATTATCTTAATTTGCATCGGATAATGAACGCTGCAATTAAAAATAAAAGAGCCTCCTTCGGGCCGGTGTGGCGCGTGCTCTCTCCTCTTCTCTCTCTCTCTCTCCTCTCCTCTCTCGTGCAAAAGAGATTGTAAACACGGATGAACGAAGGTTGCGAGCGCGCGACAACGTGACAAGGGGTGGCGAAAATGAAAGGGCGAGAGAGACAGTGGGAGACGAAGGGAGAGCGAAGGGAGACAGGACGAGGGAGAGCGAAAGAGACAGATAGATAGAAAAGGATCGAGAAAAAAGGATCGAGACGACGCGCGCGAAAATCGGGGTGACATCGAGAGCGGGTCCTGCATGTTAGGGTTAATGAGTCACGGGGTCAATTAGATGATCCCGGACCGACCGGCGTGAAAATAAAACTGCCGAGCATTCATCGGCCCGCTCGTGCAAGATGTAAGTCATTTCACCTGTTACCTGGCTGATTTGTTAGCTCCTGTTACTCTCACGACGTAATTAACACGTCGAGTCGTGTACAGTTCAATGGAGCCGCACGATCCTTTCGTGAATGGTTCGCGATCTGAACGAGGAATCTATGTGCGAAGTAAATATTGTCTAAGTCGATTACAAGAGACTGAAAATTTATTTAATATCAATGGGTTGATAATTACATGTCGCGCCTTTAAATTCGTTTTATCTTTCTGCCGTTCTATGTTTCTTCCGTGTTTATCACGATTCTTTTTAAACTTTTATGAGATCGTTGTTGCGTTGTTGGTTGCGTTACTCGTTTCGTTGTAAACGCGTGACGACGTTAAGTACTTCGTTCTGTGACTAGACTAAGGTTTTGTTTGATGAATAAAAATTGTTTGCGTTAATTTGACGACTACAGGAGTCATATATACATATGTTTCTTTTATGTTTTTAATTCTTTTGTATTCCCTTTAAATGGTTTTACTGTTTCGCTTTTAATCTACTTGTGTTTGTTACGATTGCGTACAATTCGCGGTCTAGCTGTGGCTGTCGCAACTGATTATTTAAACTTTAAATTGAAGTTCTTTAATGATTTCTGCAGGATTTTGTAAGATGAAAGAAACGTTTAGACAAGAGTCGAGGTCTATGTATTTTGTTTGTTTTTAAACGAACGATAAATCTAGAGTGAAAGAGACTTTATTAAAATAATTTAATTCTAACGATCTAATTAAAGAAGTAGAACAGAATTAGATCGATCGAGAACTTTATAAATGTGCGAATCTTCTTTTTCATCATAGTTGTTCATTACACGTGCGTGGAAACAGTTCGTTCGTAATTAGATTGTGAATTTTATACATAAATGACATAACGCTTACGATTTATTATAATAAAGAGATAAAATGAATTTTCGTTTGGAATGGAAAAATGATGTAATAACACGTTAAAAATTAGCTGAAAGGAAAAATCACTTACGAAAAGAACAAGTTAACGTTAACTTCTCTGCCTGACTAATTAAAAATTGCTCGATACAGAGAATAGTCGAAATATCCGTGTACACGTTTACTGAAATGATACGCCCCTAAAACTTTTACAACAAAAAGGGCTGCTCGAGTATATAGGTTGATAAGGGCAAGGGTTGTCGAGGGAGACAAAGTTGTAGGGTTCGGGCTGAAGCGTTCTTTCGCAAAATATTGCGGAATATTTCCTGGAGCATCGCTAACGATCTCAAAAATACCAGTAGGTGAAACAATATTCTACAAACATTACTACGCGACACTTAAAATCAATATTCCCCATCAAGAAAGACACAACCTACTTCCAACAAGATCAAAAGGTCAAATTTTAAATACAAGTTCATAAACTTTAGACAAAACATTCACAGAGAAGATAATCAAAAAAACATTACCAACACCGTCCCCAAAATCAATATTTTCCACTTAACACTAAAACTACCGAACCAGTCAAAAGTTCCCGATTTTTGCGTTTACAATTACTGAAGTTATAAAAACATTTTCACCAGAAAGTATCCAATGAATTTCTTCATCGATGCAGACATTGCAATAAAAATTGTACGAGATCCAAATGAACGCAATTTAGTCATTATTACATCGGTCGAATTTATAACAGGGTAGTTCCAGTGTTAAAAATGCTCTACTTGCAAGCTGAGGATCAAAAAATCAATTTTCTGATACAAGTCAATAAAACCAGCCCAGAATTTCAATATGAGGTTCGCCGGCCGAGCGATAATAGCGAAACGAAAAGACCGTTAATTCCATTGCTCTAATCCGGTGTTATCGATGGGAATAAAAACTTTCCCCGAGCGAATTTCCCGTAGTGATGGGGTAGAACCGTAGGAATCCCTTCGCGCCCAATATAACCATTATTCTAAAACGCGGCGAGAGTCGAGTAGCTTCGGGAACGGTGCCGCTTTTTCGTATTCTATTAAGAATATTATTTTCTTCCGTAGAATCGTTCTCCTGCAGTGCCCGAGGACGCGAAAGACCAGAGAGGAAGAAGCATCCCCCGATCCGACTCCTGTCTACCCCTCAGCTTCTCTCTCTTTCTCTCCCTCCTACCCTGTCTTTCTCCTAAATTCCTCTCGCTCTCTCTCTCCAAGTCTCTCCCTCTACCTCTAGGGTCTCACCCCTCGATTCGTCTCTCTTCCTCCTCCCCGCTCGCGGGGTTCTGACTCGATCTTATCCTTTTCTACCCCCGTCTCGCTCTCTCCCAACCCCTAGATCCTCTCTTCTGATTTTTCTCTCTCTCTCTCTTTCTCTCCATTTCTCTCTCTCTCTCTCGTTCTCTTTGACTCGCCCCACCGGGGCCGGCTTCGGCACACGGAGGGGAAATTTTCTCTCCCCGTGTCCTCCCTTTCTCTCTCCCTCTATCTTTCTCTCTGTCTATTCATCCCTCTGCCTCTATTTTTCTCTCCGTCACTCTACCTTTTTCTCTGTCCGTCCAGCTTTCTCTCAGGATTTCTCCGTCTCAGTCCCGCTGTCTTTCTCTCTGCTTTTCGCTCCTTCTCCTCGCTAAGCCCCGCTGATATTACTCGGCGAAGAAATTTCGCGATATTCCTCGGCGAGAGATTTATAGAAAAATTAATTATGCAACTCTCCGGATCCACCCCTCGCCCACGCAGGCTCGCGTCAAAGGTTACGGGCCGGAAGGGTGATACCGCCGTGTGCCACAAGCACAGACGGACCAACGATCGCATTTGTATCGATTTTCGTATGTTTCAGTCGTTGACCGGGCCGAAGACGCGACAAAATGCTTCCGCGCCACAAACCTGCCCTCCGGAGGAAGCGCAATCACGGTCTTCGTAGTTTTAAGAGAAAATGCTGATGAATCGTGCCGCGACCCAAGGCTGGGACTATCTAACGATGGCTGCTCTGATTTTCAGTCGATGTCGAACGATCGATTCCATCGCTGGCGAATCGACTGTGGATTTTGTACAATTATTATGAGAATGATTAGCCGCAGCTAATTTAAAAATGTGAAAAGAATATCGATATATTATTTTCGGTGTGGTAACGTTATGATTCTTATTTCTCGCAACGAATGCTGAGTATAATTAGTTCGCAAGAAATTCCCAGTCTGTTACTGAAGAGCTAATTACGATGACTCGAGGCTAACGAATTAAATATGTGTGCGCGTGTAAGCTGTTTCCTCTCTTCAAGATTTTACAATTAAACCGTGGACTTTTATGCGAAATAAAAATTGTTTGCAAGTTCACTGCAAGTTACAGAAGCCATAGAACAATTATTTTTGTTCTTGATCATTGTAACGAGTCGAGATTAATGTAACCGTATTTGTAAACTCTATAAATGTTTTTAAAGTCTGTTAATAATTATTCGTTCGTCTAGCGCTGTTTCTTTTTTTGCCGAACAGTTTATTTGACGATAGTCGAGAATAATCGTTTCCTGCTAATCTGCGAGAACAGAAAGTTCGCAAAGATTGATACTCGTTCGGCGATGAATTTTTTAAATGTATTTTTAAGAAAAAAGATGATTGTAATAGCAGAGAGCGTCCGGAGTTGGAGGTGGTAATGGAATTTAAATCGAGCATATTTTCTCTGGATGTTTTGCTTGGTAAAGTAGGGTGATCTACTACAGGCTAGGGAGATCCTCGAGCACCCTGGTACATAACACTGACCTATAAAGTGCTGCCTCCATATGAGATCCCCAAGGTTCACGTAACGCGCTTGTAGAGAGCAATGAATAAGATATCGCGATCGATTCATTGGCTGACAACTTGCTCCTGTCTTGTTAACGGGGACGAAGGGGAACGGTGATGAGAACAGCGAACTTTTGTACAAATTGACTGACGTGATTTCACTTCTCGTAGGGCAGAAGTTTCATTGCAATCATAAAATTGTAGAGAGGAAACTACCGGTGTTGATGGACGGCGGAATTTTTCTGAATTACCTATAAGATGCCACGAATCCATTACAGACTTTTAGGCTGGTCGTGTACAAATGATAGAAAGGAATAATAAAAGATCTAACAGGTTTAACGCGGAGCTATTTTGCCTAGCTTTCATTTTTCATTAACGCTTTAACTGCCCAACTACCTCAAAAATGCCACAAAGTCAAATTAATTTATTTAACGATGCAAGAATTGAAAACTGAAAATGTATGACACGAGTTATCCCTGAACCTTCTTGCATTCTCCAAATACTAACTAAATTGAGTACAACCAATACATTAACGTACAAATTTATTTTTAACACTTTACCGAGCGGCGAGTATTCCAGAATTTTTTAATAACATTATATGTAACATATATTTTTAATATATTATATTTTAAGATATTAGTATAGTAAAGATATTTAATATGTTTTAAGATATATTTTTAACATGACATCTTCGGTAACGTTAGCTAATAATTTGGTTACAAATTACAATATAAAAGCAGTTTGTTAGGCTTCAGTTTTTTACAGTGTAAGTATTGAAAGTTCTAATAAAAGTCCACTTCCGGTCGGTAAAGTGTTAAACATGATGAAATAATTCTGTAACCCATAAATGGGTGATATGGCAGTAATAGTGATAAAATGGAAGGAATACAACTACGCATAAGCAAAAGATAGCAAAAGACTCTCTTTTTTTGCTTTTCTGTTTTAATTAAATCTATCGAAATAGTGTGAATATTTCTTAATATTATATAAATTAAATATAACATTAATTTGCAAATTTGATACCGTCCGTCCCCGGGGATTGACATACTGATTAACGTGTTAACTTAGTGATGAACAAATTAATCAAATATGAACACTTTCACTGTAACGATGAAGAAATTAAAGAGAAAGGAACAAGAATATCTTCAATCTCGTTGTGAACGTGTGAAGAGAAAAGAAGAGAGAATTTTTTCAATCTAGCGATGAATCAATATGAGAGAAACAAATATAAACATCTTCATTTTAGTGATAGATAAATGAAAGAGAAACAAATATACCGATCCTCGATGTAGTGATGAGGAAATTAAAGAGAAAGAAACAAGAGCATCTTCAATGTTGTTATGAACGAGTGAAGGAAAAAGGAACGAGAACTTTTCCAATCTAGTATTGAATCAACGGAAGAGAAACAAGTATAAGTACCTTTATTTTAGTGGTCGGTAAATGAAAGAGAAATAAATATCTTCATTCTAGTGATGAACAAATGAAAGAATGAAATACAAATATTTTCGACGTA
>CM052083.1:9960025-9975579 GCA_028453745.1 Agapostemon virescens | reverse complement strand
ATTCAATAGATTTCTGTGAAGACAATTTTATAACCTCAATAATTGCAAAATAAAAATTCTGAAAAGGGTCATTTGACCCCCTGTGGTAGGTTTAGTGTTAACCCTTAACACTCCAATGGCTCCTCTGAGGAGACACTAAAAATTGTCATATTATTATTCGAAACAGTTTTTCTATTACTATATTTGCGTTTAAGAACTCGCAAATAAATTCAAGTATTGCACGTACGAGTTATAGTAATAAAATTTCTGTGCACGAAAGGAAATAAACCATGTACAATGGAACTACTGTACATTGAAAAGTATCAGGATTTTGGAATTAAAGTTGCTCGGAGTGCAAAGGGTTAATGACGTATACCTTACAATAAGAGTTGTATGAAGTTTTAATAGCTGCAGTCTCGTTATTATTACAAAGCAATGTATATTGTTGGATTTATTTTTCGATGGTTCTAATGTTAAAAAGAATTACACTTTTTCTGTTAGCGATGGCCCAATACATTTCATCTAAATTCGCAATACTGCAAATGATGTAGCATTGTCATTGTTGATTATGTTAGAAGATTATTTTTTAAATACTCCCTGTACGTGTAAAAATAATTCTTGCATTTCTATTTCACATTGTACACGAAATGTAAACTGATTATATTCCACCTAAAATAAGTTCATGTTTATCTAGGTCAATTAGCAAAAATAAACATTCATTGAAGACATAATTCATCTGTTCCCAACACTAAAAATGTAACACTGTCCTCCATACTATTATTTTATTATTATTTCTCGTTTATTGTTATTCTATGCTTCGAAATGAAAAATAATTATATTAAAAATGTTTCTCGCAATAAAACGAAAAACAGACTTGCTTTCCCATATTCCTACCTGTACAAAACTACTACAGTCGTCTAAATTCATGCTTTTCCCCGTTAATTTACAAAACGGAAATTCAAGTACAACATCTCTGTTCGTTTTCACCTCTGTGAAAACGAAACCGAAACGCTATCGCGGGTTTTATTAATGTTTTTTCGTTAATGCAATCCAAAAATGATTGTTCCAAAAATGGTTCCCGAGTTCGAAAGAACAATCACACTTGCTGCAACGTTTCCGAATCGTACGGCATCGTAAAATCGCTATACATACGTATTCCCGGTCGTATCGCAAATATTGACCCGGCCAGTGTAAAAAATTTAAAGCGCAAGAGAACGGACTGGTAATGGCATCGAGTTGAAATTTAAAAGATATCGTGGATTTTCATTTAGACGATTCTTTTTCGCCGTGTACCGAAACACTGGCTCGCGCTGTCCCTAATTAAGTTGACTTTTCGACTATAATTACCTGGGCGCTTCGAGAGAGGGGAACTTAGAAAAGAAAATGCCCGGAGCAAAGGGAAAGTATTCGTAAAAAATCGCCGCGGTTAAGCATGACGGAGAACCGTCATTTTTTTTCTTCCAGATTAAAAGTAAATTTCAGATTTATGCGTTCCGACATCGGGCCCCGGCGCGCACGGGAATATTTGATCCGAATATTACCGCGGCGGATTAATTCGAATTTACGATAACAAATCTGGCTCGTAAAATCGATCGGTAAATCGAGATCGTCGAAATTCGATTGTGGCGGCCCGCGGAATTTGAAATTCTGCGATCTACTCTTGACCCTGGCGCAAATAATCCCGTTAAATCCCGTTAAACGCAACTGTGTTTGCACGCGGGATAGAAAAAAAAAAAAAAAGAAGAAAAAACAAGAAAAACGCGAACCATAAATTCGCAAATCGTGTAACGTGCTCGAAAGTCGAAGCAACGGGTCCGCGTAATCAGTTACGAAAATATTTATCAACACACGGAGAATCAACATTTTTCGAATTATAACTAACAAAATTTTACGAACATTTTCAACTCGGAAAAATAATAAAAGAAAAGTTTAAACGACGAATCATCTGTTTTAGGATTACGGTTTAAAACTGCAGACTTTTCGTACCGAACCGCTCGCACATTTCGCCATTAATTACGATTGCTTATGTTTACGTTCGTTGATTTTTCATTCTTTTCTTCCGCGGCATAATAAGCGTTGATTTTTATCGGAAAATATCTGCATAACAGTGGCGCGGGCTATCTTTAAACTTTCCGTCCGCGGGTTTCGAAATAAAAATTCATGCAATTAACCCGGAAATTCTATGTCATTAACTCAAGTATAAAATAGATAAAGAGATATTGCTCGGCTATTTATGAAATTTATATTTAAACCGTATCTCGTATAATGGCGTCCACCGTAAACGCCTAAAACTCGCGTTCTACGTTCCATTATATTACAAAGCTAATGGTCTCTGCCAACAGAGGGGCTATCGATTTTTAAGAGCGTATTCGGAAAATCTTGCCCTGTTTGTTTACAAGTACGTAAAGTTTGCGCCATTAATTTGGAGGATATCCGGCGATAGGTGTCGTTATGTTAAAACCCCCTGGTAAAGAAGTTTCTTTCGAACGAAAACACGTTTAATCAATTATCCGGTCGCACGCGTGTGCCCGGGCGCATTCCGTATTCATGGCGTGAGTCGGAATGAGCATTAATGAAAAAAACTAATAATTCATCAAAACTGCCGGACAGGTTTTCGTGGTAACGAGCCGGAGTCACGAATCGGGGATTCCTGCGTAATGAATCAAGACGGTGACAGAAAGTGGTGCGCACCCTACTGACCCTAATGCGTGCAGATCACACCAAGAACAAAACAAACCCACAACAAACTCGCGTTACCGCCAAATCTGCTTTCCCTTTTCCTTCGAGCTTCCTTGCTGGCTCGCAAACCGTTCGTTCACGAGTTGAACGCTTCTAACAGCGTCTTGTTACAGGGTCAAGATGATGATCATCGTGCATTTGTTGCACGAAACTAAACTTAACGAAACAAAACTTGGTTCCTGTAAAAACTTCAGTTTGTAGGGAACTATCGTGTACTTGGTAATTTAGTATAGTTGGTAAAGAGAGAAATACATTTTCATTTAACTCTTTCTATTTCTTCTAACTCATTCTTATTTCACACTCCCTGAACGAACCACCGCGCCAGAAATGTGCACGGTGCTCGAAAATGATCGTCAGTGACCGCGTTTACGCCTCGCTGCAACTTGAGTTGTTTTGACGATGTTTATTGAAGAAATAAAACTTAACTCTTTCGATACGAGCGCTCTGTCCACCGGACGGAACCTTCTACTTTTTACATTATCTTCAACTTTGATAGAATGAATATATCAACGGGAAAGTTTATTTAGCAAACCGAACAAATAATTCCGTCACCCACATATAGGTGACTTGGCAGTCAAAGGGTTAAACACGGAGCAATTTTGTCTCGCTTTTCATTTCACTTGGGGGTACAAATAAATCCCCGCCGTTTGAAATCAGCGCAACCAATAAGTTATGGCGGCTGGTGTCAGGTGCAAAACGTCGTATCCTAAGGTTGCAGATCTGTCGATAACATAATCTCGAAATATTAGCGCTCGTGTATCAGGGTCGTATATTTTTTTCATGCGAAAATGTCGAATTTTGAATCGAGTAAACGTCATTTGCGGGAAGTTCTGATTTACTTCTTTAATTTGAAGAAATCTACAGTCGGAGCTCGTAGAAGCATATGGTAAGGCTGCATTAAGTGAGAAAAGTTGTCGCGAGTGGTTTCTAAAGTTTAAAAACGGTGAATTTGATGTCGAAGACAAAGAACGTAGTGGAAGGCCGAAAATGTACGAAGACGCGGAATTGGAAGCATTATCGAATAAAGATTTGTGTCAAATGCAAGAAGAACTTGCACTTGCATTATCAGTGACTCGACAAGCGATTTCGCATCGTTTAAAATCATTGGGAATGATTAAAAAGCAAGGAAATTGGGTTCCATACGAACTGTCGTCGAGAAATGTTGCTTGCCAGGCATCGGTCAAAATCTACTTGGAAACACTTTTGCAATCGAATGGTGACTCTGGGGCACCGCTAAAAATTGCAACGCCATTATTTGAAATAATTGTTACATCACTATGCTTGCATGTAGGAAATACGATAACAGTCGCACTGTTGTAAAGACGAATAATAGTAAAAACCTGAATATGCATAAGAGGAAATAAATTACGTAAAGTGAAATTTTCGAGACCAGAAGACATGCCTTGGTTTTCGAAGGTAAAACAGCAGCGAGTGCAAAGGGTTAATTGGAAAGTGTTACCCCACCCGCCGTATTCATCAGACGTTGCTCCTTCTGATTACTACTTGTTTCGACTAATGTCGCATGGCCTGTCTGAGCAACACTTCGCATCATATGAAGATACCAAAAATTGGGTCGATTCATGGACAGCGTCAAAAGATGAATCATTCTTCCAATGCGATATCCAGTTACTGTCAGAAAGATGGAAAAAATTAGTGGCCAGCGATAGACAATACTTTGAATAAAACATAACGTACCATTCTTTCGCAATAAATGTCCAATTTAAGATGAGAAACAGCAGGGACTTATTTGTACTCGCAATAGTTAACACTTTGCACTCGAATAACGCCTCTGAGGCGCCACTAAAAATTGCCATACCATTATTTAAACAATTTTTACATCGCTACTAATTAATTTCATATGTACGAAAGGAAATAAACTATGTAAAATGGAGCTATTATAATTAAAAATATTGTTTGGATTTTGGAATAGACTTGCTTACTCAATTTCTGTTTTCCTGTTTCAACCGAATCAACTAAGACCGTACGACTATTTTTTTATTGTATGAGAATCGTATATAATATATTCTTTGATAACTCTGACACGGACATAGCGTTTCATTTGTTAATACTAGAACCGAGCATTAAACATATCGAACAAGCATCGTTCGTTAACGCATTCCGTGCCAAGCTAATTTATCCGACTCTTCATTCAGGCCATTTGATTTAATGTGTAATTATTACAAACTTATTTGCTTCGTTCTATACTGCATTA
The DNA here is from genome assembly GCA_028453745.1 of Agapostemon virescens. Classification (NCBI taxonomy): domain Eukaryota; kingdom Metazoa; phylum Arthropoda; class Insecta; order Hymenoptera; family Halictidae; genus Agapostemon; species Agapostemon virescens. The sequence goes on along the minus strand of CM052083.1, from coordinate 9,970,649 downwards.
TATATAACGTCTCATTTTTTTGGTGAAAATATATTCTTTAGTCATAATTTTACTATATTATATATATTTTCAGCGCGTTAAATAAATATGTCTTCGTGCAGCACCGGTGGTACATGTGGCACAGCTCGTGTTAAAAGATGTCGCATGAAAACATTCCTACGACTTCGATACAAGGAAAATCAGAAACAAATTATCTTTAACCACCTGGTAGTTCTACTGTAAACATTACCATGTCTTGGAATTGGTAAAGACAATTTTTATATTCCACGAAGCTGATTCTCTAGAATGCGAAGAAACGTTTACATTCACCAAAATTAATGCTATTTTGCCTCATATGTACCGTGACGATTTTTACCTATCCAAAGAAATTGTTCCTTTATTCCAGACTTTAATGAACAAACGATCAAAAGAGACCTGTAAATGTTTGACTTATGAACGACAATCCGGATGGTCCTAATAATAAATAAAAGTAAAAATAAATAATTTGCATATAGAAAAATGGAACAGAATTTTATTGTCAGTCTTAAAGATGTTCAATGTTTTAAAATTGCTTGAATGTGGTTTTACCAAAAAGGAACGCAAAAGAACAAATTTTTCTCAGTTTTAAAAGTCGAACGCCATGATGGTCACCGGTGTCCGGCTCCATTCCATTGGTTGAATTATATTTCTTGTAAAATTCAGTAGATTACAATGTAAGATAAGAACGCCATTTAACACTAGAACTATCGAACAATAAATCCAACAATATTAACCAGGAATTAACTCTCTCACTAACTAATTCTCTTTGGTAAAACTGACAGCTTCTACGAACGGGACAACTGAAACTTAGGCGAAAGACCAAAAATTCGAACGTCATCCAACGCGTCGATGAACGTTTGGACAATTCGTTTTGGAGGAGTTTCTAACGAGCGTGAATTTCATGTGGCAAAAAGAACATTGTCATTTGCGAAATCATTCGAGCACGTTGTATCTCTGTTTTTTCCAGGAACGCGTGTATGATGCTTCTTACAGAGAGACCGAGGACGTAACTGCGACAGCGTATTACGTAAAGAACAGGTAGTCGCTACGTAATACGGTGACAAGCGTGATTTTTTCCCTAGGAGTCCACGTCCCAGTTCAAGTTTTACGTTCAAATGTTTGCGCAGCGATAAGCAATCAGGGTTTCTCGCTGCGTGCGAATGTGTCGTCTTCGATCACGTAATTGGACGGTTTTCATCGGAACAAATTGTTTCATCCCCAAGTTAGACGCACTTCTACTCAAATAATACGCTAACATAATCTTTTCTATTTTCATCATATTTAAAAATATCAAATTTATTTAATTTAAGTATAATAAACGCCATAATATCACTGAAAATTGTTGATACTATTTTTAATATTTTAAATTTGTTAATACGAAATTTAGAATGCTGTTAACCAATTAATTTCAGTGAATTAACACATTGAACGCGGAGCCATTTTGCTTAGCTTTCGGGTCACATTTCATTTACCTTTAACACTAGAACTACCAAATTAGTCATTTTGACTGGTCCCTAGTTTTTTCTTTCGCAATTGTTGAAATTATAAAAATGTTTTCATTAGAAATTTTTGGATGTACTTCTTTAACACTTTGACTGCTTAGCACTTTGAATTATTTGTCCATGTTTAAAAATAAATTTGTACGCTAATATATTCGTTGCACTCAATTGAGTTCATATCTAGAGACTACAAGAAGGTTGAAGGATAACTACGTGTCAGACATTTTAAGTTTTCAATTGTTGCTGCATTAAATAAATTACTTTGATTTTGTGGAATTTTTGAGGCTGTTTGTTGGGCAGTTAAAGTGTTAATAACGTACATGTTGCAATAAGAATTATATGAACTTTTAATAGATGCAGTTTCATTATTATTGCAAAGCAATGTATAGTAAACGGAAAAAATATTATAGTAATTTCTGTTTCAATCAAATCTATTAAAATATGTAAAGTATATGTAAATATTTCTTAGTATTATATGAACTACATTTAATATATTAATTTGCAAATTTGATACCGTCAGTCCCCAGGGACTGACATAGCGTTTATAACGTGTTAACTGAATTGTTTGCTTTCAGGTAAATTGTACAATTTTATTATATATGTATATATGTATAATTTTTATGGGATTGATTTAGCAATAAATTTGATTAAAAAGATGATATTTTTATGTGTACGTTTTATAGTCTATAAATATTGTACGTGCATAGACTAAATTTTTTTTCACGGTTATCGATTAGTATATTTCTTCGACCAAGTGTTAATTATAGATTCATCTGACCTATAAAGTACCAACGCGACCGCTGCTTCAATAAAATATCAGAGGTAAATAAAATAATAAATAATCAAGCGGAATTAATGTTAATCTAATAATACATTTTCCAAGATAATTGTGTAAAAGAATTTACCTCACGATCTTCTTTTTAAAATTACACGAAAAGAATCGTCTTCGAAAAATGTATACGTTTTTTAAAAAAACAGTGTTTTATCAAGAATGTTAGGATCGAAAGACGTCTGATAAAAGATAGTATAATCTCAGCTCATTTGTTCTATTTAAACTAATGAAATCTCGGGCAGAGAAAACAGAAGTGTTCTCATTCCTCGTCTGTAGAACGGAGTCGGTAGAAAACTGAAACACTGAATAGCAATTATAAACGCTTGGAAATCTACTAATAAACTGCTGACATTGTTCATTATGCTAAAAAGAAGCTTTAAAGTCTCCTTTTAAATAATTGTCGTAAAAAGAAATTTTTAAACGACGTTGCTTGAGGTTATTTGAAGATTCGCCCGCAATAAAAGTTAGTTGTGAGCCGTAGATTTTAAAAATATTACTAAACGTCTACCGTTTCTCATAAATAAATTGTGCAAAATAAAAATTGTTTGCACTGACTGCACAGACGTAGAATCGAAGAAACAATCTAGTTTTCTGTATAGTAACTTTATAGAATTATACAGTGTTTTTTTTTTTAAATTTTAATAATGTACTATTCGAAATTCCCCCGTCGCATTTTATTATAGAGACACAAAGTGCACACAAGCTGCATATCGTCGCCGCAGACAATTTTTACGTTACACAGAGCTCGGTCTGTTAATAAGATAATTACACTGTGGATTTTATGCAGTTACGGGCAAACCGAGTAGACAAAATGTAAAATAGTCGAGAGAATAAAATCATTTAATCGCGTTGTCGTTTGCAACTTGTCTGAAATTTGTACAGAAACGAAATTTGCATATGTATCTTACGATCGACGAGGAAAAATTTGATTTTACACACAGCTCCGCAGTTTAACGATAATATTTGCTATCAGTGTTGAAACGGGAATTTAAGCGACCGCCCGATGGCAAGCACCAGGATCTAAGAAGACCTGGGCCACCCGTAAGACTATCGGTAAATTTGGTGAACCGAATTTCTGTGATGTCGGATTGCAGGCGGATTCTTTTCACCTCCGAGTCCAAGGGCGGGGAACCAAGAAGAGGGAAAGAGGCGAAGAAGGCTTAAATATACTTCGGGTATACACGTGAAATATCTTTTGGGTCGTAGCTTAGGGTCGGGGCTACGAACGGAGCCGGGGCTACGGGGACACAAAGTTTCGACTCCACCAATTCCACAGGCTAAAGGAATTTCCAAGGCCCCTTCGGGATAATGGGCCATGGGCCACGGACCGAAGGTTCAGACCTGTTTGAACTCGCCTCTGAACTTATATAGGCTACGACCGCCAACTAGACTACCTCCCGAAGTAAACTCGACCCCTGTGCTTCAGGTAGATCGAAGACAATTTTCGGTAAGCTCGGGACTCGTTCGACCACGAAATCGCGACTCTTCTCCGGGAAAAATTAACGAAGGACCTTCGAAGAGACTCCCTCGAAGAGACCCAACTCACTGGAAACAGGAATTCATTAACCCATTTTGAACTAAGTCTCTGTGATTTTTGTTTCTCAAAAACGCAATCGGAATTCTACAGAATTCTCCATAGAAATGGTTATTGGAGATGTTCGTGTACATACGAATTCTATGTGGCTAATTTTGTAGTATCGTTTGAACCTTCTTCTCGACGCTAAGCTAAAATGATAATTAAGTACGTCGGTATATGCTTTTTTAATTAACTCTACCGTGCATGACACGGTGAATCTAAATAAGTTGACTCTCCGTGAAGTTCTACAATGTTTTAAGCTGTTTGTAATCTTGTTCCGTTTAATCGCTTGTTACCAAAGAATTTTTTAAACTTATTTCATGTGCTGCATGCACTTTGCTTGGATTTGAAAAATTGTCTCGATACATTGCTCTAGTGTATCGAAATTTTTTATTTGATCTATTTATTTAGAATTTCTTGTACGAAAAAATATCCTACGTAAAATATGAATGCGTGTTATCTTTACTATACCCTTGGCTGACAGTGAATGCGTTAATTTTGTTCGTGGATGCAACAGTCTTAACTAATTTCATTTCAAGAGAAACGAGAATTTATACATACATATTGCGCATATAAATTTATGTCAATGTTTAAATATTGTTCACAAGAAACTAGAATTTTATTTCGTCTTAATAGAACAACGTAAAACGTTTCGTGAGGCATCATTAAAAATGGCCATACTATTATTTAAAACAATTTTTACATCGCTGTGTTTGTATCTAAGAAATCAATAAAAATTCAATTGTTGTTAGGACGAGTAAAAGTAAAAAACTTCACGTGCATAAAAGGAAATAAATCGTGTAGTATGAAAATATGCCAGAAAACATGCCTTGGTTTTCGAGTTAGAGTTTAGAGTTTGTCACAAGTCTGACCAATTATAATACGATAAAAAGTTAAACGATATCTGAACATTTATTATGCGCTTTATTATTAAATGTTACTATTGGATTCACGTTGACCCAATCGATCGAATACCCTCAATCGCGAGCATTTCACCGCCAAAAAATATTAGAACTAGTCAGAAGAAGAGTTTGCACGCGGTAATTAGTGTTCCCCTCATTATCGTGAAATATGTCAATAGGATAAATGAGTTTCGACGGGCGAAACCTCGAAAAATCGAAGAATACTTTTTAACTTGTGGGAATATCAGTTTAACCGGGGCTCGCTTTTGACCCGAAGAGCGGGGAACAATAAAAGAGGATTCTAGACCTCTGACCCGGAAGGCCGACTATTTTCTCGTTTTCGGAGTTCGTCACTTCGCTGAAATGATAATGAATTTCCCGTTTTCCGATTTTCTTTCTCTAATGGAAAGGTAAAAATTTTTGGTAACGCCGGGGCAACTGTGTCGGCAACTGTTTAACAAAGTTTTCGCGGAAGAAAAGAGACGCGGTCTCCTTTCGAAGGGTCATGAGGTTACATTAAAGACGACGTCGTGTTGCGAGCCCTTTTCGCCCTACCTACACACACGTACTTCTTGAAAGTAGACGCACAGAATGGAGGAAGATCGACCTGTACAACCGAGTACGGTTAATATGATAGCGGAGTCCTTTTGAAAGTGCTGCTTCCATTCTATGTCCGTCGAACGAGTGATCAAAACTTTCAGGACAACAATATCACTTCCTAAATTTTTTAATATCACTTTCGCACGTGCAATTTAAAAAAAATACAAACTTGCGAATTTTTCTAATGCAAGTGCAGTGGATTTTATTCGTATAAAATCGAGTGTACCTACTGCACTTGAACTTTTAGCAATTATTTAAACATTGAGACAGTCAGTAATATAGGTAGTATAGTAATTGGTGCAAATGCAAAGTTGTAATTGTCACTGATCGTTGATTAACAATTTTATTTTGTAGTATCATAAGAGCAATAAATAGACTATGGATTGTATAGATTTATGATAAGGAAGACTAGGTGCAACTTAAAATAGTACAAAGATTCAGAGAATGAAAAATATTTCATTCAAAATATTTTTATCTCAGAACTTCGATATGTAGTTTAATCATAGTACAATAGAAATCCATCTATTTCTCCCTTAGATATCAGATAATTACCAACGTAAGTTTGAATAGGGCTACAGTGGCCCCAGTAGTCCACTTAAGGGCTAAAGTAGCAATTAACGCAACAATAGATCTTAGGGTATTTCGTGAACAATTGTAAATATAGAATTGCTTTTTAATGATATTTTAATGAATTTTTGCAGAAATTTTAGAAGAATCCTAACTGTTGAATTAAAAACTAAAAATGCGTCAAATATCATGACGCATTTTCTATATAATTCTATTATTTTTTACAAAGCTATAGACAAGGCAGATGTGAGTAAAATTAAACAAATAATATTGTTATAACTTCGGCCGTTAATGAAATTATTTATAAATGTTTCAATCGAATGAAGATCGAGCTAGATGCAGGTTGCAATGCGCACACTATGCGCACACAAAACCGGAATTTGCAACGCTTAGACGTTAAAATTATGCATGTTCATTGCCGACAGGTTTTCTATTTTACCATTCATTTATGACTTCAGTTGTAACAGATTCTAATTTTTGAAGCAATGCAGCTATGTCCTGAAGTGTAACTTCGAATTAGTACTATCTACCTCGTCCGCACGACTATTGATCTATCTTGCTCACAGTCTGTTCTGTTCGCTTTCCTTGTTCGACGAACGTTCAGAGAAACAAACTTCCTGATTTCACTGGGAACATTATTGTACTTTTAGCAACGTAGATCGAGCAACACTTTGCAAATTGGCTAATTGCTGCTGGAGAGACAACCAAAACAGCTTTGCACACAAAGATGATTAAACTTCAATGCGATAGAGTCAATGCAATGTTTACATATTCCTAGATTATTCTTATTCTTCTGACTAAATTTGATCCTCTGTATTGCAATGGCTGCTGGAAAATCATTGCGATGAAAAAGAAAATAATTAACATTATACTTGTCTATTTTTGATATGGAAAGCTAACGAAAACTGGTCTCGAACCTGGAAATTGAAAAATTATGAAACTTTTGAGACACGTAGCGGATATGTCTTTTTTCTGCTGCCCGAATTCACTTTAGGAGGATGAAATCGACCCTTAAAATTCCGACTATATTTCAATTTTAGCTCGCAAATTGTAAGGGTTGTAAAACAGTTTCCAGACAAGACTTCTTCTTTTTAATGAGGACCATCGTCTGGAAAAACATTTATCACGTGTTTATACGATTAAAAAGAAAAATCGAAAACTAACTGAACTTCAAAAATGAGTTTCATATCATTAACGTGAATCTAAACCCCTATCTCCAAAGCTTCATAATGTTTTGAATTCCCAAATTTGGGATCTACACTTCTGCGATGGGTTCGAGGATGATTCTCTTCGTCCACGACTTAAAAAACGATGCGTAGACTGTAAAATTTACTTCGAATTATAATTATAAATTATAATTATAAATCCAACAATATACATTGCTTTGTGATAATAACAAGACTGCATCTATTCAAACTTCACTCAGTTTTTATTGTAAAACATTTTTATAATTTCAGCAATTGCGAAAGAAATAAGTAGGGACCAATCACTTTGACTGATTTAATAGTTCTAGTGTTAACCCCTTGGCCTACGACTTATTTTACAATAACAGTGACTAGATTTTCTTAGTCCTCTGCAGAACGACAAAAAGAAAAGACAAATTTGTAGTTACTGTGTGCCGAGCTATTCTCCAATGACCGTATTCGATCAACAATTAAATAAGACGTTATTTCCGTTTAAAGAAAATTAAGGAAATATTGGGTTGTTCGGAAAGTAATTTCGTTTTTTCCCGACAGAGGATTTAATTGTATTTTTTTGCACCCAACTTCACACTTAAGCCGCATAATCATTATATGTTTTGAGAGCTGATATAGCAAGGCTTGTGTGTGAAAAAGTCCAATTGATTCTACGCAGTAGTTTTTGGCTGGTGCCCTTTAAAATATGGAGAGCAATAAGTAGCATTTTCGTCATATTTTACTTTTTTACTATAGAAAAGGTAAAAATGCTGTTCAAGCCAGAAAGAAATTAACCGATGTGTATAGAAAAGATACGTCGACAGTACGCCAGTGCCAGAACTGGTTTGCAAAATTTCGATCCGGCAATTTTGATGTCGAAGATGCACCACGTTTTGGAGGGCCGGTTGAAGCTGATAAAGACACGATAAAGGCATTAGTTGATGCAAACCGGCGAATAACAACACGTGAGATCGGTGAGAGGTTAAATTTATCAAATTCAACTGTTTATGACCACTTGAAAGGTCTGGGTTTAATCTCGAAGCTCGATATATGGGTTCCCCATGTTCTCACGGAGAGAAATTTGTGTCGTCGCGTTGACGTCTGTGACTCGCTTCTCAAACGTGACGAAACTGATCAATTTTTGAAGCGCATCATTACTGGGGTCGAAAAATGGGTTGTATATAACAATGTCAAACGCAAGAGATCATGGAGCAAAAAAGGTGAACCAGCTCAAAGCATTTCCAAAGCCAATATCCATCAAAAAAGGTGATGCTGTCTGTTTGGTGGAATTTTAAAGGAATCGTCTTTTTTGAGCTTTTACCGGATAACACAACAATTAATTCGGAAGTCTGCTGTCATCAGCTGGACAAACTGAATGATGCACTTCAACAGAAAAGGCCAGAATTAATCAAAAGAGAAGGTGTAGTGTTCCACCAAGATAATGCGAGACCTCATACAAGTTTGGTCACTCGCCAAAAGCTTTTACAGCTTGAATGCGATACAATGCCACACCCACCATATTCTCCAAATCTGGCACCTTCGGATTATTATTTGTTCCGGTCACTGCAAAATTTTTTAGACGGTAAAACCTTCGCTTCAAATGAGGAGGTCAAAAACCACCTCGATCAGTTTTTTGCCAGCAAAGACCAAAAATTTTATGAGCGTGGAATCATGCTACTACCAGAAAGATGGCAAAAGGTATTAGACCAGAATGGCCAATATATAATTTAATAAAATATTTGTTCATTATACGAAAATTGTCTTTCATTTTCACAAAAAGAAAACGAAATTACTTTCCGAACAACCCAATATATGTTTAGAAGATTCAGTTCGAAATCTTGATCACGAATCTGACTAGTTCTTGTAGGGCAAGGGGTTAAGAAGAAGCTGGCAAAGAACTAGGAGACATCAGTGTTTCGTTGACGAATGATCGTTACAAGTTCATAATTAAACGGGAATAGTTCGAATAATTCTCGGCCAATTTGCGTGTACTATTGATGACAAGTTGAAATCGCTAACTGCAAATTTAATTGGGATTTCGCGTTCCATTTTCGCGCTGGCGTCGCACAGGAAGGCGACGAAGGAATTCCATCGTCTTCGTCTGCTCGGCAAATACGAGGGTAACAAAGTTCTGGATGACGCTCAACGATGACTGTAACGTCTGATTCCAGGGTTCACCATCGAAGCTAGGCGAACGTGAGGGTCCCGCCAGCGAAAAGATTACGTCGAATCCGCCACTGATTTTATAATTACGTTAATGATCCATCTCTTTCGCGCGCGCGAATTCAATCTTAACGCGATGTTTGCGCGCAAGAGTGCTTCCCCCGTGACCAACGGAATTTCTACAATGTCGAAAACGTGGCTCGAGTTTATGTAAGGGAATTTCGACGAATCTACGACGGGGATTTAATATTCACTTAATTAACTCAAAAGCTCGTATCTTGCGCCAATGCGCTCGCTAGCGCGCGCGCGCCCGAGCGCACGTATCCTCGTGTCGCGAGGTTAATTGCTGATATGTCTCTTCCGACAAAGTATTTTCTTCATAGAGAAACGTCGGCAGATTCGATCTAACGCTCAGTCAAAGGGAAACCTGTACCTCTATCCTGATTTATCGACTTTTAATTAGAAAGTTAAAACAGCAGCTCTACTGTTAGTTCTCGAAGCTGTTGTTCATTTGAAAAACGAAACATGCTCTTATATTCGTCCAATGTTTTTACCGTTTCGCGTTTCATGTGCTCGTTTTTCTTACGAATGTAACAATTCCTAAGCTAATTATTATCTTCGTCGAATGCGCATAGTCTGTGCGAACTCCTAACTAAGTTTGTATTTTTAACACGGTTTCAATTTATTTCATTCATACAAGTGATCAGCGTTATTGAAGAAAATTGTTAGTTAGTGGATAATGAAGGTGTCACCTCATATTACAATCTGGTTAATCTCGGCAATGTTAAATCGATCTCCAATGCTATCAGTTGAATGACAATCATTCTTAAACACCATGGAATTGAACGTGTTAAAAGATGGATGTTTAAGAAATTATGTTAACATGCATAGGCAAATAATGTCGACCGATATTGCTATTTATAGATGTGTTTACATCCATTTTCTCTAATGCCCTCGTTTTTGTTATTAGATGCATAAAATCCATTACTTTCACCAGATGTGTTAGGCGAATTGCTAAGTTCATATATTTCAGAAAATGGAAGTATAAAAAGTTATATTAAATAATATCAGAAATGTCGACTGACATAATTTTCTTGAGATATTTTTACTACTCGGTACACTTGTTTTTCTTACCTATGCATAGAATCTAGAATCTATCAATGACCAATTCAGTAAGCATAAACATTAACACGCGACACGAGTATAAAAACCGTGACTCTTCGTTTCACGCGACGCATTAAATCGCTAATTCTTTATAAAGGACTATCGAGCTAATCGTACTATAAACGGTG
>CM052083.1:9915973-9960015 GCA_028453745.1 Agapostemon virescens | reverse complement strand
AATTAATTTCCAAAGATAATGGAGGATCGGTCACGATCATGCGTCTATTCCGGGGAACATGGTATTCCGTTACCTAGGATGACGCTTGAAGAAAACTAACATCTACATGGCTTCTGTATGTAGCATTAATACAAACGATTATTAGTTTGCATAAAAATGCGCTACCAATTCGGTAAAAATATATGACGCACACATGGGACGGCATCAACTTTGTATTTCCGGTAAATCAATCCCTAATCCTCGATTTTCAAAGATCTACTAAATCACTAGCGATAAAATATGAAGGAGTAATTAATTTCCAAAGATAATGGAGGATCGGTCTCAATAATGCATCTATTCCGGGAAACATAGTATTCCGCTACTTAGGATGACGCTTGAAAAACACTAACATCTATATAGCTTCTGTATCTAGCAATTAATACAGACGATTGTTATCTTGCATAAAAATGCGCTACCAATTCGGTAAAAATATATGAAGCGCCCTTGCGACGGTATCAACTTTGCATTTCCGGTAAAGCAACTGCTAATCCTAAAAAGGTTTACTACGTCACTAGCAATAAAATACGAAGGAGTAATTAATTTCCAAAGATAATGGAAGATCAGTCTCGATCACGCATCTATTCTGGGAAATATAGTATTCAGCCATTTAGGATGACGCTTGAAGAAGTCTAACATCTGCATGGCTTCTCTATCTAGCAATTAATACAAACAACTGTTACCCTGCATAAAAATGCGCTTCTAATTCGGTAAAAATATATGAAGCGCCCTTGCGACGGTATCAACTTTGCATTTCCGGTAAAGCAACCGCTAATCCTAAAAAGGTTTGCTCAGTAACTAGCGATAAAGTATGAAGGAGTAATTAATTTCCAAAGATAATGAAGGATCGGTCACGATCGTGTGGTCTGCTTCTAGGTCCCAGGGAACATCGTTTGCTACTTGTAGGATGATCGTTTACCGGGCGACGTGCACCTCAGACGAAAGGAGAGAAGGAATGCGCGGTTGCAGCGAAAAACACTGCAAGGACGCACGCCGGATGCTCATCCGTACACGCTGGCCGACATTCAACAAGTGACTGACACTGATGTCGCGCGAACGACATCCTGCATCCTCTACCCTGCGAGTCTTGGGGGTTGGAGGGAGGCCGAAGGGGGGTCAGGCCGATCGTTTTGTTCAAAGGTCAAGATCACGCGAAAAAAGTTGTATCTTGCTCGAGCCGTTCCGACGCGGCCAGACGAACGACGTAACGACCGCCGGCTGTAAAACGCAGCCGCTACCGAACCGCGTTTTATGTAATCACGATGTCTGCGAACCAACTTTACCGCGTCCGTAAAACGTAACGGGCTGCTTCCTGGTTCTCCAGCAGACGTTTTTCCCCTAAAATCACCACGTGCCAACGGTACCTCTCACATCGTATTAATTGGTGAAAATCGCTTCTGTATATTCTAAAAACATACAAATTCTCTGACACATCGTTGCGACAGAAAAGCTCGATTTTGCGCCCTAAACATGGGGTAACTGTGCGATTTTTTACTTAAGAAACTACGAAGCGTCTCTTTCTAAAATTTTGCTGGAAAATTAGTTTCATATTCCAGGACCATTCACTAATATTTCTATTGAAAAATACGTAATGAGAATTGAGATATATAAACATCTATTTATAAAACTAACTTTTTTATTAAAAATATTTAGGCAGAAAGGAGATGTATAAACGATTATGTAGGGTCTCACCATCATCTATCGATAGAATTTCCAATAATTGTGCTGCACCGAAAGGAATAATCCTAAGCGAAACTATTAGACTAAATTCCTGGAGATGAGTCGTTTCTATTGTCTTCGGAGTTGCTCCTATTGATGCTGATCTGTTAACAAATCCTGAACTTTAAAAATGATTAAGATTGCCGGCAGATAATTCTCCTGCAACAAATCGAAGCCGCAATAACAAATTTCCTGGTGTTCCCGATCTATGCAGATGAATTCGATATTTTCATCGGGTTACACGAGCCGTGCCCCTTAATTCGACGACACGGGATTACCAACGGAGAAAAAGCCGAGGGTAAAGAGAACGGAAAAAATCTGCAGCGTGGATATTTCAATAACAGAAGAGCGGTAACGCGGACGCAACAACGCGATGCGACGGGATTTAATAATTTACCAATTGAAAGTGCAATTACTCACCGCGCTCGCCAATAATTTCAAGTGACTGAAGGGCCCGCGAGACACAGAGTATCTCAAGGGTTAATTCCGCCGGTAACGTTGCGGAGATTTCCAGCCGATCGATCATCGGCTGGTTACGCCAATGCAGCTACCTATAAAACCACCAAAAATTAACGCGAAGCGATAATTGCCGCACCTATTCCTCGAAATGCACACGACCATCCTCGCGCGAGTGCTTCTTGCGCTACCAGCTCGCGAGAACGAGCTGGTTAAAAGTGTACTAGCAACTGCGAAACGAAACGGCATCGTTATTTTGCCACTTGCGGGCTCAGGATCGTTGATCGAAGTGCATTCATTAGGATCTAACACGAGCAAACTCGATCATAACTAAATACACGGTTCTAACTCGAAAAATTTGATTAGACAATTAACAAGACACCACTTGTTGTCTCTTCGATGAAGAGGATATTTTTTTAGTAGATAAAGACGCCACAACTTCAGAAGAACAGATTTTGTGTTATGATTCAAACTAAATTTTATCAGGCTAAAAGTTTTACCTAAACGGCTATAATTTCTAATACTAATATTTTGTTGCTATGTAACATAACCTCCCCCTCAACGTTTTGAGAAATTATCTATATATTAGGATTGAAATACCATAGGCTATGTGACGCTTGAATGTAAAAAATGAAATTATTCTTGATCTATCGTTCATTATTGTTGGCTTACAAGAAATGCCAAAAGACAGAACTGCATCTTTCCATTCGCCTGCGTATCCGTAGACTCTGCAGCCAGAGAGTACTCAACCGCATTCGTTAAATTTAAAAAGGAACGTAAAAACAAACTTTATGAAACCATTCGAAATAGAATTATTTTTATCCTGAAAAAAGAATGACAAATTTCATATAAAATACACGCGAAACTTGTATACATATAAAATACATTTTAACGTAAATTGTAACCTAATACAGTATACGTATTTCGTAACACGAATTACGACTTCTGTAACAAAGATTTATCGACATCTCATTAAGCCACTTAGCTCGAGCCATAATGGAAAAAGCGAACAATGACACAATGCGGTATTTTATTTCAAATTTTGTGAACAACGGTATCGCTTTGCTGCGATCCATTTCCAATTAAAAGTTGGGAAACGTACCTGACGCTGTCTTACTCTGGATTCGTCATTAATAATAAATCGGGTGTGCTCCGAGTTAATTGTACGGGATCGTGGTCACGGAGTTCAAACAGAGACAATTGTTGCTAAACGCCGGTGCCTGTGCAAGCATTTTCTAAGTTGCCCAATGGAAAATGTGAGATTGGGCTTTGGGAACGAATCGTACAACGTTCTAACCTCGAATCGCGGCCGTTCACTTGCGCGCCCGCGCGCGCGCGCGCATACACACCGTCGCCGAGCGATGGCGCTCTTTCCGCAAGGCAACAAGAAGGCTCTTGATGCCAGCAGCGGCAGCATCGACTCTCTCTCTGAGAATTGAATTTGCCTCGCGACAGAGAGATCGCCTTCTACAGCGAACACGATACGCTCGACTAAATGTAAAGAATCGCCTAATAATCATGTCACAAGAACGCCGAACGGCAGGTCGTGGGACAAGTTTGATATTATCGAGCATTGACGTTTCGCCGGTGGTAGCCCCGTGATAGCGGCTCTTGTTGCGCGGGGCCCCATAGGTGCGTAAATATTAGCGCGAACGAGCAAGGCGTACGAAGGAAAGGATATCTCCGTGCTCGTCTCGAATGCGGCGAAAGAGATGGAGCAAGAAACTAGTGACAAAGAACGACAAAAGAGACAGAGAGGCGGCTAGCGAATAGGAAAAGAGAGAAAGAAGCAAGGGGCCGTCATAATTCCTTGAATTGAACGGCGGGTTATTCTCCACCAAGGTTAGCGACGCAGAGGATGAACGAAGCAGGCAGAGGCAGGCAGGCAGGCAGGCAGGCAGAGCCAAATAAGCGGGCTAGCAACCTAGCGGACAGACTAGCATGCAAGCAAGTAAGCAAACGAGCAAGGCAGGCAAGGCAGTCAGGCTGGCCAGGCAAGCAGACAGGCAAGCTGGCTGCCAGTGAGACGCGGAGAAGAGAGAAAAGCGTGAGAGGGGGTACATGACGAGTAGGACGAGAGAAGAGGTTGGGTACGAGCGATACGGGGAAGGGTAAGGGAGGGGAATCGATAGAACGACAAGGACGGCGTGCTCGGGCGAGTATATACCGCAGCACGGCAGCATCAGGCGTCGTCGACGGTACATGGACTGCGGTGAGGCGAGAGGAAGGCAGGAGGGTGCAAAACGTTTCGAGGCGTCCCTGGTTGGCGGCGCCACCGTAGCGTCGCTGTAGAAACGTGGTACCGATATGCCCCGCGTTCGTTGCACGTATATGTATATACGTGTACCTATCGATGTGCCAGTCCGTGTATGTGTGTGGGATAGCGCGGTAACGACGTAGAATAAGGCGACGTTGGTGGTAGTGGTGGTGGTAGGAGAGAATGAGCGAGCGAGATACAGAGAGAGAGAGAGAGAAAGAGAGAGAATACGATGGTGGGGGAAACGTCAGGCTGGCGAGCTCGTGGGAGAGAGAAGTGAACGGCGCGGCGGACGAGAGAGCTCATGGGGCGACAAGGAAGGGGATTGGTCGAACCGGTGATACGATTGGGGGGAGGAAGGAGGGCGACACGATCGGGTCGGTAGGCTGGTGAGAGAAGGAAGGATAGAGAGACAGAGTAGGGGGAGAAAGAGAGAGAGAGAGAGAGAAGGAGGGAGGAAGAAACGTTGATGTCGAGCGGCAAGCTGAGCGAAACAGACTGACGAGGGGAGTGGACGGGCAGTGGGCCGACAGGATGGGAGAGGGACAGAGGAGTAAGGGGAGGCAGAGCCGACTTTATGCAGCTGCGGGACGATAACAACGATGGGCTACAGGACCGCCGCTATAGCTGGGGAAATGCCAAATGGGCTACAGGACTGTGCCGGCCTAGCTGTACGTTCGCTCGCTCGTAGTGGCATGGCGGACTGGCGGTAGAGAGAAGCAGGCAGGAAAGGCGGGAAGGAGAGAGGGATTTCAAGCGGTCGTCTCTTCTCGTCTGCCTCTGCCTCTGCCTCTGCCTCTGCGCTCTACCTATGTATACCTACCTACCCGTCCCGGGTGCACTCTCCGGGTACTCTTCTCTCTACTGCCTGGAACGCACCGTCCTGGCGGTACCTAACCTCTGCTGTTTTCAACGGCTAGCACTCTTACTGATGTTTCTCGGTATCGAAGCACGTAGTCGCTTACGCAGACTTCGATGTCATTCATCTTGAGCGAGGCCAATCATTGTCCTCTTTTCACGGGACCCGTCTACTTTACCAATATCATATTAACGCTACAACTACCGCCGCTCAAAATCACTTGCATAAATCCAATCTTACCATCGTTACCGACCAATGTATTATATCGGTCACAGTTTCTATTTCCAGATACTGTTACATCTTTCATTTAGGGATAGCTAGAAGCGAGATATACTCTTACTCGTACTCGTTCAAATCTATAGGGGAATTTAGACAAAATATGTTTTGAAACTGAAGCACAGTTTGCTGAATTATTATTCCAAAATCTTTTTTTAAGAAATGTATGCGGGTCAACAACGGAGGATAGAAATTTGAACAGACTATGTAGAATGAGATTTTCGAGAAATCTATCCTGTTTCCATAGATGTTAAATGACAGTGGACTCGCCATTAAAGTTATTTCAATTCGTCAGACATTCTATGCCGCGTGATGAGTTACGTTCTCGGAAGGCGGGTAATCTTTTTGAACGGCTGCGTGCGGCTTTCCAGTATGAAATATCTAGACCGCCGTTTAAAATATCCTTACACGGTAAAGTATTGAAACTTTATAATTCCCCGTCGAGTTGAAAGGACCAAGTTCCCTATTTATACGAAAGCAACGATATTCACGAGTTATAATTAAATTTTCCTCGGTTGCGTTCGTACGAGAGTCCAGATACGCGTAATTGAAGCACTACCAATAAATAGCCGCGAAAATTGACTCCGACGGCTTTTACAAAACGTATCGCGACATTGTGACCTTTTCTGACAGCAAGTCAGCTATCACGTGAGAAGCAGAAACGATGGATACGCTTCTATGCGAAGAGTACGCAGACCGTGAAAATCCATATTTAAAACGGCAAAACTTCGTGTTTCATGAAAGAAATTAATAATTCGTCACTACTTTTTCATTTCTCTTCGCGTCATGTTCCGAGTTCCGTCAAGAAAATTCCAATAGAAATTTTATATAGTAAACTACTTGGATCGACGATGGTCGCCGTTGAATTTGGACGACTAGATTTTTAGAATCGTCGGTCAAATAAAATAGTGGTGTTCGATTAATGCGGCTGAAAAGAAAGCCAGCTTCACCGTGTGTTTGAATTTGCCGCTGATTGCCATAGGTGGATATATAGGCGCGAGAACAGCATGCTTTCGACAATCGTCGACGAGATACGTCGGTCCACGCAATGACGTCAGAGGCTGGTCCAATCCTGTCGTGTACGTTCATAGCCCGATCTCATCCTATTCAGAGGAAGGGAGAAGGAGAAATACAGAGAGCGAGAGCCGTATACACGTAACGCAGCTAAAACAAGGATGGAGATACATACATGTGTACAAGGGAGACGAAGCAGAGAGAGAGAGAGAGTGAGAGAGAGGAGAGTCGCAGAGGGACGCAGAGCCAGCAAATGAGAGGGCAGTCCGACAAATAGAAGGAGAAGACAGTTCGAGTTCCGCTCTCCTGCTCTTACGAGACGTTGTGCACGCCGATTCGAGCCTTGCGATATTGTTACCAGGACTGTTCGCTACATTGTTCAGAATTTTCCCGACGGCGTGACCATCGGGATAAACCTCGACTTCAATCTCGAGTCGCACTTGCGTGCAAGTCTATGCATTTCTCTTGCTGAGAAATTGGTTTTCGAACAAAAGAATGAGTAAGGTTAGACCAGTTATCGGGGACGAAAATGGCCGGCCTTATATTTGCCTTTGTATTCAAATCTCCGAATTAGAATCATAATTCCGTGAAGCTCGATGTCGATAGCAGTAAATTTAGAATCGTTTGTGAAACTGTATCGTGATTTGTCAGATTCTATATGTTTTTGTCATTGAATTATAGTAATGCAGTTTTACGTACCTCTCGCCTGAGATCGTTGTGTCTATAATTACGGGAAAAGGTTCGGTAGTCCCTAGAGGGCAGCATTTAAAATTTCAAGTAAAAATCCCGCCTTCCTGTAATTTATTTGCATATTTATCGATCGGCGAGCGTAATGAATGGACTTATCAATTAGTTCTCTCTTTGAAATTGTTTATCGCCGGTGTGAATTGAAACATTCGATAATTGAAAGTCAAATCTGTGAACATTTCGAATAAATAAAACGTGAGGCGCGCAACAGACAAACATATAAATTCATTACTCGGTACGTAATAGCAGAGGCCCGCGAAATTTAAAATGTCGCACAACACTGTACCCACGGCGATCGTGTGCGGAGTGAAAAGGTTCAAACTAAATTTTGTAGTCGGTGTTTAATTTACCGAATTTAATTTACCAAACAGTGAATCTGAAAACACGTTTCAACGTTACTACCACTTCGCTAATTAAAATTACCGTGCCGTTTAATTAATAAACTTCAAATAAAGTATTGAATTTTTCGAATACGAATATTAATTCAAGTATTAAATTATATTTCAGTATGCGTATACACTTCACTGTTAATGTTCCGATATTAAATTCATAATTTTCATCGGTCATCAGCTTCTGTCATACTTAGAAAATTAAACGTGGGTAATTTCAAATTTGTCGTGAATAAAATATTTCATGCCGGTTATACAATACTTTTATCTTTCGTAATTATATAATAAAAATATTTTATATTGTACAAGAGCAAGAGACGATATATCATAATTAATTACCATACTTCTATGTTTCTTCAAGTTGAAAGTTGTACATTTTAATAAATTGATAATATCGATGCAGTTTTTCCTATTTATCAATAGAAATTTCTAAATACTCTTGTTAAAGTGTATTATCAAATTTACTATAAACTAGTTTCAAGGATGAAAGTTATAAAATATATTTATGTGTATTATAAAATCTATTAGCTATTTTAATACCAAATGTTAAAATTATAACTAAATACGTTCAACGATACGAACGGAGGTACACAATCTTTTACATAAGAATTTAAATTTTAATTAGAAGCATAGTTTGAATCTTAGTCGTAACTCGGCGCATGCGCACGAGCAATAGTTTTTCGTCCCTCGAGTTCTTTACGAGAAAAAAACGAGGAATGAAATGCGTTCGACACAATGAAACCTATTGCATCATATTGCCATATACAGTAATTTCTCTAGAGTTTGAACAAACACTGCTTCTAAACAGAAATATTTTTGCAACATTTAACAAATTTAAGTTCTGTAGCTGTAATATTTATAATTATGAAAAATTTACATAACTACAAATAGACACTTTCTTTTACCATATGTAACTGCTTGTAATTTATAATGTACAAGATATTTAAGCATTTCGACCTACTTCCATTTGTCAGAATTGATAGTGTCGTAAATTTGACTATAACCATTTAAGTACTAATATAAAAATTATGATGATAGTAGATTAGGTCACCAAGTACGAAATGGATAGAACTCTGTGAAGCACTGTAGACATTGTTAATTATGATTATAGTTACATACCCTTTAGTACTCTGTACAACTACGTAGTAATTAATCATATTAAATATGCAGTTCCAACATTTTTTTCTTCATAAATTGAGCAATTAGAATTTCGTCTGCGCCAACTTTGTTTCTGACACTCACTGAAACAGTGTTAGCAACTCTGTCTAGTGGCGGTAACACGAAGCTCCGAGTTCGAAATTTTACTCGGTCGATAACCGAACTACCATCACATCAATTGAATGAAATTATTTTTAATCAAAAGGAATTTGTTTTCCTCACGGTTGCTATTAGTAAATATTTACGATAAATATTAATTTTGTTGAATTCCCCAGACCTTATTTATCATACACACGTATTGATCAACGGATAATACTTTCCACTACAAATACAAATATTATAAAGTTGAAATATCAATTATTAATTTTCCAGTATACATAACTTAATACTGTCTTTCAAAAGAATGACATACTGTATCAAATAGTGCATAAAATTGTGTGTCCAGTTAAAAAAAAATTAAGGTACCCTTGCAATGGTCGATACACTATAACCTACAAGAAAACCGTTACTGCCACATTGTGGTTCTTTTTATACTAACAGACTATGCGTTATATAACTTTCTCATATGATCAAAAACAGCGACGATAACGAAATGCTAATATTTACTCGATCACTCTGTAGTCTATTTTAAGTAATCGATACGAGAACGTATCCAAATATATATATATATATCTTTATTATATTCCTTATAATTATCTTTATTCTAAGATAAAAAAATGGCAGCGATACAGCACACACACGCAAGTGGTTTATCTTCGGTATTCGTCACTACAGAATCCCAACAATTCGAAACACCGTGAAGCATCAACGTACTACAGATCATTTAATACAAAAATATGAAACAAAATCACACTTTACCATGTACACGGCCAAGCATGTGCGTGTGTTCTCAGTGCAGTCGTTTCGAAACCAAACCTGACCTCCGTCGCAACTAAAACATATAATAAAGAAAAGGATGCATAAATGCACTTGCCTTAGAAAGAGATAAAAATAAAAGGAAAAGCATTGCACGTTAATACCCTCATAAAGCAGCGCGTGCAGTTCCATTCCACGTTTAGATTTTATATTAGCGATACGTGAGACGCGAACTGTGGTGAACACGAAAATGGAAATCAACATAGAAGGGCACACTTAACCAAATAAATGCCCGGCGTGCAGAGGGTGTTATGAGTCGGAACGTTCGCGACGGAGAAAAAGGAATTGCACGTTCAACCACGGAAAGATATGTCATCGGGCTGGTCCTAACAATGAAAAAGCAGATAGGTTATGTTGTTTATAACCTAAATAGAAATGAACTTTTAAAGCATACACAGTGGCCGGGCCGTGCACATAAACCTTCTTTTTGTGCCGGTGAAAAACCTCAGGCTTGCATCGCGTGCAGTAAAACCTTACGAACTGAAGCGACTATGAAACAACACTTTTCTTTTTCTATATACGGACAGGCCTGCCGTTCAGTAGGAGAAAGTTTAAATGCTTGCGGCCTTTAATTGTATACAGAGTGTTTCATAACACGCGGCCACACGGTACGAAGCGAACGGGGAGAGAGACAAAAAACAATGAAAGAACTTCATATGACCACCGTGTGTGCCCTGTTTGACCTTGTTCCTGAGTTATAGTCGTTTTTGTATTCAGCCGGAGTACAGTTGCTTACCTTCGTATGAAGTGCTCGAAATGGCCACCATCAGGCTGAATGCGAAACTACAGAGCTTCGCGTACAGTTTGCTAACCTTTCAAAGCTAATTTTCAAAACGAGTTGTCGAACTTTTCGCTGAAATCAGTTACACTTCGCGACCGGTTTCGCCGGAAATGTAATTCCAATTCAAAAACAGAGTTCGAACGGAATCCAATCATGCTGCAGTGTCTCCTATGGCTGCTTAACCTGTTCACCGGCGAAGATTAATCGATTCATTGTTTCTCCTATCTCTCTCTCTCCATAACTGTTTATTTCGGTCAATATATTGTTACAACGTTATTACATAATTCTATTAATAAAGAAAAAAAAATGTAAACTGATTATTTTCAGGTCTTACTTCCGGGATATCCATTTAGAAAATTAGTTGAATGTATCGACTACTTAATGCTGCTTCATACGCCCTCGCTGTTAATTATTCTTATGGTATTGTTGCGGTGGAATATCAGCCACATTTCATTAATTGAATCCATCACATTATTAGAATACAGAGAGTAGCGATACGACATATGGTTGTTACGAGATAAATCTGTTCTTTGTTTTTTAAAAAAAAGATTATAGGGACGTCTGATACCTACGAACCTGTTTCATGGAAAATTCGAGAGATTCCTCGGTCGTTCGAGCACTCAAAGTGCATCCATGATGTATAGAGTACCACCCTGCGGGCTGCGCTTACCACTCTTCCTTTCGATGAACGATACACGGATCGAATGAAGGACATTTATGGAGGAACCAACTATACCGTACATTCGAACAATATGTATTTCAAGTACCAAATATTCGATACATCTTGTTCTTAACATTACGTCGAAAGAAAGAAAAAGAAACGTTGATTTCCATCCGGTGTTCGTATTATTGCTTCAGAACGGAAATTTGTCGTCCGAGAGATTTTCACATCTCGATCTAATGAATCGGCTGCTCGAGGAAAATTGATAGTGTTTCAGTGCGCGCAGTAGAATGACTAGCACTCGGGATCGATCGGGGGGGGGGGGCGAAAATGCAGTTGCACCTAATATTATCGACTAGCTCGGGACAAGAGTATAGCGTGAAACCAATTCGTAGAAACAATACGCCGGGGCAATTCAAAGTATTTTTTTTTCTTTTTTTTCAAATCACGTACATCGATACACATTACTTTTATTTTATTTTTTTTTTTGTTCTTTAATCATATTTATATTCGTTCCTTTAATTCTAGAGTTTACGGACGCTAATCGTTTCTTACTCTTCGTTTAATAATGCAAATACCACGATATATACACCTAAACAAAATCTGCGAGTACGTTTGAATGACTGAACGACGGTGATTTCAATACTCTTCCTCTTTTTCCCTTTTTCTCTCTCTCTCTCTCTATCTCTCTTTCACGCGCACGCATTCGGACACACACGCGCAAAACACATACACACGCATGCACACACACACGTTTTCTGTCTTTCTTTGTCATTTCGAACAAACGAGCATGTTGCATACAAGTACGAGGAACGATTTAAGAAAGAAATGCTCAGGCTCTTCAGGTTCTAGTTGCAAAATCTGTTTTATTTTGCTCTACGCATGCTAGTCGAGAGTTCAGAGAGAACAGAACCATCGGATTCGGTCTGTACAGTGTAGAATCGTAATTTTCTTTATCTTTTGTTTGTTTGTTTGCTTGTTAGGAAGGGTTTAGTCTTTTTATTCTTTTTTGCTCAATGGAACGTATATTAAGGATCCCGTGGATCGGCGTCAACCGATCGTGACCAACTGAAAAATTTCCGTTTTGTGCCTACGACGTGAAACACAATCGCGCACGAAACACATCCACACACGCACGCACACCTTTAATCGTTTAGAGCACTGAAAAAACCGGCAGAATGGTACAACTACAATTGTTTCGTAACATAAAAGCCGAAGAAAAAGAAAAGAAAATAGAAATAGAGAAAACACAGAAAGATGAGAAAGAAAGGAAGAGTGAAAATGAAATAGGAAACACGTGCGAAGACACCTGAGGCTGAGAAAAAGATAAATCTACGGAGGCTCGGGGAAGTCCCCCAATCGAATAAGACTCCTCCGTCGGAAGGTGATCGTTAAAAAGTAGTCAATTAAGTCCGTACATTCTCTCCTACGCTTATATTGACGTATTACATAAAATAGCCAATGAGTTACAAATAAAACTCGCTAATCGTTACGAAGCTATTGTTTGTCGGTACTCCTATCCTCGGTACTTAAAAACGTCTTATTTAAGGTATCTAATAGTTTGAAGAGGACAACGAGAGTCTTATACGCATACAACTTAGCACAGCTGTTTGGCTCGTAAGCTAAGTCCGAGGCGTCGACGAAATATCGTCGTGTCGCCGCGATTTCCACTTACGAAGCCCACAACTGCGTGTATTCACGAGTTCGAATGATTCGAAAGCAAGAATTAAAAAGTGGAAACGGAAGAAAAGAATGTGTGTGTTTGTCCGTTGGGTTCGAGGGACAGGCGACGCGCACTTCTTCGTTTTTTCATTTTTTTTCCTTTTTTATCGTTTTGTTTCCCGAAAAAAATAACTAAAGATCGCAACACATTCGTGGCTGATTGGAGGTTCCGGATCGGTCGATCTCCGTTCGATCGTGAAATAATAAATAACAAGGGAATTAATCAAACGGTCACGCAACCGTGCGCATGATCTTTCCTCGCTAATAAATACATGGAACGAAAAGTTGCGTTAGTATATATACAGGGTATCTCATAATTAACGGTACAAACAGCAGATTACGTAGTAAAAATTCAAGAGACCGAACCGAGACCGCGAAGAACCGCTGTCTCAATGCACGGAGGCTCCGTTTATCGAGGCGACTCGTTTCGACGGTGTGCCAGCAACAATGGGTTTAAAATGAAATTCAGAAGTTCTCGCGAACCCCCTCCGTCCCTTACAAGAAAATAGTGTTTCTCGTTATAAATTATTATTAGTATACATTTTCGTATAACGAGCGCGTCTTCAAAATTCATCCCCTCGAGAACGAAGCCCCGGCGAACATCGTCGAGGGATCAACGCGGTCTCTGTCCGATCTCCCTGGATCATCCGCTTCTCGATTGCACCCTCGTGAGACACTCTGTGCATCAGAGCTGCCGTATCGCACACCGGGCATATTCAAACGTTGTTCTGAATCTCCGAGGTGATATCTCGTGACGTTACGATCGGAACATTTCACTGTTTTTAAACTTACAAACATCTTCGACGCTTCGCGGCTCGACGCCGAATGATTGTTATCGATCCTCGTGTCTCGTCTCGCCGAGAATCGCGAGCGGTTGACAAAACGACGTCGAATTGTAAATGTATTTTTTAAAAAAAAAAAAGACACTTTCGATTCGCGGTTGGGGACGCCGCCGAGCCGCGAAGCGACAAACGCTCTCTAAACTTAGAACATTAACCACGCTATTATTAATAATTAAACGACCGCACATGTTCCAAAGAAAGCTACACAGGTTCGTTGACATTGAGCATCCGTGAGAGAAAAACCGAGCGACAGGAGCCGGCGACGCGCCGAAAGTCCACGGATTTCTCCCGTCCCGGTTTTATCGACGCAACAAGAGGAATGGATGATACGAGACGGTGATCTAGCGTGATAATGCCGTGAAAAAAAGTCGTAACCGGGAATGATCGAGCGATCCAAGCTCGCGCCCCACCGTTTCCTGTCGAGCGGCCGGCTTTGCGATTTTGTTTATTACAGCGATGGCAGTCGATTCACACATCTGTAAATACGCGAGGCGAGATAGACTTACGAAAATACGAGTTGTTATCAAAAAGAACGGTCTCGAAAAATTCATCGTTATGGCAATATGTCGGCAGTATTACGGTTTATCTAGACCTGGTGATCTGTTGAACGAGTCGTGGTTATTACGCAGGACAGAGAGGCTGTGTGTCGTCTCCGTAAGATATCGCGTCTTCGCAGTTTTTGAGCAGCTCGCGCGAGACACGTGATTTCTTTTCTCTTTTATTTTATTTTTTTATTATTATTTTTATTCGTATCATTTTCTTTCTCTTTTCGCGAGTCGGTAAACTTTGCAACCGTGATCGTTAGAATCGTCGATTCCGTATCGTTTTGCTCGTCCACGTTTAGAGAGACGGACGTCGAAACGAAACCGATTCGAATCGGTTACCGGTCTTACAACTATCATCCCCCCTCCGGGCTTTCGTGTCATTGACAAGGAGTCACGAGAATTCGATTTCACTTCCTATTCCGGGTCGTGAATACAATATACTGTGTTCCGTTTCACCCCTTCGCCATCTTAAGCAACAGCCAAAGGGATGGGTATTTTTTTTGTGCAACGCCATAAACTGATCGAGCATTCGAAATAATCGGTTTTTCCTTCTCTTTTCCTTTTTTTTTTTTGTTCTCTTGTAAGTCGCGGAGGACACTATATAAATAAATGCGAGGTTTGTCGAAGTGTCCTGTAAAATATGCGTTCCGTTTCGAGTCTCACAATATAATCGTTAGTGACTATACATGTACTTATAGATAACGAGGTCTAAAACACTCTGACGTCGCACATCGTTTATTTCGTTTATGCTTCTCATCGCGGATCGTTGGATTTCCCTTAGCATTAAAGCGGTTGCCAACGAAATACGGTCGAGTGCACGAGAATTAAGAAAATCGTGTTAGAGTGTGTATGTATGAATGCGTATACATGTGTGTGTATGTGTGTTGTTGTGTTTGCGTGTGTAAACTTTGATTCGCTCACAGTCTCTTACTGTCTACAGTCTTCACAGTGACTTGAATCGGACAGGATGCGTATGAATTTATTTTTGTCAGCAACAAAAAGAAAAGAAAAGAAATTAATCATAATAGTAATAAAATAAGCACGTTAAATACTATGTAGCCTGCCAATAGAAAAAAAAAAAAAAAAGAAAACGAAAAGAAAATGTGCTACGCGAGATTAATGAGTCGTTTCAAGTTTCCCTATGTCTATTAATATCGTTAAATCACAGTCAATTTTGCAGGAATGGATAATAAATAAATAAACGAGTCCTTGTCAAATCTGGAGAATAATTTACGAATCCTAAAAAAAAAAACAATGATCGCCACATTAACAGACCACATTAGATCGCAGGAATGAAAGTGAATCGAGAGTTCCAAAAGAAAATCAATGTTTCGTTATTACACATACATACTAAAGAGCAGGACGCATACTCGCGGTGTATCGTATTCTTAGTAGTTGTTTACTCTTTTTCTCGTTGTTGTTTCAAACGAACGCGATGCGGTTCGATTCCCGATCTCGTTCGAAACACGACGTTAACATCGGCGATTATTAATTACGATACAAAACATAAAGAGAAATAAAAGAGAAAAAACAAGAAAACTAGAGAACGAAAATAAAAAGAGTATGTGCTGCGTGTAGGCCAACGTAGTTGAAAAAGATATTACGAACTAGAGGACTGTATATATTTTGATAAATAAATGTCGCAAAACAGAAAAAAAAAAGAAAATAGGAATACGATGTATGAAACATCACGTAAGTCACGTCTGTTGGCCGCTGAAACGCGAATAAGTATTATTATATTTTTTTTCTTTTTCACGTGATCGAATCAAGTCATAAAGGACTAAAAAAAAACTTATTCGGCATCGGACCTGTGATTCGAAGATCACTGTGTGTATGTTCGTTTCTCTCTTTTTCTTTTCATCCATTTATAAAATTAAGTACACAAGAGTATGCAAAAATTATATAGTGTATAGTCTAAAGCCAGCTACTTGTTCGAGGCATTATCAATTCAGTCTTAAAAATCATAATAGTCTCAAAAAAAGTGTCTCTTGCCTTGTCGCAAGAAACTTAAAAAATCATCGAGCAGAAATCGTTCAACGCTGTACGCACGTGTATAACCGCATTAGAAAAATGGGGGGGGGGGGGGAGAACATTAAAAAACAGACGAATTCATTCATTTGGCACAGGGGTACATACATTCGGTATTTCGGCATACTCCGTCAGTGATGAGTTTCCTATCCTATGAGTTCTTATAACATTCCGTTTAGGCAGTATAAAAAAAAGAAGATCTCGATACGCGTTGTAAAATTGTAAAAGAAAAAAAATAGAACAGAGAAGACAAAATAAAAAAATACTTGTAAACAGACTTGGTACAGCGAATTACACGTTCGATTATCTTTAGACAATTCATAATACAAATGCATACTGAGTAAGGCAAAAATTAACGATACAGGCCGAAAACACAATGAATGAAATAAGTTAAATGACTTACGAATACGAAAAAACAAAAAACCTTTTACGACCAACTCTCTCTCTCTCTCTCTCTCTCTCTCTCTCTCTCTCTCTCTCTCCCTATTTCTTTCTCTCTGGGTGAGCACAATCAACAAGCATGACGCGTCCATGTTACTTAGCCGTGAAAGATAATCGAATCTGAAACACGCTGCGGATGTCGTATCATCGTGTCCCTTCGCATATTTTTTTTTTGTTCGTAGCTTTTTTTTCTGAAGAAATAGAAATCCTATGAACTTCATATCTTAAATTAAAACGTATTACCTTCTTTTAACGTCATACGATTTATGTAAGGTGTAGGGAGCCAACTTTTTCAGTTTATACCTGCGGATAAGTATTGTGGGTTGGGGGTTATGTATGAAGGACTTCTTAAAATGTATTAGAACAAGATTAAGACGTCGCAGCTACAACTACGGGGGGAACAACGTCAGGTTCGCCGGCACCGTCGGCTACCGTGGAATCAACGACCTTTTTGACTTTTATGGATTCGGCGTTCGCCTCGGAGGAACTCTCT
Source organism: Agapostemon virescens (assembly GCA_028453745.1). NCBI lineage: Eukaryota > Metazoa > Arthropoda > Insecta > Hymenoptera > Halictidae > Agapostemon > Agapostemon virescens. The sequence goes on along the minus strand of CM052083.1, from coordinate 9,942,676 downwards.
GGCTCACCGTTCTGCGCAGATGTGCTTTCGCTGGCCGCCGACGACTTAACCGTTTCAGACGATGACCCCTCGTTCAGTCCGTTTCTGTGCAATTTGTCATCCGACACTGGCACATCGGTGTCTCCGTTCTGTGTCGTACCGTTCAACTTCTTCTTCTCGGAATCCACTGTATTCGTGTCCTTCACTTCGTCTACCACAACGTCTTCTTTCACTGGTTTCTCCTTCGTCTCCTGTTTTGCCGCATCAGGGCTCGCTTCCTTCTCCTCGGGTTCTTTCGCAGGCACAGCTGCTGCCGCCGCTGCCGCTGCCGCTACCGCTACCGCCGGCGCCGGCGCTTCTTCTGGCTCCTTTGTGTTAGCAACTTTATCGTTGACAGGCTCCGTTTCCATTTCCTGTTTAGTTTCCGTTTCTGTTGATTTTTTCGCCTCGGCCTCCGTAACCGCTTTGCTACTGGTCGCCTCCGACTCTGTTATCGTCGGCGCGGTCACTTTTTCTACGTTGGTTAATGGAACGTCGCCATTCTCAACTGGTTTCTCGTCTGCTTTCGCAGATTCCTGTTTAGGTTTCACCGTTGTATCCTCGCTCTCCGATTTCTGCGCCTCCACCACTGCGGTGGGTTTGGCGGCGGCTACCACCTTCTCAGCGGACTCCTCGCTCGCCTCTTTCTCCGACTTAGGTTTAGGACATTCCTCGACTTTCTCTTCTACACTGTTACTACTACTCTTCTCTTGCGACGCGGTCTCGTTAGTTTTTACATCAGGCACCGTGCTCTCTTCAGACTTTATTTCTTTTGCGACATTCGTGATTTCTTCAGTCTTTTTCTCTGTAGCGGGTACTTCTTCAGGCTTTGATTTAGGCTCGCTTGGTGTAACGACCAAGGGTTCACTGGCAGTAGGAGTGGCAGTTGGAGTAGCTGTTACAGACGCGGGTTCTACCATCTTTTCTGTTTCCATCGGTTTACACGTATTTTCGGTCGGCGTAGGTTTATCCGTGTCGGTCTTTGATGGAGCCGTCGACTCGGTGGTATTGCTTACGACAGGTACGCTTTCGGAAACTTCTGGTTTTGTACTCACCTCTGTCGGTTGGGCCTCTATTTTCTCTGTTACCGTCGGTTCAGCTACGCTTTCGGTAGTCGACGCTTCCTTCGCATCGGTAATCATCGGTTCATCCACTTTCATTTCTGTACTCGGTGTTTCTTTTGCGCTTTCCTTTACCTCCGCTGCAACGGGCTCTGGCTTCTTCGCTTCGACCTTCTCCTCCTTCTTCTCACTGACATCGGCCATCTCGACGTCTTCCGAGGTATCCATTGGCTCGCTGGTGTCTTTGATGGCAGGTGCTGTCTCCTTGACGACAACTGGTGTTTCTTGCGTTTCTGGTGTCTCTAATTTCTGTCTTTTAGTGGCGGCTTGAAATGTTAAGTCCAAGAACGACTTGATCGATGAAAAAGTTACTTTGTCTTCGTCTGTTAGCGGAACGTTACCCTCGCGTTCTACCAAAATTGCTGATAGACCGGCTTCCTTAGCCGCTGCGGCTTCTATTGTAGAAAAAGGTAATTGTTATATCGATACACCGCTGCATAGTATTAATATTAACCCTTAGCACTCGACCAGCGACTCCGAAGGGCCGCTAAAAATATTGTTAGAATTCTTGACTTTGTTTGTATTTAAAACACGAGCATATTATACCACCAGTTTCGTATGCATAACATGAAAAGAAATCATACTATAAAAGGGAAAGATCGGAAGAAATTTTTGGCCCTAAAGTTAAAATAGCTTCAAGTGCAAAGGATTAAGATATTGTAAAAGAATTACTAACCCTTGACAACATCAGTAAGGAAAATCACGCTCGACGGTTCAGCTCCAATTTTATTTAATATATTCTTGTAACTACTTGACTCTTGCTTTGCACCTACTTCGGTATCAAAATAACCACTGAAATACTAAAGTGATCGTTCGTCATTATTCTGTGTCGCATAAAATGAATCAATAAAAATTGTTTCATCTGAATAACTCATTATTTATTAATTTGATCGAAAAATATTTTATAAATGCACGTACTTGAATTTTGTTTCATAGCTTGAAAAATTGGAAAATACACATTTTTGAGAGTATTAGGTGAGTGCAAAAGTTCGTGACCAATTTCGTATTAAAGTACAAGGAATCGGACATAAACGTTTGTACTAGCCTAATGTGCAACAGTTTTTTATTAAATGAATGTATAACAAATTATTTCAGATTAAAATTCTCATTGACTCATTCTGTATATTGTAATGAATAATGCTGTTCGTTTCTTACATGTAATTACACATTGTAAAATATAAAATACCTTGAGTAAATCTCCATGTGCAGTATGTCCGAAGAGAAGCTTTTGCGCTTCAACACTACCGCTTGAATAGACATAGACCTTTTTACCGTCATTCGTCCATGCTTCTAGTGCTTTTGGAACATCTTCATAAATGCTGCATAAATAGTAAATTCATATATTATTATTGTAATGGATAATATTATTGTTAAAAAATTAATTAATCCATTGTTTATGTACTAATTCTATACTTGTAAAACTGAAGTGAGCCCTTACACAACATATTCACCTCACAATATGAGTCAATGATATACATAGACACCAAGTGTATATAATAGACTTGGATAATTATTAATTTTCAAAGCATTGTTTGTGGTATACCATTTTGGTGTTAGTAAATATAGTAATACAATGTGGGAATATGTTAGTATATAGCATATATTTGTAGCAGACTTACAAATATATTATTAATACTGTTCAATTATTCTATAGAATGTACAGTACAGAATAACTTAAATGTAAATATACTTGGGTAAACTACACGTATAACTTACTGTGCTTTCACTGCTCCAGAATTATAAGCCTCGCGCCACATATGCCCCTGCAATTGTTTCAATGCACCAGTCTTGCGATCACCATCCATTTGCCATAATATGTTTTTAACCAATGATTTCTTCTCTTCCTCCGTGTTAGCATCAACAATTGGCACAACACCATCAACTTTGTCTTCCTCATCTTTCTTTGCCTAAAATGAATGTGCCAGTTTGCTTTGAATAAAAAATATATCAAAGCATCGTATAAATACACTTTTTCTTAAATTAACTTCATTAAAAATTTGTAACTCTAAAGTTAATTTAACTGTACACGATGAACAGCTTTGTGTTTCATTCAAAACTACTTCAATATACTTTAATAGCTCAGATACAATCACTCATCTTTTATTACAGTATCTTAATTCGTTTTTAACTTTGTTTTGTAATAAAAATTTTAAAATACCGTTTTATTAATCTTCTTTTGTAAAATATATTTATTGTAGCAATACTAATCTTATTTTGAATACAATGCCTGCTTAAATAATTGTTTCGAGTTAATGAATATAATCTAATAAAAGTCAAATTTTAATCTATATAATCTAATAAAAATGTCATATGGCACATTTTTTAAAAAAAATGTATGTGGAAGAAAGGGAAAAATAAAAAATAAATGTATACGAAAAATTATTTGAAGGTATAAATATTAAATGATTAATAAAAAATATATATAATTGTTAAAGAAGTAATTGTAAAAAATGTATATAATCGTTGAAGCAAAAGTTAAAATTGAAATGATTAGGGTGAGATGGTGAGCTTATGTCAGTTGAATCTCATGTTTCATACATGTGCAGGCTGGGGTAGTAAACTTTTGGGACAAAGACTTTTCTCAGGTCAGTCTCTACCTCCTAACCACCAGCTGCCTCTCTCCTATTATGCCATTGGTCACCTTCCAAAGTTCATTACTAGAACCTACACAGCTCGATTTATTGTATTATGTTTATCCATAGAAAATATAAAAATTTGTCGAATATTGTTCAAATTAAAATATATTAGGGGTACTTCAATATTTATAATTTTCCGGAAAAAAATAAGTGGAAAAAAATTTTATTGTATATTTTTGGTTTAGATTTTCGAAAAGAATCAGTCTCTCCTTCCAGTTATGCCACCATTAATTAGGGCACCCTGTGTATGAACTGTAAACAATTAACACCACTCTATTGAATAGAATAGAGTTCTGTATGCTACTTCCAGGAATCTTTCAATAATACCAGATGAAGAAATAAGGATTATTTATCAAGGTAGGTCAGTCATGTTCTATAAACACGTTTTTACTCTTGAAATATTTACCTGTTCTTTCAATTTTTCAAAATCCTTCTTGAACTCGTCATCTTCCCATTTACTTTCGATATATTTGTTTAAATTTTCTCGCACGTATGGGAAAAGAACATCCTGAAAATGAAGACGAGTGTAAATACATCCGCAAGTATGAAGTTAGTTGCGGAGGTAGAAAGTCGTAAAGTTTTTAAAAATTACAAAATTTTTTTCTAACTTAAACGCTAATTTAAACTCGCAAAATAAAAAAAAAAAAGATTGGAATTCTTAATACATTCTATTTTTCGAAATATAAAACCAGGAGCACGTGTACATTGATTATAAATTTAAAAAAAAATGTCCCCTAAATATTATAAATAAATGGACAAAATAAATAATTTTTAAATTTGGACTTGTCTGTTGCAACATTGTTCCCGCATCGGCGATCGATTTAAAAAAAATTCTTTAATCATTTATTCAGAATATAAATAACGAACACGAATGCTTAATGTTCAAATGCAAATTTACAATTAAAAAAAAAGATAATATATAAGGAAACGCGTGAATTAATACACCTATGGAATAAAATATAGTTTATAATCATCTTGAAAAATGTTCTTTGTGAAGGCGTCATGCGGCCAAGAATGACACGCAATTTTAAATCTACGAAGCATTTGTTACTGGCCATATACCGATTAAACAAACTACCTAAAACCCTTATCGAATACGTGTTTACTTTTACCCTAATTTTCTTCGAAAAAAAAAATAAAACAGTCTGCCCTTTCGGCGTCGTACAGTATTCTAACCCCTTAAACGTATATAACGCGCCGTTACAGTATCCGTTATTTTGAAAAATCTCGCACGTTAAAGCGCTGCGAAACGATGGCCCGCGACCTGTATTTCGCTGGTTGCGAACGACCCAGACGATCATTTTTGCGAAACACGCTCGGTTTGTTTTGCACTGGAACAATCCTGCGGGGAAGGATATATGGTATTATGCGGAAAAAGTCGAGCGAGCGAATGTAGTACGAAATCCCGGTGTCAAAAATCGGTTGCAACGGGTCGCGAACGTGTTTCTGTACGGGGAAACAGTGGCTGTTACCTTCCATGAAACTCGCTGTCTCACGGACAAGGAACCTGAAACTGAACTGGATTTCAGCCGGCATAGTGCTACGCGAGAGTCGCGTACAACACGCGCGAAACCATTGATCACGAATTTTTCCCGTTTAAGAAATAGATACGATGTCGTTCGGCGATTTCTCCGCGAGAATCGTGTCGCGGGATCGTTTCGTATCAACGGGTACTGTCAGAAAACGAGCCAAAAAACCGGTGAAATGCGAGAAACCGTAGGGCGCGTTCTATCCTCACGGCCATGGTCTTTGTTACCTTCACGAAGCTCACGCTGGTCGTGGTGCCTTCGATATCAACCAAAATCACCGTTCCCGAAAGCAAGGTCTCCTCCTGGTCTTGAGTACGCTTCTCCCCGGCCATTCTCACGATTGACTCGCCTTCGACCGTAGGATAAATAACAGATATATCACCTCGGTACGTTCAAGCACGGTGTATATGTCGACGCGTTCTTGTTGAGAGCCGGCGAGTAAATTCGCTGGCTGCGCTGCGCCGGTGTGCGCGTATGTGTGCGCGAACCTGCCTCTCCCTTCGTCACTACTTACACCGAGTCGTCAGGACCGTGCTTATGCGAACCGGCGCTCGACTCCAGAATTTGCACATGTGCTATAATTTTAGCGAATAAACGACACTATTCATGCAACTAGCCACGTTTTCCGACAGCTCACCACACTCAGGAAGCTGAAAAATCATTCACGATGCCAGTTTATTTCCATTTCGATTACAGGATAATTAGAGGATGCAGCTAGTTCTTTCTACGATAAATAAATAATAAACGAACGTCGATCTTTGCGATCTTAATAAACCTGACGAATTGAAAATTTCGTAAATACTATGGACTATCTCGTTGTAATAATAGCAACAGTCTTGCGTTTACGGTATTCGCAATAATCACGAGCGTTTGACAACAATGGCTTTTAATATAGATTAGTCCTTCGTAAATAGCGATTACTTTTGTCTACGATACTTGATTGAATAGGTATGAGTAGTTAAAGATGTAATTTAACTGCATTGAATTGCTGAAAATATTGAAAAATTTTAAACGATCCAAGGGTTTTGCGTTTGACTGATACGACCCTGAAGTCTGGACGAAAATCGTGTAACCGTATTGGTGAATACGTATTTGCAGAAAAGTGTGCGTTTGCGTTCGTGTGAATCGCTCGCTTCCTTCAGCCAATGAACGGGATTGGCTTGCGTCTGTGCAATCGCAGCACGACGTTATTCCTCCGCAAAAATGATTTCGACGTATAATTGTTCGTAAAAGCTAAACTTTTAAGAAATTCCTATGTCAGAGCCTCTTAAAATTCGCGTTCTTTCTTTTGGGTATACTCTTTACGCAAACAAATGCATTGTTACAGCGAAAGAGCGAAATGAATATTGACTTGCTCGAACGTTTTCAGATATTACTCCGCGGGGAAGTAGTCCCTCCATGTGTTATTTTTGTTGATTTTTCGAACAATCGGAAAGGTTTAAAAGATTTTGAACCGCGAAGAATCGCGGAATACGCGATCCATGCATGATTTTCCACAGCTACTTCTTATTTAGCATGTATATAGTTGGAAGTTGCGGTAAACGTATCGCGAATACAAGGTAGCAATACACAGCTGGTAAGTGCGACCACCTGATTTTTGCGAGACAGCGCCGCGTCGCACATTGAGGCGCAACCATTTAAATTTTGACATTTGTCCCAACTACACGTGTACGCTGATGATAGCTATATGTAAAACCTCTGCGCACGCTACATTATTAATAATCGACATTAAACCATGCTTTGTTACGATGGAACAATGTCTGTAACTAAAAGTAACTCGTCAACACTAAAAAATATTTTCTTCTTTCTTGTACAATGTTAAGAATTTTGATACAAAGGACTTACACACCTCCTAACGCATTGTAAATTAAATTATTATAGTCAGAATTTGTTAATACCGATGAGGAAACCAAAGGAGAAAGTAGAAATGCGATATTAAAAAATATAAGCAATATGTTTTATTTATTATAAATTATTTTTAACAGTATGTATATTGCCATGAGAATTGATTATTCTACAGTCTATATGCATATAGGTCAATAAGAAAAAGTTACAATACCTCTGTACATAATAAATTATACAATTGTCTATTATACAATAGAAGCAGTTTAATATTAAATATTATAAAATTATGAAAGCAACGAGGCAAAACGGGGAAATAATATAAATTAAATGGAATTTAATGAACACGAGCCAGAACAAAAGGTTTCACAGCATTCTGTAAGTATGAAAATATCTTTGAATAAAACTGTTTTTGTTAAGTATTCACAAATTTTTTAGTACCAGCTTGTAACTATTATTAACGAAAATCAGTTCAATTTGATAATAAAAGAATGTAATAATAATTATTCATTTATAGTGAACTCTTAATTATTCTGCTACAAACGCAATGATGACAATAAAATATTGTTCACGTTTAAAGCTATGTTTCGTCAATATTTATACATTGTAATTCTTTTAATTTTTCTCCAAGATGTTTATTCAAATGGAATCTAATTTCCTGCTGACTGCTACATTTTTCTCTACACTCAGGACATTCAGGATCTTCCCCGTGTTCGCGTTTTCGATGCTTCCACCTATTATTATAAGTAGAAAATGATTCCCCACAATCTGGACACTGATAAGGTTGTTCACCAGTGTGCTTTCTACGATGATGATCCCTGGAATCTTTTCTTCTGAAACGCATGTTACAATACTCGCAAACGTACGGCTTTTTACCGGTGTGCAACAGCACATGATTATACAATGATTTTGTATCATTGAATCCTTTCTCGCATTGTGCACACTTGTAGCGTCTTTCGCCGTTATGTTTGCTCTTGATATGATTTACCAAGAGTTGTTTAACTCTGTAACTAGCGTTACAAGTATCACATTGGTAAAGTGGGTTCACTCTACCTTCGTGTACTTTTTCTTTATGGGCTTTCAAAGACATTTGATGTTTAAATTTTTCGTCGCATTCTCCGCATTCGTACCATGGTTTCTGCTTTGTAAGGATCGGGTCTTGGTTATTCAATTTATGAGCATCGACCATGTGATACTTCAACATACGGTATGTTGGGAAATTTTCTAAACAAATTGGACATCTAAATATTTGTGGTAATGACACGTTCTTATCGTTTTTCCAATGCTTTTCCAAATGCTCGTTCATGTTCTGCTTTTTACTGAACGACTTATTGCACACGTTACAAGTATACCTGTTATTGGAGAAGTGGATTTTCCTGTGAAGTTTCAAAGCATTCGTAGTTCGGCATTTTTGACCGCAAACATCGCATTGATACGGCCTTTCGCCTGTATGAATTCGATGATGTTCTTTCAATCTAGCTTTCAACTGAAATGATTTGCCACATAGTTCACAGATGTGAGGCCTTGCGCCTTTGTGAACGAAAAGGTAATGCTCGTACAACGAATTCTCTGCTCTGAAATCCTTTCCACAAGTACTGCAAACAAATTCGTTCATGTTCTCGTTATGTCTCATCTCGTGGAATTCTAGTCTCTCTTTTCGTACAAAGTGTTTTGGGCACTGAGAGCAATGATACTGTCGAGGAGAAATTACTTTCGTTTCATTGCCATCTATCATGAGAGAAAGAGTCGAGTCTTCACAGTCAGCACAAGTGACTAGATCATTGATAGCGTCCGCGTCGAAATCCAAGATTAATTTTCCACAAAGATTACAGTTCACAGAATGTTTTTCTTGTTCTGTTGCAGCGATAGCTTTTTCTATAACATCTTTATCAATATTATCGGCGCTAGAGTTAACTTCAATCTGTCTCACACCTTTATGGCTATACATTTTCTGGTGGCCATTCAATCTAGACCTTTTTGCAAATAATTTTCCACATTCCGTACATATATAGCGATGCAGACTCTTATGTGTGTGAAAGTAATGATCCCATAATAAGTTTTCATTACTTGTCTCTTTATTACAGAGTGTACACACGTAATTATACATTTTACCTAATTTGTGCCTTTCCATGTGAAATTCGTATTTCATATGCGAGAGATAACGTACTCCACAGAGTTTACAGACATATTTCAAGCAAGATTTATAAATATCATTTTCTTCTTGCATTTCAGTCTGTTCGAGTGTATGCGATTCATCTATATGTGCATCTTTGTTACTTTTACAATCAGTTTCACTGTCTACTTCACAAACATTATCGCTTTCTGTTTCAATTTTTATTAAAGTGTTCTCAGAGTCCTCGTTACAATCAAATAAATTATCATTACATTTGTATATCTCATTCAATTTTAGTATTTTTGACAGGCTACTTGAATCATTGGAAAAATCTGATTCGTCAAGTTTTCTTTTTGTTTTCTTCTGTGTTATTATATTTTCTCTACCAGATAATTTATCGAGACAATTTACATCTTCTTGTTGTAACACAGGTAACGTGAAGCTCACTTGATTATGCGAATTTTCAATGTCTTGTATGTCTGTCGGTTTACTTATATCTTTCAAATGTATATTGTTGTTCTTAATACTATTAAAGTGTATTAAATTTTTATGCATTTGTACACTTTTTTCTCTTAAAATATGCTTCTTCTCTGAATGATTCACCATGGCTAATGCAATTTGAAAGGTATAATCATAGTCTGGCGAATTACTGACTAATAATATGATTAAACCAGTGTTGCAATTGGGACATGTATACACAGCATCACTATGAATCTTTGAAAAGTCATTTACTTCTTTGGATAAGTTAAAAAAAGGTTTTATCTCAGATCCATTCTCTGATTTTTTAGAATATTCAATTACATCTCCGATGAATTTGTAGTGAAGAATAATTTTATCATAACATGACAAACATATATGTTTTGAACCATTATCCTCAACAGATATCTGGAACAATTATTTAAATATTAATATAGATAAATTTTTTGTGTAATATTAGTTATATAATATCTTGCAGATTTAGTTACATAAAACAGTAAAAGAAATAAACCTATGTTAGATTCAAAATTTCAATTCATTAAACTCTTAAATTTTTTAAAATTAACATACTGAAATTGGTAAAACTTCTGTTATTTTATGTATTAAATCAGTTGATTCTTCAAAGATAGCTTTGCATTTTTCCTCTATGAGATTTTTACCACATAAACGACATATCAACACATCCATGATTGAATTTCTGTAAATTTTATTGTTAAAAATATTTTATACAGCAGAGATACATATTGTTATTGTTTTTTTTTCTTACATCGATACATTGTTAAGTAATTAGTTATATTTGTGTCACGTTATATTGTACGATGTTATACTTACATACAATTACAATGATTTCTTTACGATTATTTTATTACATTATAGAAATAGCACCAGGGGTTGGTTACCTACATATAAATATATGTAATTTGCTGGATTATTCTTGGTACGTTTTGTAGAACATTTGTAATTAAAACAAAACGATTTGTTAACCTTAATTACAAGTTTCACAACACTATTGAATGTTGTGGGATATCTACATTATACATGTATATTTTTATTCTGTATACGATGTTTACTCATGTTTCACTCTTTCGATACTGTTGCGCGAAAGGAACCTCTATTGAAACCAATAAATTTGCATCCTCAAACAACAACAGCTTACATGAAAAGGTACACTGCATGATGTTTTCGTTAATTCTATATCCGCCTGATTTTTCAAACATAAATGGAGAGGAAATCTGCTGCATCAACTAGTATACATGGCGTTCTAAAAGTTTGAGCATAACTGAAAGGAGTGATTGCTATGATGATTCTCGGCAACTTTTTCCTTTGCCAATTTGCAACAAAATGCTTTGTTTACGAATAATTAATGAAAAACACGGACTAATCAGCGAGGACCAACGTCAAACGGATTCTGACTCGACAACAGGTCCTGCAGAACCTTGCAGTTTGCCATTCATTTTTATCTATTGACATTTGTCAATATTGACTTTGATCTATTGACATTTGTTTATTGACTTTCGTGTGCCATCAGTTCAATTATTTTTAAGATTCGATTCTTTGCGAAAAAATCGTCCCGCAAAGAATCGACTTTTTCAAATAATAAGAACATACTCTCCAATAGAATTCTTTTGTGTAGAGATGTTTATAAAGAACCGATTCATCATCATAATCGAAGCAATGCTACACGGCAGAATTTCATTGAACAATATATTGTTATTGCTAAAAAGAAGTCTATTTTTATTAATAGCAAACATGAGTGAAGAAATAGCTAACGCTCCAGTTTTATTGGTTAGCATTGTTGTTGTTGAAAGTTGAGAACCTTCTTCAGCATTGGAGGGAGAATTTAACCTGTAGAGAACTAATTCTGCAAAGTAAGACCTTCCTCTAATTTTCTTTCTCGACTCGGCTTTAGCCGTAGTAACTGTTCAAAAATCCACTTACACACTCAGTTTTTATAAAGTTTTTTCTGACAGTGTCACATTTTTCAAGTTACCTGCAAAGTCAAAAATGAAACTGTATCAATTTCGAAGAAATCTCATATATACATACTATATTTAATATACTCATTCACTACACTAAACAACTTTTAAGTATACAGTATATATCTATAAGTCAATAAATTCTATCATCTAAACACTAAAAAAATTAAATAGCTATGTATATTAATTAAACTATTACTAAAAATTACAAGACGTAAGACTTAATAGAATATTATGAAGAAAGATTAAATTATTTATTATAGTAATGTAATACTTGTTGTAACTAAAAAAATTCTATTTAATACTTGTTTTTAATTTTTAAATATTGAATAGCAATTACACAGAATATATATGCCCATGCGTTCACATGTATACATATTAAATTTAAGATCTTAACAATGCATGAGTATTGATAACGATAAACTATTTTGACAATCTATAGCAGTTGAATAAATTAAAAAAATTTGACATTTGACACATATTTTACGTATATCGTCGTTGAAAATTTGAATTTTTAATACTTGCATTGCACAAATGTTAATTTGATTGTACGATAATAATTTATAAGCTACTGAAATAGACATCATATTTACAAACATATCTTCAAGTCAAATAAATAAACTACAACCTATCTCCTTTAAAATGATAGAAAAGAAATTAAGGATAATTACGAGAGTGCACTTACCTATTCCCACGACTTTTTCAAGGTCACAACGTATATTATTTACAGGAGAAATAACGTTAATTATAAACGCAGTTCTATATTGTCTCTAAACGTAAATATCTTAGTATATTTGCATAAAAATAAAACTGTTTAAATGTTATATAATTAATTGTTTTTCTTGTTACTCCACATAAAAATCTAAATTCCTATGAATAATCAGGTACCGTGTATCTTGTAAAACACAACTTTAAAATAAAAATTACCATTTAGAATATCAGAAAAATCAATTTGAAAGTGAACGAAACTAAATGTTTACTAATAAAACTTATCATAAATTTCACCTACTACTTATTTCCAATTACTATTATTTATACCGTAAAATGTCAATTTTATAAGTTTGAAAATTAGCTTATGACATATTGAAATTACGATTAAAACTTCTAAAATAAAATAATCTATTTATTCGAATAACAAAAAGTCCGTATATATTTTTTTTTGTTCCAAGTATACAAAATTCTCATACATATATGATTCGTTACTTTGAAAAAATATTTTCATTAAAGTACATAAAAGATTACATGTGATAGTATTTTGATGAAGGATTAGAACCGTAGCTGATGCAGAAATCTGTTTGAATTAATTATAAGTTCTACTAAATAATGACGTAATCGTGCTTTGTATGTATTAATCTATATATTATAAAAATGCAGTAATTGTAGTAACATAAATTGTATAAATTTATAAATAATGTGCGTACAGTGCGTAAAATATACAGAGTGATAAATGGAGATGAGGCCGAACTACAGAAGCACGTAATACTTATTGAAACAATTAACAATGTTAAGAGTTATTTAAGAAATATGGGTACAAATATCATTTGTTTCAGAATCATAAAATATTTTCAACTTTATATTCCACGCAATACTGATCGAGTGTCTCGTTATGATCTATGAATAGACTGCGGATGTTTATGAAATTTTTAATTGGAGAAACTAATTTTCATAAGTTGAAATTAAATGGAAAATTATTTCAGTGTGTTCTAAGTAGCATGAAAATTTATAGTAATTTGCAATGAGTGTATAAACATCCGAAGTTAACTTATGGATCGTTACAAAGTCTTGTGCAACACTTCTGCAAATACTACAAATGACAGTATTTTAAATTATGCGTACTAATAATGTTCGCGCAGTTGCCATGCCGAACAATTTTTAAAAAACATTTGCAATATGAAACTTTGGACAACATTTGAAGAAAAATTTACGCAGTTCAGTAGGGATTATGAATATAAAATTTCAAAGTGGCACTGATTTTATGGTTCTCATATTATAAATAAATTAACACATGTGATGAAACATTCTGCATTATATAATAAATATACGTATACATATTGTTGAACAAAATAGTTGTCCACCTCATTCTCTTTTCTTACGACATTTTATGGAAAAAGCAGTAGTTTTTTATATACAATTTTACATATATACTGTTATGTATTTCATACATACTCTGAAGTGAATTATGCAAAATAGAATATTAACATAGAATTACATATTCGAGATATAAAATATACAGTATATTTCACGTTATTATTTTAAAGAACTTTTCAAGATGGTAATATAAATTTTATAGAAAATTTCCAAGTACAATAAAGTGATTCAATATAAAAATATTGGTTAAACATATTTTATATGTTAATAAAATATAATGAACAACTATTTTGTTTGATGATGCATAAAATATATGGAGTTATGTTTACATACGTAAACATACTTCTCTATAGAATAAATAACGGAAGAATGACCGTTTTATAATCATAAATTAATATTTTTCCTTTCTTTATTAAGTGTAAGTATGTCTCATATATGTTCATTTGTTGTTACATATTGTACGTATGTATATTTTACCATATTTGCTCATTTTTCATACACTTTGCGTACTGCACATACTGTATACAATTATACTTGCATTCCCTAACGTGAATTGTACAATGTTCCAGTAACATAATTTGCATATCTCGATACACATGCTTTCCCTTACGTAATATATAAATCTCGAGTGTTTTAAAAACGTTTGCTTTTGTGTTACAGTCCACCAGAGAAAAGTAGTTCACACAAGTCACTCCACTGAATTCATACCGGTCCTCACCACAGTAGAAAAAATAATTGTAATCTTCTAATTCTCTAGATTATTATTTCTTGAAAGCTAACTCATGTAAGCTTCTCTAAAGAGGGTAAAATTGTTGGGAATAGTTTCAATAATTTCTTTAAACAAAAATAGAGGAACAACGCTTAGAAGGAATAGAATATTGGATATTATTGGACAAATGAATTATTAATTGTTTCGGTAGCTCCTTTTATTCACTTTCATTCGTTATTACTGTTATTTATAGGTATGTACAAAAAACCGTTGTTAACCAATCTCGGTCTTAGGAAGAAACGCGGGGCAAAAGTATTGAACCATTGCAGACCAATCGTATCTTCGCACATACTCACTTTTTCAATATAGAAAGTGTAAAAAGGAAAGGTATATTTGTAAAGAAATATTTCGTAGAAAAAGTGATTTGTGTATATATCTTCAGCAGTTCAATTCCTTATCGAGTCAGGTAATTGAAATGTAATAAAAAAGCAGGTCCCATTTCCCCCGATTAAATCAGCACTGGAACTACCGATCGCTTGTATTTCTCGCTGCTTACTTTTGCGCCGACGTATAAGATATATATAGTTTTCTTTTCTTTTACGATGATAATGTCATATGCCAATTAAAAACAAAATTCTCCTTTACTGAAAATCTATACGATAAGGATGACGATGATTAATTAGTAATAACGATGACAAAAAAAAATGAAATTTCTCGAATATCGCAGATATAGGATTTATTTCCGTATAATAATTAGAAAATATAATTAAGCCGAGCTAAATTATGATGTCTGTTGATGTTCTTGTGAATCAGATGTTAAGAGTAGCTCCCGTAGTTTACTTTCTTTTGCCATGAAACTCGTAGAGAAACGAGATACAAATAGCTCACAGACGCTCGCAATCGTCGGCTGCCGACCTTTCCTACGAAATTCTTTGCGATGAGAAAAATGGCGGCGCAACCACTTTGACACACGGAATAAACGAATGTAAAAGAAGTGCGACGAATGCGCTACTTCATGTGCACGAAAAGCCATCCGCCACGACCCTTCGATAATCCTATTATTCTTAATCACTGGCAGTGATTTCATAGGTAACATCACAGTTCGCGATGAATGCGATATGTTGCTATTCTCGCACGAGGAACATGAAGAAAGAAGGTAAGCTACTTTCCAGCTACTATACGCCGACGCCCACCTTGGGATACATATGTACGGAAACTAGTTATTTCTTTTTCTGAGCCTTCTCGGCAGCCTTGGTGACCTTGCCGCCCGTGGCATCCTTGAAGTTAACGGCCTTGATGACACCTACAGCTACCGTTTGACGCATGTCACGAACGGCAAAACGACCCAAGGGCGGGAATTCTTGGAAGGCCTCGACACACATGGCTTTGCTCGGAACAAGCGTAACAATGGCGGCATCTCCAGATTTGATGGCTTTCGGGTCGACTTCAGTGGTTTTTCCGGTACGACGGTCGCACTTTTCGATAATTTTGAAGAACTTACAGGCGATGTGAGCAGTGTGACAATCCAGCACTGGAGTGTATCCATTACTAATTTGGCCAGGGTGGTTCAGCACGATAACCTGCGCAAAGATAGGAGCATAAAATTAAACGATATCCTTCAATAATTGTACCAAAAGATTGCATTTTAATTGGCACTCAGACGCCTTCTGCCGTCAACAGATACAATGATCTTCCGGTGGAAACCGCGAATGAAGTGTGAAATTTCTCATCATTATGCCAATTGTTCTAATAAATATAAGTGATTGTCGATGTGCATTCGTGAACACGTACCTGTGCAGTGAAATCAGCAGCACCTTTGGGTGGGTTGTTCTTAGAGTCACCAGCTACATAACCACGACGCAATTCTTTGACAGCAACGTTCTTTACGTTGAAACCAACATTGTCACCGGGAACGGCTTCCGTTAAGGCTTCGTGATGCATTTCAACGGATTTTACTTCAGTGGTGAGACCAGCAGGGGCGAATGTGACAAGCATACCAGGTTTCAGAACACCAGTTTCGACACGACCAACGGGTACTGTTCCGATACCGCCAATTTTGTATACATCCTGCAATCACACGCAAAACGCATTTTAATATCAATTTTGAAAAAAATTAACAATTTTTGAAAAATTATAATTTTAATCAGACACCTCGAACCATCAACGAATTAAAAAACCCTCCGGTGGAAACCGCGAATGAGTAATAATGTTTATCATCATGTAAATAAAATTTCAATTTAATACAATTATTATGCATAACTGCGATTCCTACCTGAAGAGGAAGACGGAGAGCCTTGTCTGTAGGTCTCGTAGGTGGGAGAATAGCGTCCAGGGCTTCAATAAGGCATTTTCCTTCTGCCTTACCTTCCTTGCGCTCGACAGCCCATCCCTTGAACCAAGGCATCTTGGAAGAAATTTCCAACATATTGTCCCCATGCCAACCAGAGATTGGCACGAAAGCAACAGCTGCCGGGTTGTAACCAATTTTCTTAATGTAGGATGACACTTCTTTCTTGATTTCTTCGAATCGGGATTCGGAGTATGGTGGTTCAGTAGAATCCATCTTGTTCACACCAACGATCAACTGTTTTACACCCAAAGTGAAAGCAAGCAAGGCATGCTCACGGGTTTGTCCGTTCTTCGAAATACCGGCTTCGAATTCACCGGTACCAGCAGCGACAATTAATACAGCACAATCAGCCTGAGATGTACCAGTAATCATGTTTTTGATAAAATCTCTGTGTCCAGGGGCATCGATGATGGTCACATAGTATTTGGCAGTTTCGAATTTCCACAGAGCGATATCGATAGTGATACCACGCTCACGTTCAGCCTTCAACTTGTCCAATACCCAGGCATATTTGAAGGAACCTTTGCCCATCTATACAATTAGAAATCAATTTTAGTTTTGTTACAATTTTTAAATATTTACTTAGCACTTTTGTATGCGTTATATGTTTTTATAACTTACCTCCTGGGCTTCCTTCTCGAACTTTTCAATGGTACGCTTGTCGATACCACCGCATTTGTAGATCAAATGACCGGTGGTCGTGGACTTGCCGGAATCGACGTGTCCGATAACGACTATATTAATATGAATCTTCTCTTTTCCCATCTTGAATGTTTAGCGAGACTACTGGTTATCTCTGCAATCAGTAGAAAATATTAATATAATTTCGGTTCATAGAATACAAAAAAAGAAAAGGAAACGGAAGAAATTAATACATCGAGAAGATTACACGCGTGGACCACATGTTCACTAAACTCTGTTAAATCAAGGCATACGAATGCAACAAATCAGAGAAAATATATAATTTTGTCAAAACTAACTTCTTTCAAAATTATATATACGTAATTATGTTATTTACAAATAAGAATTCTTCAAATGCAGCAGGTGTCTATTCTAAGTTACACGTGGCGACGTCTGAATATTCTAGAACGAAACTGGCAGCCATTTTGTAGATGACGAGATATTGCAACGTTGCCACGATTTCCTTGACGCTTAGCATCGGATGATGCCACGTTGTGAATTACATATAATATATTTCGAATGAAAAGAGCCGCTATTAAATTTCACATATAGGAAGTTTTACGTTGTACTCGAATTTGTGATAAAATGAATCAAATTTACAGTTTTCACGTAGCATTAGTCCCAGGGTGAACAAAGCAGCTTCTTAACACTTCTGAATCGTATATGCAAATGTTGGTCAACAAATTAGGTCGCCATTTAGAAAACGAAAAAAAAGTGTAACCAATTTGAAAAAGAAATAAATGAACGTTGCGCGGCGTACAGTCAATTATAAGATAAGTTTCATGTACATGCGCCATGAATATAGCGCGTTCGAATTAATCACTTATTGTTCGTAAGAACGTTAATTGCACTGGTGTTGTTCATTTCACACAAAAATAATCGTTTATGTAACGATGAAAAAAAATCGATATTGCAGATCGGCAAATGAACTCCATTGTTAGGAACAAGTCGTCCCACAAGGTCGCCGTTGCATACAATTTCCACCAGATCATGATGTTAGTCCGCATACACAATTTGCGGAGATTCAAACCCGATTACAGTTCATCTTTAATTACGTTCTGCGAAAGTATGTTTTAAAACAGGGTTTGCTCGAAGGCTTACGAAACGCACAAAGAGCAATATTACACAACGAATATCTCCAATGATGCACGAACGTGATCGAATCTCCAAGTGTGACAAGCGTCCGCCATACTGCATCCGGTTATTTGCTTTTTCCGAACTTTTTAAGCGAGCCGAACGCAAATTTTATATTCATCGTTTACATTATCCGCGAGTGTTTTATTATTTTTTATCTGGTCAACAATCGGTCGCACGATTTTTTAAGGGCCACGTTAAATGATTTCAACAAAGTTCAGCATGTGGTCCGCGTTCGAACAGCCGGCTAAAACGATGACTGGCCATGCGCTTGTTTTTCCATCGTTGTAATTCACCGATAAAAATGATATTTCTGGAAAACTGTTGTCACAACACATTTCGATGATATTTCGATCGTTGTTCTATTCCATACCTGACGTTCGATGTTACCTTCTCGGTAATAAAATCGACGGATTATACTTCAGTGTAAAAACCACGAACAACCACTCACCTCCAGATGCCACGACAGAAAGAGATCGTCGAAGTAAAGTGACATGCGCATAGGGCTTCCCAACCATAATCTCGAACCCAGCGCCTCCATCATATTCATCATTTGCGGAATAATCATCGGTTTGTTTCAATATTACTCGTGGTGTTTCCCTCCTCGGAAAACTGCCAGAGCAATTACACTAATACCGATCTAACAATTATATTATTATTCTCCCGGTTTCCTTAATTGTTTAAATGTAAACTCTTTATACAAAATGGCGCTTTGGCTGCGAGGCTACGGTTACGCAGCACACAGGCGTGCCGGGAAATATATATATGTTACATACAGGTATTCTCAGGATCTACGGTTGTATGCGTAGCCATGGAATCAGGAAAAAGATAGAGAGTGTTGGGCCCCAAAGTTTAACGATAGATTGATGCATCTGTAACGCGAGATTCAACGGTGTAACCTTGAAGCCTTCAATTTTTCGGATATTAAATAACGATGTAAAATATAATTCAACTTTCTTTCTCATTCACTTTTCTCAGGGTTCGTTCCGAGAATACGTAGGCGAGATTAACTTGTCTTACTCGACCCATGCTGGATTCGATGCAGCCTCCTCTCTGTTGTAATTCAACACATCAAGATTGATATGAAACGATAGTCTGCGTTCTTATGTAATTAAATGTTATTGTAACGCGAACTTGTATATTGCACACAAGAGTCTATACGGTCAATGAAACCGCTTGGCAGAAATATTTTATTCTTACCACGTTTCACATTTACATTTTGCAATAACTAATTGACTGCTGTTAGTATGAAACAAATAGTATCTGGTAATTGTCTTTGATTTTGTGCGTAACGAGTGCTTGGTTTTTTTTTTTGTTAAACTATGAACACATATTGTGCAATTTGTTTGAAGATGTAGGAAGACTCTTTGGACGATACACGTATATATACATGCGTGCACACAGTGCTATTGCTTTGAAATGGTAACGTTTCCTTGTATGTAGTGGGAGCGTTGACATGCAGGTCAAATTTTCTCAATCGTAGATGGTTAGTAACTCGTGATCGGTTACTTTCAAGTATACCCGGTGTCTCAGGTTTTTTCATCAATTTTTGTATTTTCTAGTATTAAGAAAAAAAAATTTTACACCAGCATAAGTAATTAGAATCTTCTCTTTTTAAATTGTAAAGTGTTAGGTGTATTTTTTAACATTACATTGATGTGCATTGTAAAGCAATATAACAAATTAATTATTCCAATATTACAAAAATTTATGAGACGATATTTGTAATTTATAGTATTCAAAGGATTTATTCACACTTTCTACCTTTATAACAACAAGAATACTATTATTTAATTTTTTTCAGAAATTTTAACTAGTTTCCATATTTAAAAAAATTCTAGCATAAATGCACACTATACACGCATTTAAAATTTTTTTTATTAATCGTTGCTCTAATTACTGACTGAATACTGACTGAAAGAAATAAGATTATCTGCGTAATAATTGAATATCAATGAATTAAAAGATAATTTAATCGAATCGAGGCGAAATAAATATTTATCATATTTATATTTATAAAAATTATTGCTCTTTAGTATAAAATTTCAATGTTTTATTTATGCCGAAAGAATTTACATAATATTTGCTCTAACCATCCACGTTTGAGGGTACTTTTAGATTTAAAAGTAATCGGTAAGGAAATATTGTATGGTCAAACTCGATGGCGCCTGAATGCAGGCAAACGCGTTTGGGATCATGTAATCAACGAAGAAAACAATCGTATCGACGGCGCTCGTGATTGTGCAACTAAATTTTGTTTCATAGATGAATTCCTTGTAAAATGATGCATGCATACGTACTAAGAATAAGGTGTCGTATATTATTCGTTATCCTGAAATAATAAAAACGTACAAAATGCAGCATCAGTACGGCCCTACTGAAAATAATTCATTTAATTAAAATCTGATCGACTACTCGGTTTATTAATATTAATATACGAATTCGTTAATTATCAGATGGTCATTGTGGTCAGATTGAAATTTTCAAAACGTCTGTAGCTCGATAAAACAAGAAATTTAAGCTATTTATGGTGAACGCTGATGTTTGTGAAACTTGTTTTCGTCGAAAACAGTGTCAGCGAGGTTTGTGTTGATGATTTCAATTTGACCTACTGTAACTGCGTATGCTGATTCACGAAGAACATTCCTTGCTAATAAATCCACAGCTCGGAATAGAGGTACATGAAGTACCTCTTAGAAAACTATTATTTTTCATAACCCAGCTGCAGCCTTTCAGTCGTTTTCGACAACCTCGTATTTTCATTTTTTTTTAATAACATTATAATTGTACATTTATATTTTTATCAAGTTACGTCTCTAGTGTTTTAAAGACTAATCTTTCAAGAAAACTATAAGAACATTTTTACTAACGTAAATATTGCTAATATTAATATTATTTTTAATAACTCAACCAAGGATCGTGGCAAAATTACCGCAGCTACTCTTTTAACATTAGCTTGTTAACATTAGACCTATTATAATTAAATTACCAACACTTTGTTTTACTATTGAATTACAGATCTTTAAAAATCAAAATTTTCTGCCTTGACTTTAAGTAAATGAATTAATACAAATATTTATTACTTTTTTGTTCATCCAAAAGATTCAAAATAATATGACATTATTCGTAAATTCTCCTAGTAAATTTTTCACATAAATGCATAAAATTTACCATGTAATTGTTGGACTTCTAAAAAGTGCCTCCACGAGAGAATGGTTGAGTAAACTTTACCATTCAAGCCCACGTTCCAGTAAAAATTGTCCGAAGTCTAAATAAATTCAATTCTTTCGCTATCGTTGGACTACAGACATCGGTCGGTTGTAGCAAATGGTTGATTAGTATGGTTCGAAAGGGTTTGTGAAAGAAAACATGTCGCCAAGTTCAATTGTCTATTTATATTTGTGAATTTCTACTGACACCCGATTGTACAACACTCGCACATGGGAGCGGCGCGGCGAAGTTTTCGAAAATTTAAAAATAACTGTTTGAGGAGAGAAAAAACGGATATTAGTATGTATGTATGTGTCGAGATGGACAAAAATCTGTGCATATGTGAGTGGGAAAAATGGGTAAGTTCACGGGTAAGTTATATAGTTCACAATACACACGATGCATGTTTGCTTGGCGAATGGTAATTGATAATCGCACGGTTTCCAGTCGTGTTTCGTCGTGATAGTATTCTTGCGTTTTTTTTTCTCTGTTTTGCTCTATTTTGTGTATCTCTCCCTTTCGACAGTCACGATCATCCATAAATGTTATGTAACCTTAATGTCGACATTTTTGGTCAGTTTCTGTAATCGGAAGTATATACTCGCTTAATACTTCTTCCACGCTTACTTTCGCTTTATCTCTCTCACATGCTCCTCATCATTCACGCACCCTAATCTCAGGCTTTTTATCTCTTATTGGGACAATGCTAAAGTTGTACAGGATGATTTCTCGTTGTCGTTTGATCGGAGAATTTCTAACACGAAAAGTACCACTAATTCGATCTAGAAAAAAAGTAACGGCTGCACGGTAAATCTTCGATGATCCAAACTAATTTTCCGGTGAACATTTTCTCGGGAAATTCTTTGCGCAAACATGTTTTATAAAGAGAATAAACATCTTTTTTACACTTTTATTTTTCTTGCTATGTTCGGGAAAGTTCGGAGTTTCACTATTTCTGTCGCTTCCTCTTCTATATTTCAACCCTTTTCGTAACTGTTTTTGATGGAATGAAAGCATCGCAGCATGCGAAGGGAACTCGAATTATTTTTAGACTCCATTTCTCTCTCTCTCTTCCTTTTTCTATACCATTTCCCACATCTTCGATACCATGTTTGGTATTATCAAAATATCGAAGAACTTCCGACAGAGTTTCTACTTCGTATTTTTGTATTATTACGTCACAGATTGTTTATCTATCGATCGAGCCGTTCTATTGATCGTACATCAAGATTTCTTATATTTTACTGCAAGAGCACTTGAGCGATGTTCAACTCTTTCTGTTTAAAATCAATTTTCTTCGTTTCTAGGTTTAGTAACACAAATGGTAAAAAATTGTTACAACTTTAAAAAATGGATATTCCTTTATTCCGTTTAGTTAATCGATTTGGCAAACGAACAGCTCGACTCCTGATCTGCTTTTATCGTTTTACATTTTGTCCATAGCAGTAATATTTGCTTTTGTTTTATCTGAATGTGTTCGTTAACGAAATTGAATAAAGAAGATCCGTAGAAATGGTAATCGAGAAAATCCAAGAGAAATGAAAATGACGATGATCGTTGATAACCGTTTGGAAAATCGGAATTTTACCGTTGCCAACTTTCTGCCAACTTTAACGCAGGATTTTTCTATTCGGTTATTGTATCGTTTTCAAATGATATTACAATTGTTCGTCAACGGAAAAAAGACGGTGCTCGCTCCGATCGTACAGTTCGAATAACCCTGTACAGAACTTTCGTACATGTTCATACTATCATTATTGTGTATTCGTTATTATTATTTATACTTACACGCTACACTCAATATTTACAAGAAGTAAGTCTCGCTAAACGTAAATATCCATTATCGCGATATAGTTATTACATTGTAACATTATTCCTGAGTGACCATTCATTAAGAGACTTTCCTCTTCGTTTAATCAGATAGCTTATTTAACGTTAAAGCGCCGCGATAAGTAAAGAGGTAGTGAAACAATGAATATGGAGACACACGTTCAGTGACAATTCAGTTCAGCGTTGCGTGAACTAATCCGACTGTGAATATGCGATAAGCGATTAAGAATTCAGCTTTTATTGAGAATGGCGTGATCGCTTTCTGATATTTCGTGGAGGCCGACGTTCTCGAAGATATCGAAAACTCAATCGAACGCTCTCAGTCGGCTCTTGCAATAGACCAAAAAAGAAAAAAAAGGAAAAAATTAATGTACGTTTGATTCCGTTTTATTGTTTCATTCCGATTACAAATTGTAACGATATCAAAACAGATATTTATTATATATTGTTACATCGGAGCTAAATATCCTGAGATTTGCAATTTATTGTGAAATGCCTCTGCGTAATGTAAAAGTCCCGAAAAGAAATACATTTCTTATTCAACACGTTCACTGCTAAATCTGCGTGTGTTGCTTACGGTGTGTGTAACTCAACGTTTCCGTGGTTTTTCCAAAAACTCTTCGCATAATTACTATGAGCGTTTACATTCTGATTACAATCTCGATTTTCTGCATACATCTTACGGCTACGTCTACACTGCTTGATACTGCCTGCGAGCACTATCGAACCTCGATGTTCGTGAATTTTATGTCTGACTGTTCTATTTTGTTCGCCGATGCCCTAAACTCGTCACGTCCACATTGTCACGATAATTGCCAACGCGAATGCATTGAACGATGCACGTTTCATTTTCGAAAGTCAATCCCTGGTTCAAGCGTTTCGGCCTAAACTGATACTGATACGAACATTCAAATGCTGAATTTTCAGCATTTGGTACCTTTTCTAAGTCGATTTATTTTGTTTACATGGATAATGCAAATTACTCGCGTTAACACGTTAACTGCCCAACCGACGACCTCAATTCTAATTAAAAAAAATTCTATAAAATCAAACTAATTTATTTAATGAAGCAACGATTGAAAACTTTAAATGCATGCCATATAGTTATCCTTCAACCTTCTTGTATTCTTCAAATATCAACTAAATTCAATGCAACAAATGTATTAACGTAAAAATTTATTTTTAAACATGGACAAATAATTCTGTCACCCATATATGGGTGACATGGCAGTCAAAGTGTTAAACAAGGGAATAATTACTTATGGAGACTGTATTGTTACAGGAATCGTTTCGGATTTAATCCTTAGCGCTCCAAAATGACGCCTCTAAGACGGCACCAAAAATTGCCACACTGAAACGAATTTCATACCACTATATCTGCATTTAAAAAATCGGTCAAAATTGAAGTGTTTCAAGAATTGTATAAATAAATTTTATATGCCCCAGAGGAAATTAACCATGTAGGTATAACGAAACTATTCTGGATTAAAAAGTGTAGCTTGATTTTGGAATCGAAATTGCTTGGAGTGCAAAGAGTTAAAGAAAACAATTTTCAATTTTGTCTAGGAACAATCGCTACACAGTATTACGTTCCGAAATGTTTAAATTGACATTGTTTTTGAAGAAATAGCAGCGATTAACTTTATTGGCATTATTTTTTAATAAATAGCTGCGATAAAAGAAAACCATTTTTCAATTGTGTGAATTTTTAAATGTTTAAATTGACATTATTTTTGTTTTCAAATTGAAAATAGATTTACGTGGATGTTAGTATTAAAAAAAACAGCATCGTCGGTTGCATTCGTAATTCAGGTTAATTCATCTGTGAGCAATGTGAACGTGACTTCAACTTCGTTAGTATAAATCGCTATCTACGACCATTATACACACCTACTACTGTAAGAGCTTAGTCTATAAGTAATGTCTTAAACATTAATGATCCCATTTGTTTTGTTGAAAAAGAACGTAAAACCTTAAAAATCTTTAAGACAGCGCAGCACCCAGGAACGGACCTGTTTTTGGCAGTGATCGTGTTCAGTTCACTCAAAAATCACTGAGAAAAGTGTTTCTTATTCCTTTTTTTTTTTTTTTTCGTTTTTGTCGAATTTAGTACATTCACCGCTAATATTATTATTTCGAAAGCTTAACATTTTAATTACCGTTCTACGTGTTTTTGTTTCACTGAGATTCACACTTTTTTTTTTTTAAATGGTTGTTACATGTTGTTCTTTAAACGTTGTCCGAGCGAATAATAATCGGAAATCGATAACAGAAAAAGATTGACTTTGTTGTTAACAGTACGGCAAAACGTTTAAGTTATAAAGGAAATCCTACGAAAAGATGGAGAACAAATATTTTTTCTGGGACAAAGTTTGTTAAGTTCTTTCGTGTTCGAAATTCAATATTTCTCCATTGCAATATTTCAAATTACGTGTTAATCATTTTCCCATATCATACGAAATACTAATTTTTAACAGAAATACGTAAAAAACATGTTTAACTATTTAAACGTTTACAGAAGCAGATGATTTTTATTACAACAACGTGATGAAGGATTTTCTGAAATCATTTCATGAAATGAATTGTGCTATGTATCAATGAAAGAGACATTGAAATGCACTTAAACAAAAAATGTTTTTACTACACTATACTATACTATGTTTAAAGTTGATCGTAGGGAACAGAAATGGAATAGAAATTAATTAGACTCGATACAAAATCAAGTAAATATTTTAACGCGGATATTCAGAACGGAATTTATTTAAACAAAAAATTCTAGCTACTTGTATTGCACGAATTTAGTTGCAAGTCATTGATTATTATGTTCGTTTTGCATTTGTATGAACATGTTTGGCATTGTTGTGTTCACTGTCAATCCATAAAATGATTTGAAAATATTTTCACAAGAATATTGACTCGAATACAGTAAATTAAGATGCGTGATCGTTAATTAGGCGATCGAGAGATGTTTCTATGCCAGATACGTTCG